>WOVY01011475.1:0-26269 GCA_013436015.1 Rhipicephalus annulatus
CATTCGCGCGAACAAGTATATGTGTCCTCGGAATCGCCCAAGCGGGACTATGGTGTACAGAAAGTGCACGTCCCGAACGAAAACTAAGTACGAGCAGCTTCGATTAGGCAAGCAAAGAAGACTGTCCAAGCCTCTCTAAGATTTTGACTTGACTTGGTATACAGCATGCTTGGTACCGAAAATGAGGCTTGGGGAACTAAGTGCTGCAAAGGTAGACAAGAAGTTTCCGGTAATGTCTGTACTTCTCGCCTCCTGTCCTTACCGAACACGTTTTGCCCGTTTTGGGCCTCGCATCAAACATGTGTCGGCTAACATCAATGTTAATCATGGGAGGTTTGAAAATACACATAAATACAGAAAAATACCTTCCTACCGTAAACACGCCAGAACATCTTGTTTCTCTCTATTGTAACTCAAGTAATTGATGTGACCACCTCGCTGAATACTCGCATGGACCTTGTCTGTCAGAATTAGTCATCGCTGCAGCAAGTCGAACATATGTAGACCTTACTTTTCTGACCACAAGGCTTCTTTCATAACAATATACACTGGCAGACATATGCTCTCCCTTCCCTCGATAGAAAGAAAGAAAGGGTTCTGGAAAATCAATACGTGCATGTGTAGATGCTTCTGTCCAAGTGCCCTTGTTGAGAATCTACGGTTAAGAAAAATTGCAATGCGTTTCGATTCACCTCGCTCATTCCTTGGAAAGAATTAGCTAACCAAAATAATCCATCCAAAATTCCGTAGCCAGTAGGGGGTGGGGAGGGGCTTCCTATGCGCCTAGCCTTATACGGTCGATATTTCAATTAGGTGGGGCCGTTCACCAAAATAACCAAAATGGGTGCCTTTCTAAAATAATTAGAGCCTTCAGGTCGCGCTCAACTTTCCCCTGCCAGAAAGTACGAAAGTGCTTCCTGATAACGGTCTAATTTATATTCGCGTATACAAGTGAAACGGCAAAGCCCAAACCACGTCCAATCGTAGTAACAGCAATTGGCACATGAAGAAAAAACAGAGAGAATGGACCTGGTTTTGCTACCTCGGCTTCAGTCCTGCACTGCTGCTAATATCATGCCCAATATATTTAACACTTCTGGGAAAAGCATTAGATTCTTCGGTATTTGCACGAATGTCATGCTTCATAAACAGCTCAAGAACACGCTTTGTGTTAATGTGCATTCTTCTCGTTTTTTTTGCAATCAGAAGGTTTACATGTAGCACGCGGCGCCATGAATTGCGTTTAGGATTTGGTCCATGACAGACTGAAACAAACGCAGGTGCGCCTGCCACGCCGTACTGAAGGCGTCTGAATCGAAACAAGCTGAGGTGCGTGTTCACTGTAAACATTAATTGCGCCCTTCAGCAAGCTAGATTTGCAATATGATTCTGATAATTCCAAAACTGCGAAAACAGTACCCCGGTCCGCTGCCATCGCAAAATATCTTCACGCAAGGAAGCGGATAGATATCTATCTTTAGATGCGGTTTTTTAATCCCCAGTAATCACCGCAAGGTCTCATATTTTTGTCGCCTTTCAAAACTTTTGCAAGTCGCCTTGCCAAGTCACTGTGTTGGACTCGGTATGCAATGTCTGCCTATTTCGAATACGTGAGCTCCCGTTTGCACGCTGTCATACAGTGCGTAAGGCACTGACCACGCTTCGCAAAAATGGACTGCAGTGTCCTTCATTACCAAGCTTCCTTTGAAACATTTTACCACGCCGAAGCTTTTCTCGAACACTGCAATGTACTTTCGCTTCAAAAAATTTTCAGTTGTCACTGTATTTGCCGACAATACCAGCCGTCAGTTCAACCTAACTAGGGACACAACAAATCCCGCCAATATAATTTGGCATGACACTCAGTGGCCTTTTATGTTTTGCGCAATGATCAACAGGAAGTGTGCTCCTTCCCTTCATAGGTACCCGCACTCCAACTCGCCCGGTCACGGGAATCGAACTTCTATTCTAGGATGTTAATCTTGCGTTAGCTTTTCCGCAGTGCTTGTGGGAGAAAATTACCGGAACTCACTTTCGCTCACTATAAAGACTGCAGCTCCCATATCAACCTGCATCTCAGCCTGCTTGCTGTCAATCAGTTCGCCTTTAATGTACTTAGGCACATTTTCACTCTAAACTAAATTTATCACTAGAAGCGTCTACATTTGTCACAGATATATTTTAGTTCTGCATGTTTAGCCAAGTGTCCTGTTCTTGAGCATTTAAAGCTCATGCTATCCAAAGACAGACATATCTTCGCAATGTGTAAGCTACCCACATCTAGTACAGGCAACCTTGGTCCTTTAAGACGGAAAGTTGTTTTTACCTTGTGCAGAAGACTGCTGTTATCAGTTGACGTCATCTTCAGTGTTCCAGGCCCTGTTGGACGCGTAGTTTTACGGACATCCTCGTTCTGCCTGCTTTCACTACTTTCATTCCGAGAACTGCACTGTAAGCCTTTTCGAAGGTGGATCCTTGTCTTTCTCCGCGAATAGCTTGCACCAGATCGTGTCGTCGTGTAATCCCACATTGAGGCGATCCTGAATTTACTTTTCAAGAAACGTGCCGAAGTTGCAAGTGGCTGCCATCTTCTTGAGTTCCACGACTATAGTGGCCTAGAATATTTCTAATTCACTATACCCACGACGAAGTCACTGATTTTTTCGCCTGAGCATTCGTCTTTTCAATAGAACTAGTACCATTCTACTACCTCGGAGTGCTCAGGGTGTAATGGTCTCGCGGGGGTTCCACAACATCTTCGTATCTGACGCCTACGGGAGCCTTAGGGAAAAAACCGATTTTGAAGCGTGACGAACGCGGTCTCTGCGATAAGTTTCAAGAACACCTGCTGCTTCGTTTCCTTGCCTGTCTTGTTAGAAGTTGCGAATGCCTCGCAGCGTTGCCCGTACACTTCGAAGTCACCCTTCTCCATTGAAAATTCTTGCAGGTGAACTAGATTCTCGCCACTGTACCCCAGTGTTGTGGGCGTTGAATCTGTAGTTCGATTTTTAATATCTTCGTTGCCATTGATGTATTTTGACAATGAAAGACGGTGTTCAGGCAGACTAGATAGCAGAGGCTTACTGCTTTATTTGACGTATCAGGGGTGTCTCAGTACAAGGATAAAAACATAGGATTGAACTACAGATATCTACCAGCTTTTTAGAGCCTTCATAGGAGCTTTACATCATGGACGCGTTGACGGGCACGCAGGCAGTCAGCAAAGCGGCCCCACCAATCTTATCACACATAGAATCCAGCTTGCGCCTAGCCAAGCGGCGTCATGTGTGCCATTGCTCATATGAAACAGCCCTAGGAATTCATAGCAATCTTTCCTAAGAAGAATAATGAATATATATAAATCATGGCCGGTGCTCGCATGCTCAGTACCTTTTGTTTTCTATCTTAATTTTTTCTTCTTGCGCGTGAATCATTGTATGCGCCTGGCAACAATATGCAGGTTTCGAAATGAAGAGCGCCGATTAGAGTTATTGAATGAATCAGTCTGAAAAGAGAATGCCACATGTAGCCTTGTAGTTGATATAACTGTAACTGATATCACCCTGCAACGTCAATCTAGTGGTTGTGGCACAAGACTGCTAACCCAAATATCGCGGCATCAAATCCTGCCAGCAAAAGCTGAATTTAGTTGAGGCGAAACCATTTGAGGCCCGTGTGCTCAGATTTAAGTGCACATTAAAGAACCCCAGGTGGTTGAAAGTTTCGGAGTAGTCCACTATGGCGTCTGTCAAGGGTATCGCGGTTTCGGGATGTCAAACTCGAGATATTACTAATTATAACTATTGCTGTGGATGCATGCGAGGTTAGCTCCTTGTAACTTAATCATTCTGAAGAGTCAGCATCTGAAAACACAGGCCTTTACAGTGTCCTGCTTTCTTCTTGGGCCCGTGTTTGCACGCACTGTCGAATGAACTGACTGTGGGCGTTTTCGAAGGCAAACCGATTTAGATGACGGTGGCAAATGTGGTCTGTAGCCTAAAGCACCTTCACTGACACGCTAATCTTCTATTTTTTCTAACGGCTGCGCCCTTTATTCGAAAGGACCTCACCATAGTGTCTAAACGCTAAGATACTTGGCTGTTGACCAGCAGGTCATGGGATTCAACCCCAACCTCCACTGCACTTTTGATGGAGGCAAAAATGCTGTAGGCCCGTGTGCTCAGATTTGGAAGCACAATAAATAACCCGAGGTGGTCGAAATTTCGGGGCCCTCCACTACCGGCGTCTCTTATATTTATATCGTGGTTTCGAGACGTTAAACCACATATAAATATTCATTTGAAATGAAGCTGAAGGTCCCCTAAAGGCGTTCCTAGACGTGAATGCAGCAGAACGGAAAAATAAAATAAAACCAGCAATGTAAAAGATTACAAAAATTTGCGGTGATTTTCATACTTCAAATGTGGAATAAGAGAGCATGGCACCCATTATGTGGGAACAGGCTACAGCTTAAGTCATTTAAAAACAAGACAAAAAAAGAAAAAACACGGAATAAAAATGCAACAAGCCATGCGAAAACTACATGTGCAGGCAGAGCAGAATCATACAAAATTATTCACAAAACTTTACGCACGGCCACCAGGTCCTGTAGATAAAGTACTACATAAGGGCATACACAAAGCGAAACATTTAAGATGGTCAGTAAAACGCAACCGAAACACAGAACGTAATATGGATAAGATCAACCTTAGGCTTCACCAGACACGAGTTGGTAGACTACGTGGAGACGCCACCACCACGCTGTTTTAAATGTCAGCGTTTTGGACATGCTGCTAAGCACTGTCGTGGGGAACAAAGGTGTAAGCGCTGTGGGGGGCCTCATGACTTTAAGACGTGTACAAGTAAAGAAAAACTTGTGTGTGCAAACTGTGGGCAGCGACCACCCAGCTAGCTACTGCCGATGTCCAGCACGAACAGCTGCGCAGCGAAGAAAATAAGACGTTTGTCCTCGGCCCGAAGACTGTGAACGAAACCATCGCTCACAAAGAAGACGTCCGGCGCGCCACAGCATGGCGTTCGGAATAACGAGTACGCAGGAAATTTTCCGCGCCTAAAGCCGACAAGAGCTGGTACTGAGTCAATGCAAGTGCTCAACGCTGGTGAGAATTGTATCACGAAAGAGTCCGCCAAGCGCACCTACGCTGATGCACTGAGCCCACCTCAAGTACCATCTGGAAGCCAACAGCAAGAAAACCTCGAGCAACGTCATTCGCGCTCTGTTCACCGCACTACGTTCACACGTCGCTAAGATGCCTGCGAGTTCAACGAAGGATATGTTGGAAGCAGTCCTGGCTCTAGAGTCAGTGTTACTTTGCTCTGCTTCCACAAACACACAGTAGAATAATGGCAATGTCTCGCCCATCTGGTCTATTTCGTTCCTTCAAAAGTGCCCTTAATAATGCAATGGAACTGCGCCGGTCTCCTAAAACGCCTGTGCGAACTCAACCTTTTCCTGCGCCGACATTCCAATACCGATTCTAGCCCTCTCCGAAGCCGGTCTACCGAATGCAAGGACGCTCCCAGGGTACAACCCGACACGGCAACCCGAGCATAACGTCGTTTGCAAATGGAAGCGCAATGATATACATAAGGCGGGAAATCCCTAACGTCGCCTTACCAGTGGCAAGACCTCTGTTCCAACTCACTGGAAGTCACTGCTGTGCAAGTGTGCCTGGGAAACCGAAAACTGAGTGTGGTATCGGTGTACATAAGCCCACGAAAAAAGGTCTCTATGGAGACTTCCTAAAGGACCTTTGCACTAGATGTCCCGCACCTCGAATAATCTGTGGTGATTTTAACGCGCACCATCCACTCTGGGGAGATAAGAGTGTCGATTTTCGAGGCAAGGAACTTCTAGAAGCTGCGGATGCTGCCGACTTATGTGTGGCAAACGATGGTAAACCTACATTTTCAGGCCACAAGATTCATGGAGTGCAATAGACCTTGTACTTCACTCCACGGACCTTCTGGTATCATCGACCACGGCTCCAGACAAGATGGGGCAGCGACCATTTCCCCATCTTCACCAATATCCTGGGATTTCGAAATGCTGTCGACAATTCTGCAATGTAACACGCTGGGACACCTACAGAGAAGTGTTGGACAAATCCACTGGTGAGCTGTTCGCAGATATGTTGCAAGGCAAGCGATCAGCAACTTCATTGCTGAAACTGCCCGACCATTTTCCTGCTCTTGACTTGAAATTGAAGAACCTCTGCGCAGCACGTAGACGGGCGGAGCGGAAATTAATGAGAACAAAGGAAATCCGTCTGCGAAAACCGAATATAACAGGATAAACGCTGCGATTCCTCGGCATACAAAAAAATTAAGACGAAATCAATGGGCCGCTTTTTGTGAGAGTTTATCAACGTTTACGCCCTTGACAAAGATATGGGCAGTAATAAATAGTCTTTCTGGGAAGATCCGAACACACAGGCCATTCGAAGCACTCGCTTTGAAACAAGGGATAGATGTGCAAACCCTTGCAGAGGATTTCGCAGACGTGTACATATCTGGTAGATCAGCAGGAGCGGCGATTACTCTGTCACCCCAGTTTTTTCACACGATGGATACGCCATTCACCTTCCGAGAGCTGGATATGGCACTTAGCAAATTAAGAAGACGCTGTGCCGTGGGTCCCGATTTGATCAGCAATCAAATGCTGACAAATCTGCCATATGAGCGAAAAAGGGCCCTTTTGGACATATTTAATCATGTCTGGAGCACGGGAGAGATCCCATTTGTTTGGAAGACAGCTTGGGTGGTGCCAGTATTAAAGTCCGGAAAGGATCCTGCGAGCTCGCGTCATATCGACCGGTATCTCTTACATCATGCGTATCTAAGCTGATGGGAAGATTAATATGTACAAGATTAACTTGGTACCTTGAACAAGGAAGACGATGACCATCGTGTATGACCGGATTTCGCCCACGACTGAGTGCCCAGGACAGTGTTTTGAACCTATTAAGCCACATCGAGCACCACCGTGTCAGCGGACTCTCGACACTCGCCGTCTTCATGGACGTTGCCAAGGCATATGATTGTGTGCTTCAGGCAGGCATCGTGAACGGGCTCCAAGCCATGGGTGTGTCGGGAAATGCTCTTCGGTTCATACATGAGTTTCTCAGAGACCGTTGTGTCCGTGTTAAGCTTGGAAATGTAATGAGCGAAGAGAGACGCGTTTCCCTCGGCGTCCCACAAGGAAGTGTTCTATCCCCCTTGCTTTTTAACGCTGCCATGGCCAGCCTTCCCGACATTCTGCACTTAGCTCTGAAAGCAGTTAAAATATCCATCTACGCCGATGACATCTACATTTGGATCTCAGGGTACCAGCACAAACGTTTGGCCCGGATAGCACAGAGCGCTATTTCAATCATTGAGCGTCACTTGTTGACACTCGGCCTATCTTTATCAGCGGAAAAATCGGCCTTCATGCTCTTCCCGGGAGCGCGACGGAAGTCAACACGTCTGTCGCTGAATATTCGAGGCCACTCGATTCGTTGTGCAAGAAGTGTCCGTTTCCTGGGCATTACCATCGACAACAAGCTATTATGGCGACGTGCGGTTGATGGTATTGTCACTGCATCAGTGCAAAGGATCAACGCTCTTCGTCGCATGGCAAGGGTCCGTTGGGGCAACAATCCTATGTCCATGCTTAAATTAAATGATGCGCTTATAACAAGCCGCATCATTTATCAGCTGCCCCTGATATCACCATCACCAAGCCAGTTCGAACGCCTAGAGGCAGTGCACAGAAAGGGCCTTGGCTTGGCGATGGGAGTCCCTCAGGCGGCTTCAAACACGAAGGTCACCAATGAAGCCGAGTCTCTGCCGCTCCGCCTTTTGGCATCTCAGGCCTTATTGACGCAGCTGTCAAGACTGGGCGAGTCATACGCAGGCACGGCGCTTCTCTGGCGGCTAAGAGCAAGAACTGGCTCACATTTCAACGCGGCACTAAACACATTTCATTATTTAGGCTTGAAACTGCCTAAACGGCGCCCTATGGACCCGCCATAGTCTTTTGTGGATGTTGCGTGCAACTTCAGCGTACCCAAGCTACCAGCGAAGCGCACCATTCCAGCCGCGGAAGCAAAATTTCTTGCGCTGGACCACTTGAGCACCATGTACCGCGGCCACCTACAAGTGTACACCGACGGATCAGTGTGCACACAGACGGATAGCTGCGCAGCGGCTTTCTGCATACCCTGCCTGGGCGTGTCATGGTCGGGCCGCCTGGATCGCGTGGTTTCGTCCACAACGGTAGAAAGCGCTGCAATTACGGCGGCTTTGCGAAAACTGCGATCCTTTTCTGCACGAGATATAGTAGTGCTGACGGACTCCAAATCGGCGCTACAAAGACTGCATCGTGGCCTACCTCAAGAAAAGTTCACCAGGCAATCTCTGGCACTAATCAAACACCTAAATGGCAAGAGCTTTATTATAAAGTTCCAGTGGATCCCATCCCACGTTGGCATTGAGGGCAATGAAAAGGCTGATGCCCTTGCTTGCGAAGCACGTACATCGTTTCCAAAAGTAAGAATTCCCAAGACTTACCAGAACAACAAAGATGTGATACGCAATCATTTCAAGGCGATCTACAAGTTTCCACACCAAGCATGTGTAATTCATGGACTTTCTCGTGAAGAAGCGACGCTGTTGTACCGCATTAGAACCGGCTCCGCATACACCCCGGCCTGGTCATTCAAGACTGGGAGATACGCTTCCCCGTTCTGTGCCTTCTGTGGTGACATTGGGGATACTGAACATTTCATTTGGCTTTGCCCACAGTTTGATGTGCAAAGAGCAGCGATGATCCGCACCTTGCGAAAAGGCTGTCATAGACACCGGACAGTAGATGACATCATCTTTCCTGAAGGACCCGCGGCAACTAGGAGGAACGTGGAACGAATTTTGTTAGTCTTCCTGCGAGACACTGGGCTGTCTGACACGTGGTGACATTTTCCGAATTCAGGAGATGCTCAGGCGGAACAATTGCCGGCCATGCAGGCCAGGCTAACCCCGCCTGCTACAACACCACCACCACCACCACCCCACCACGTATATAGATGCACAAGACATATTGCACACAATCACAACGTAACCGAATGTTCAAAACAAAACACTTGAACAGCTGATTTACTATTCATGTAAACTGAAATATAACATTTCCATTGTATAACTTTTGTTAGTGGACTTTCCGCCCACATAGGTGTTTTCGTCTTTTTCATTTATACGTTACAATGATAATTTTTTTGAATACAACAACGACACGTATACAGAACAGTGTGCAATGATATAACAAATACATATAATATTCTGTATATAACAGACGTTTCAGCTCATTTATTAGAGAATATATGGTTTGAACAATACAAAAAGTGGTATTCCTCGCAAATATCAGAAGTACAGAGATAAAACCTGTTTCTGTGTCTTTGTTTCTCCATTATAATGAGCCTTCAAAACCTACGTACATCATATTTTATTTTGTTGTAGGGTGGACTTCGTGGCGTGGTTTGGGCAGACTGTGTTCAAGCACTAGTGATGTTTTATCGCCAATCACTATCATAGCAAAGGTAGTTTATGACTCCTTTCACATAACTCCAACGCTGAGGCCCATAACTGATATGAACGTCACAGAGTACATGTTCAGGTAAGTATTTTAATTGCAAAATAACGCACGAACCTAGTTATGCGCAGAAAACTGCACCATTGTTTGTTGCATGATTAAAAAATTATCAACTTCCCTAGGTCAGATTAAGTGACCTATCTCATTGCAGAAATTGTGCAGACAAGAAATAAATAAATAAATAAATAAATAAATAAATAAATGCATTTCTGTTGTAATTTCTTTAAAGACAAAAAATTGTGGTGTCTTTTTCTTAAAAACTCCTTTTGTTCTACGTAACACCTCTGAAGAACATACACCAGCGCAAGATGTGATATCGATTCGTGCCTTGCTACGTAGTGCCTCATTCAGCGTAGAGAAATACCATGTATAGTTGTGCCGGTTAGTGTTCGTGATTGTCTACAATGTAATATATGCAGTTAAAAAGGAGTGAAGTCTGCCAGGCATTTTCAAGCCTAAATATCGAAATGTGTTCAGTGCCGTGTCAAAATGTGAGCCAGTTTTTGCTATACCTGGCTGCTCGATTTACGCAGGATATCCTCTCAAGGCACAATGTCCCCATGCCTGGACACCAACTGTGTTTGGCCTTTTTTTCCTCTGATAGCCACGAGAGCAATAGATATATTTCACACGTAGATTGGTTGTACGTTTTGTTTAGTCAGCAATCCAGCAGTTCCCCTCAATGCGCCACATGTGACTGCACGTAGTTTCTTTCGATGTAGGAGCTACAATGCTCGATGGCTCTCCGGATTGCCGTACTCTAGGGCCAATATGAACTGTTAATAACAACAAAGGTGCTCTATACTGAAGGTTTTCAAATCTGCGGTTGTGGTGGTGCTGATTGCAGGACCTCACAGTGTGGTCAGAATGAGTCTATGTAAGAAAGCAAGGACAGCGCCTGCTGATATAGGTGAGAGCTAGAGCGCAGAATGTTGACGCCTCTGCCTCGGACGCTGGCACGTTTGATGTTCTTGTGGGGCCCATCCATCTCGATTGCGCCAAGAAAAATGTGCTCGTTCCACATTGTGTTCTGTCCACCAGCGATAGACGGTCGGCCTTATGGGTGTTGAAATATTCAAATGAACCTGTCATGCTACCCTGCGGATTGCGACTCGCCCTCTACGAACAAAATGCGAACAGTTTTATTGCATCTTTAATCGACTAGAGCGTAGACCCTATTCGTGCAACGCACTATGCAGTAGCCAATTGTCTGAGTATGGTAAACGAGTCGCTGTCATCAGAAAAAGGTCAAGCTTTGGTCAAAGTCCTTGCGAAGCACGCTACTATATTTGACTTTGCGCAGAATGAAGGGCAAATAAGTGTACCCGAATCGCGTACAAGCCACGGGAATCGACACAGGATCCTCTCACCCTATCCGGCAGAAACCATACCGTGTCTTATCTGTGGCCCGCATTGTTATTGCTCAACAGGTAGCACAGATGTTAAAGAAAAGGGTCATCCAAGAGTCGTGTAGTCCTTGGACTGTCCCTGGGATTTTTGTCCGAAAGAAGGATGGTGACATAGCGATTAGGCGAAAACTACAGACGGCTCAACTCTGTTACTAAAAAGGATGTCTACCCGCTTCCCAGGATTTACGACGTCATTGATTGTTTACATTTGGCATCGTTATTCTCCCCGTGGATTTGAGATCTGGTTATCGGCAAATCCTCGTGCACCACAATGACAAAGAGAAAACAACCTTCATAACCCCCAATAGTCTATTGAAATTCATGTAACGCCTTTTGGCCTATGCAACGCTCCAGCCACGTTTGAGCGCTTCATGGACTCTATATTTTGTGGACTAAAGTGGGAAGTTGTTCTTTGCTACCTGGATGGCATTATAATTTTTGGCCATACATTCGATGAGCACAACTGTCGTCTGCACATTGTTCTCACCTGCCTTGAGAGAGCTAGGCTCACCCTGAATTCTAAGAAGTGTCACTTTGGCAGCCGTGAGACTCTCGTTCTCGGGAACCTGTGGACAAGCATGGCGTTTCGACCGACCCCCAGAAAGTCGCTGCAGCCAGCAGCTTCAAACAACGTCAGTGTGTACTAGAGTTGCGAAGCTTTCGGACCTATGCTCGTACTTCCGTCGCTTCTCGCCGAAGTTCACCAACCTCACTCACCTTTGATGTCCCTACTCAACAAGAACGCACCTTTTCGGTGGTCAGTGGAATGCGAGTCGTATTTTTTGCAACTCCAATTTGTTCTTACGTCAGGGCCCGTGCTTCGCCACTATTACCCATCTGCTGCCACAGAATTTCGTACCGGTGCCAGTGGTGTAGGTATCGGCACCGTCTTGGTACAACGCCATGGAGCTGCTGAACCCGTCGTTGCTTACGTCAGTCGTTGTTTAGGTAAACCGGAGCGAGACTATGCTGTCACAGAGCAGGAATGTATCGTGGTCTTATTCAGTGTGCACAAGTTTCACCTTTATATCTAGGGACGCCAATTCTCGATTATCACGGACCACCGTCCTTTATGTTGGCTCACTGGACTACGGGACCCATCTGGTCGTCTTGCTGATTGGGCGTTACGATTTCAAGAACACTACTTTGAAGTCTGTTGCAAGGGTGGTTGTCGTCATGCCGACGCCGATTGCCTTTAACGGCTTCCCCTTCCGACAACTGAGTGTGCCACAGATAACTTTGATGAATATTTGGCAGAAGTGGATACTCCGTTTCCTGACCTAACCACTTTTTGAACAGAGCAACGCAGTGGCAACAGTCTTGCTTCTTTTTTTATTTCCGGAACGAACAGTCAATGTGGTTTTGTAGCGTTCTTAACAAAAAAATTGCCCGCAGCTTCCCTCGGGGGAACACTGAGGAGGATGCGGACCATATAATTGGTTAACGGGGTGTTAAAGTGCGACTTACTTGGGTCGATGGCTAAATTGGTTAACGTGGTTGCGAAATGGGGTGTTAAATTGCGACTTACTTGGGTCGATGGCTAAATTGGTTAACGTGGTTGTAGGAGGGGGTGTTAAAATGAGTGAACACGTACACACGTATGCGAAAGGGCGGCGCTGGTCGAAGGACGTCGATCATTGTGTTTGTGGATTCGTTGGAATTCATTTCACCGCGACCTTGGACGTCGACGCGCCGTACAAACCAACCGACGAGCGGCAACTGAGCGAGCGAGCGCCGACCTTGAGTATATATACAGCACGACGGCGCATGCACTGTCAGCTGTTGAATGTTCTCGAAGCGCGACGCCACATGCGCGTCCACTGGAGAATCAGGAGAATTGTAGATGTCGAACGCGGTGTGTAGAGGAGGAAGGGTGCACAGATGGTGGAGGAGTGAAGCGCGCGCGGTGTGTAGAGGAGGAAGGGATGCACAGATGGTGGAAGAGTGGGCGACGGCGCGACGGCGCATGCGCGCGCGTCAGCTGTCGAATGTTCGAGAAGCGGTGTGGACGGCGCGGACGACGCGGACGGCGCACTACAAGGCGCGAGTATAAGATGCTCCGCATCTAAAAGAATTATTCCGGTGTAGGCCCTCACCCACTTCTAGTTTTGCCTACAAGTTTGCGACAACACGTACTTCGAGCAATCCATGACGACCCAACGTCAGGCCATATAGGTTTTTATAGGACATTTTATCACACGCACGAACGCTTCTTCTGGCCGAAGATGCGTAAAAGAGTGACTGCAATACATTGCATACATTGTGAAAGAACATTATTTCAGTTAAATCTATCAACTAATCAATGTGTCATTCGACGCCGAAAATTCCAGCAATTTTTGCCACCATTTTAATGGTTTCCAGAAGAAGTACATGCCTTAAACTATAATGGCGTAAAACTGAAACCAAGAGTAAGCGAATGTCCCGCCTAAATAGGTTTCGCTTGCAAGGCTAAAGCTGTGGCTAAAATTCAGTTGTTTAGAGTAATGCTAAGTATTGAGAGACATGGCTGGTGTTTGGAACAATATGCACGTGTCACTGGGTTATGGCAGGAACATGGGACGCAATTACGAACGTGGTTCATAATGAACAGGTGGCAGTAGTACTTGCGTGCTGTTTCGTGATTTCAGTGACGTATCTGCTTGCTACGTCAAGCTAAAGGATTTCTGTTATGTAACGAATGTAAATGATGTTACGTTATTTTTGTCATGTAAGTAACTGTTATGTGGGGTTGCCTGATACCAGTCTACTGAAAAGTTCTTAATTTGTTTGTGGCGGGGACAGGTCAATTGACTGGCCACGTCATGTTACGAGATTTCAATCACATGACTACTTGGTATGTCATGTTAAGTGATTTTAGTCATGTGACTAGTATAAATGAGCTACGCTAATTTTTAATCATGTAACTTTATGTGGTGTGGCGCTGCACACTTTCACACAAATGACTAGTTCCTAATATGTTTGTGCCGGGTGATGTCACCAAACTGCATCTTACGTTGTTTAAGTAAGGTGACTAGACCTTACATGATGTTCTGCTAGTTTTAGTGACGTTACTAGTCGTTTTGTGATGCTACGCGACTCGATCCTGGTGACTTGTGACGTTGTGTGATGTAGTTTTATTCTCGAGACGTGTTACGTGATGTCACGTGATTTTTAACCTCGTAACTAGCTTTTTACGTGACGTAACGCGATCTTTGGTCCCGTAGTAGGCTAGCCAATCTTATTCATTGTATTCCATGTCTCGCCAATCGGCACACGGTGCTGCGGGAGCGAAGCGTAAGTTGATTACGAAAATACTGCGCATTGATTGTTGATGACAAGTCTTAGTCACTCTACCCGGCACAACGATAAGCCTAAAGAGCTCCGTACGGTATACGAAAAACTCTATTTAGAGATCTGGAGAAGTGTCACCTCATAGGGTTACACCGTGGGCGACTCCTACATGGGGGCAGTTAGACCTTGCCCAACCGCCGCATAGCAGGCTCTTTGGACAGCCCAATTTTGTTGCCGATATTCCGAGCTCTTGAGAGCAGAGCTCGATTTTTGCTCGATGAGGTCCTTATACGCAGATAACGAAGGATGCCACCAAAGCACATGCTCTAAATCGCACTTTCCCCGCAACGAAGGCACTGCGACCGGAAGTCACTTGGGCATGAAAGCTCGACTACTGATTGATATGTTGGGTTGAAAGTCCCAAAACCACCATATGATTATGAGAGATGCCGTAGTGGAGGGCTCCGGAAATTTTGACCATCCGGGGTTCTTTGACGTGCATGCACCCTAATCTGAGCACACGGGCCTACAACATTTCTGCCTTCATCGAAAGCTGGACTATTCAAATTTGATAAATGCCTTCCAGCCCAAACTGCTTCAACTTTTACAGCTCTTACTTTTGTTGTTCGTTGTGTTCATTAATGCTCTATACTAGGCGGACCCAATTTATTGTAATTTATTCACTTATTGGCGACTTACTTGAGTGTTTAAGGCCAAGCCAGAGAAAGAAGCCGCCTTCTTTATTGCCTGGATTTCCCTTACTCGAGATAGAATTAATCAAATTATTTATATTCAATGATGAAAAATATACTTTTAAAACCGCATCTGTTCAATTTGGCTAGCAAACTGACGATATAATTGAGTGGTGTGGCTACTTTGGCTACCCGTATATTTTGTTCTGGCTACTTTTCATATCCACCCCAAGGCAACCATGCATTCGTTCAAAGCTGCCCACCCATGACAAAGTAGAAAGCTGCACAACTATGCATGACACCTTACGATACTTCACGTGTAGTGGGTACTTCATTAAATTGCAAAATGGTCATTCCATGCCAAACGTCCCAGCCATTTTGGCGACCATCTCAAATGTAAACAAAAAAAAGTGAGCTGATTCACTGCATTGAAAACAATAAAACAGTAAAATATTTCGTCACTTTGCTGCCTTATGAACTTCCCGGAATGCCATTTGGGTTTTCTTTGTGGGAAAGTTTGTTTCAAAAGTACCACTCCTTCTTTCTGTACCAAATTTGGTCTAGATGTTAAATAAAGGTGCTTGTATTAGATGTTTGAAGCTCAGTCATATTAGTGCAATTTTACTGGCACATATGCTTCCGATAACTTAGCCAAAATGTGTTATGTTTGAATTTTTTCTATTGCAATACTGTACGTGGTGTGAATATCCGAGTAAAGAACACCTACTCCACAAAATGTGTATTTTGAGAAAAAATATTTTAGACTTGTCAAGCTGCTAAACTTTACGAGCAAGAATCACAAATTCCTCGAAATTGTCATTTTGGTGCAGACTGAAACGCAGTTTTCACCATGTGGTGGTCCAACTAAAAATCACCGTTTTACTGAAATTGAAAACAAATAAAAAGTTATTTTCTTATGGCAAACCTTATCAGCACTATTTTGTTTTAACGAAGACAATAATTTTGGACTTTCCCATTGACGGCATTTGTGAATCTCAATGCGGCAGCTGTCGCATGACCAAAAAGTAAGATAGGCGCCAATAAAAATTTCTAAAAAATATTTTCTTCATTAAAACCAGAAATATATGATAAATTTTCTAACATGAAAAGAGCTGCTTATTTGCTTTTGATTTACGTATAAAGATGATCTTTATTTGGACCTGAACATGGTGCAAATTGAGTCTCAATATAGACAAAAAGGACGGTTTTGCTAAACTTGTGATTTTTTTCTAGTGAAGTTTAGCAGCTTGAGACATATAAAAACACTTTTTCCTCAAAATATACCTTCTGGGGAGTAAGTAATCACTACTCAGATATTCATTCAAAATACAGAATTGCAACAGCTCCAAACACCTCACACAAGCACAATAATTTACTTAACAAGTAGACCAACTTTCGTTTAGAAAGAAGAAGCGGTACTTTTGAAATAAATTGTTCCACAAACAACACCCAAGCGGCATTCCAATAAGCCAAGAAGGCAGCCAGCCACGTGACCGAATCTTTTTTCTCGGAAATATTCTACCGTTTCACTTCTTTGAAAGGAGTAAATCAGCGCAATTTTTCTCGAATACATGTGAGATGGTCGCCGAAATGGTTGGAACGTTTGGCGTAGAATCACCCAAAAGGAAGAGTTATGGCGTAGTGGGCACTTTGTGACATAAATTCGACATTCTATAATAGTTTTAACGGCCAATCTACGTGCCTAAACGTTCTCGCAGCGGCATGGTTGAAGGCAACGCGTACATGCCCGACAATGCTGTCGCGTTCTACTCTCGATGGAAAAGTTCAAGCGTCTTCCAAGTTTTCTAGTTTTCTAGCCATGAAGCTCAACCTTGGTGGATGAATGGTTACGGTACTCGGGTGCTTAGCCGAATGTCACGGGTTTAATTCCAACCGTGGTCGTCGCATTTTGGTGGATGCAACATCGTACAGACTCGTCTAGTGTGCAACCTCAGTGCGCGTTAAAGTACACCAGGTGGTTATTTCCTATGCCCGCCACTAAGACGTGCGTCGTAATTGTATCGTTGCTTTGGCACGTCTTATGTGAGATTTCATTTTTTAGGGGCGAAGCTCCTTAGGGCGTGGGCTGTGCGTCCCCTGTAGCCTGTATGTAGCCACCTCTAGTTTAGTTCTTGCAGTGTTCACTAGATGGCGGTACCGTCCCCTGTATGTAGCCACCACTAGTTTAGTTCTTGCAGTGTTCACTAGAAGGCGGTACCGTCTCCTGTATGTAGCCACCTCTCGTTTAGTTCTTGTAGTGTTTACTAGATGGTGGTACTTGTAGCTGATGATGAAAAGATGCAAGATGTTATAATATAAAATAGGAATGATGTCACATATGGCGCGTGTCATTGGTTGAAGGCAATCGTTCGATTGAGTGCGGCGACGTACGCTAGGGGGAGCGATGTAATCGAGTGGGCAAAATGTACAGAGGATTCATGGTTTACCAGGTTTACCTCCGGAGCTTCGCCCACTCATTCATTCACTTCGTGGATATGGCGGAATTTTTTTTAGCTATGTGTCACAAGCGAGCGCTTCGAAAAAGCACGCGCCGCCGAAATAGAGCGACAGTCACGATACCATGCTCTGAGAGACGCCTCAACGCCAACGATAAAGAAGAAAACAAGCATTCAAAGACTCCCCGGGCTTTGAATGTCTCTGCCCCCTCACAAGCGTAGTTTTGCCGACCAACCTCCTCACATCAGCGGCTGAGCAAGCCCTGGAAGGTTCTTGAAGGAAAGGGGCGTGGTGATGCAGAGTTGCGTCACGTGTCGCGGACGGCCCTCGAAGCGTCTCGCTCTTTCCCAAGCCTTGGTTGTGCATCGCGCCGACGAAACGATGAGCACTTGCTGGAATCTAGTGCGAAAGGTATTCAAGCGAGCAGCAAAGAAGGGAAAACAGGAGAAGAAGGAAGTTTGCGCGAGAGTGCGTAGGCAGAAGATGAAAGTTTTGCGCAAGTGTGCATAGGGTCTTGCCGCTGTATCGTATCGGCGAAGTTTTTGTTCTTAGCGACAAAGCAGGTGATGAAAATGATTTCCACATGAGGAGTGAATACTCGTACTACAAGCAGAAGAGTGTGTCTACCGAGAGCGAGTGAAGACGCGTTGCAACAGCTGCACGTGGGAAGCCGACGTGTTACCGGCGAAGAAGTTTGGTGCTTGGAGAGCGGCCAATTGAAGACGCGAGGTTCGCTGGAAGAGATGTTTCGGGGGCAGCGGAACGACAACAGCACTGGACTTTGAGGGAGTGATTCTTCGAAGAGTATCATTCAGACTTTGTTCCAACGACTTTGGACTGAATAAGTTTTCGAACTCTTTAGTCTTTAGGTGTCTTGGTTGTTCGATGGGTGTGATTGCTTTGTAGCGCGTATTGTTGTTTGTGTCCGTTGTTTTGAGTGTAGCTCATTGTACTGTGTAGTACGCTGTTTGGTTGCAGACATATTGTATTTAACTATTGTCCAATGTGCATATTTGTGTATCGTTTGATCTGCCATATTTGATAATATAATTTGGGTTTGTTTATTAAATCTCGGCTCTGACTTGTTCTTTGGGCTACAGCCGGCATGCGCTGGCGCGCCGAATAGGACCTATTCTAAATTGTCCGCGCTTTCGTGGTGCAGTTGGGGGAGGGGGGGCCGATACTTCAGCCCTTGGGATTAGCCCGGCAATCGCCTCTTTAGTGAACGTGACCTGCGACACTAAGTAGCTTGCGTTTGCAGCAAGAAAACAGTGTAATATCATTTGATTTGTACCTGGTATAAATGTGATTACATAACAGAGTACATTGATGAAATAAATTTTATGCGAGCTTTATCACGGCACTGCAAAATGCAATAGTAAAAGTCAGCGATGGTTTAAAAGTATAAAGGGCTTGTTTAAGGGGTCAGCCACTGCGCAGCCAACGTAACTCAGTGAGCATTAGAGTGTTAACGTTGAAGAGACACCCCTGTTCAAGAGCCGGAACTGTCATCCCGTGACAGTGGCTCCCAAGAGTGCTGAAATTATAAACCACAAGGTTGAATATATGCAAAAGGTGCCTACAGTGGTGGTAGAGGCTGTGTATGTCAGTATCAAAGGGTAGTTTATTGACATCAGAAACTACAGCTACGAAATCTGTTCGGTTAAGAGCAGCTGCAATCATAGTGTCGACGTCGGCGAATACGTCACTTCCGCAGAGAACTAGGCCCCGCACATACTCTCCCCAGCCACCACAGCGAGAATGCACCCGACTAAGGACCTGGATATCTATGACTGCGTTGTGTTTGGTGTGCTGACAGTGGCCGGCTACCTGGTGGGCTTGTACTTTTCTTTCGCAAGACGACGGCAACAGGTGAGAAGCAGAAATATGCAATACGCATTTCACCCAACTTACCAGTAATTGTTTTAGAGCATCCATTTTTACTAAATTGCGTAGCGAATATTTACTGTTAATCAAGAAGACACGCAATTAGGAATGCATAAGCTAGACAAACCGACAAAGGCAAAGCGCCGAACAGTCTCGTTTAAAATTGCCTTAAAACTGTCACCGTCATAGAGCCCTATAGCCATGTTTTCATTCATCTCGTGCTGTTTTCTGTCGGTGAAAGTTATCCCAAGAAAACATGCATGCGCAGATCCATGCCTAGAAACTAGAAAAGATATCCGAAAACTTCATGCAAGCTTCACTGGCTCGTATGTTACAGAAAAATTGTATGCTGCATAATCCAAAGTAAAACGCTCTGCAAATCATTTTCCAAAAGCTGTTTGACACATTATTATGAACGGCGAGTGCCACATGTTCCACTTTAACACAATGCAACAAATTGCACGTACTTTCGTGCTGTGCACGAATCGCGTCTAATAGAACAATAAAAAAAGTTCAATTGAAAGAGCGCTCTGTGGTTACGACGGCATGATTCACAAAAGTCTGCCCTTACAGATAACGTCTAGGGTTGGCAGTGGAAAAGACGCTGAAAACGAAACATTTCTGGGTGGTCAAACGATTCCCACCACCGCCTTGGCCCTGTCCGTTGTGGCATCGGTGGCGAATGGTGTGAACGTGGTGAGCTTTGTGGGCCACTACTACGCCCACGGATTTCACTCTATCTGGGTTGTGACTGGCAGCCTGTTTGCGTCGACACTGACAGTCACAGCGGTGGTGCCCTTGCTTTACAAACTACGGGTGGCCTCTATTTTTCAGGTAACGTAATAAATAACAAATTTATATAGAATATTACCTTGCTATCTCAAGTGCGTCTGTTTTTTCCTGTATGCCGTCACGTTGTAATCGAATGGCGCTGCTGTATCATGGAGGACCAAGAACAAAACGTCACTAAGTGCTTCGACAATTGAAAAGAAACGGAGAAGCTGATGCTCTCTTGGAATTATATAGTGAAATTTAGGTAGTATACTCAAGTAAGGAAGCCCTGGCTGCATTGTATACTCTTGACCCACCTTCATGGCGACCATCTTTTTCTGATGCTAATGGAAGGCTTCTTCATTAAGTTACTAAGTGATCTCTCAAACATGTTTCGCTAGCCGATGCTAATTTTTATGTTACAATATTTCTGCTCGCGAACCTTTCTTGTTGTATGTGATGGCTTATGATGCTGTGGCTTTTTATCATGTTACGACACCCCGCTAAGGAAAAAAAAACGTGGCCGATCCTCTTTTTTAGGAATAGGTATAACACGAAAGTGAACGGTGTCTTCACAGAAGTAGTTGGGTGTTCGTTGTGCATTGTTTTACCACAAGAGTGAAGCAATGAAAACTACAGAAACAAAATCACAGTGTATCGCGAAGAACGCCAGCAGCTCGAAACTTATCGCGTGCACCTGAAGCAGAAAAAACGCACAAAACAATTGCACAAATATACACAAGATCAGCGCAAACTGTGAGTAAAAATTTCAAGGCCTGACCAACCGCAACTTTCCGGACCACACGCAACTTTCCAGACGCAGAGCCGCAGGCCATTTCTACATAGAGAAAGGGCAAGTATCATAGCGTAGCTACGCCATTTCTCTCACCATGAAGGGAAGGAGCGGTGCCGCATCATAACGCCACGCGCCGACGCGCTTTAACGGTTGCATGTGGTCAGGCCTTTACTTTGTGTATGAGCAGCGTGGTCCTTTCTTAAAGGCGGCCACGGCAGTGTTTCGTGCCTTGTTTAATCACTGTAACTTCAAAGCAAGCTTGCGCTGAAGGCACAAGGGTACAAAGCGCCCGAATCCGGAGATGTGAGTCACCACGTCAGATAGCATACATACGCACTTTGATCACGCCATGTTGATGAGCGCACATATAAACGCGCCGTGTGGTGCGAGTTGACGACCTGTTGAGAGAGTGCGCCCAAGGGATGCTCCTTGCGCCATCGCTCCCCTCATGAGGACCATCGCTGAATGGAGTGAGCTCTGAGGGGAAGGAAGGAAAACAAGAGGAAAAGAACGGCAGGGAGGTGAACCAGCCTATAGGCAGCCGGTTTGCTACCCTGCGTATGGGATAGGGATGGGGGAGATGAAAGATAGAGAGCAGAGAGGGAAGAGAGAAACACAGCACATTCGGCAGCACACGCGCGCACACTCAGTCATAGTCCAGTCTTGTCTTTCGCGGTGTGTGACGTTGCTGTTACAGTCGCTTGTTCAAGTTCGTGTCGCGTAGGAATTTCAACAGAGCTTTCGTCGCCTTCTGTTGCAATGTCTTCTCTCGCGCACGGGACAGAAATAGTGTCCACAGAGATTTGGCTGTTGTCGATGCGCGCAAAAGCAGACGCTAGGGACTGTCAGGTGCTTCCTCAGTTAAGCGCACCAATCTTTCGCCTTTAACTAAAGCTCTGAGGGGAGTAAACACTACATTGTGTATGCGAATTGTTGCCTTAGCATCCTTGACAACGTATGCTTCGTGGTGTAGTTGTTAGCGTGGTTCACTGCTGATTGAAAGATCGGGCACCACGCGAAAAAGGTTTTATGTTCGTTTTTTTTTTCTTTCCAGCCTATTAGGGTTTATTTTTCAACGTAATATTCATGACGGAGGTTCAGTATTTCCGTGGTAGACCCCGGCAGACATAAAACGCTTTCGTGTTAAAAGAGCTTCTATTCAAGCATAACGTATACTGTAGTAGCGTCAGTCTCAACGTAGATGAATGTTTTAGACTAGTAAAACTGGTTTTTCTATAATTGTGCTGATTGTTTACTAAGAGATTTATGAGTATAAGTTCATATCTCTTAAAAGAAATATTTATGGTAAGAAAGGCAGCGATGGTACAAGAACTCATGTTTTCTTCACATTGCTTTTTTTGCGTATAGTACCTTCGTCTTCGTTTCGACAACAAGGTCGGGATCACGGCGTGCTTCGTCTACTTCGTGCTGAGCGTAAGTGGTAGGAAAAATGCGACAAAAGAATACAGCCTTGCTGAATCTCATGAACCTTCATTGTTCTATATAAAAAAAACATCGGTGGCAAGCTAACATTATAACAGCATTCTGTGCAACATCAAATTCTTACTGTGCTTTTTCTTGCTAAAACTACAAAATGTAAATGCCAGTTTTCATAAACATCATGTCGGTTCAGTGCTCTTCGTTTTTCAGCAACGTCAGTAACCCGTAGTCAAGTTTAAACAGAAAACATGTTGAAGTATCCGGTAGTGCAATATCCGGGGAACGGAAAAACATTATGCAGCTGTGCAAAGTGAGATGAGGTCGTAGTATACGGGTATGTACTGTATAGTAGCGCGACGGGGCGGAAAAAGAAATTAAACGGGTTGTGCTAATAAATGTCGTGGCTATAGCAAGCCTATGGTTCGTTTTCTCTGTATGCTAATACACTCCTCCGTAATGGTCGGCTACAGGAAACGTTTAGAATATTGTTTATTTCAACTCCAAAGTGTAATTAAATGCATATTCTCCCTGTCCTTCCTCTTCTTTTCCTCCTCCTCATTCTCCCAACCGAAGCCCATCGAAAGCGCGCACAGAACCACTGTAGCTCTGTAGTAATGGGAACGAAAGTTGCTGTTACGGCGCAATCGATCTGTAGGGAGGGCAGGCTTGCGCAGGTTTTCACTTCAGGGTGAAAAATGTTCGTTGCAGCGCGACCTCTCCTTATTAGGTCAATGTATAGGTTTGATTTCCCGGCCCCTTCCTATTAAGGTAATGTGCGGGGCTGTGTTTGCACACCGCCCCTCATCGGTGGCTATGGGAGTGGCCACCCACTTACCGCTCCCCCATACGCACGCCTATTGCAGTGAAGTGAGTTACTTATGGAGACCCGCGCCACGAACATACGGGCAAAGCAGCATCGTGGCTGCTATATCTTTGTTTTTCAGGTGACGATATGCGGGGTTTAACGTCCCAAAGCCACCATATAATTATGAGAGATGCCGTAGTGGAGGGCTCTAGAAATTTCGACCACCTCCGGTTCTATAACGGGCACCGAAATCTGAGCACAAAGACTTCCAACATTCCCGCCTCCATCGCAAATGCAGCCACCGCAGCCGGGATTTGATCTCGTGACCTGCGGGTCTGTAGCCGAGTACCTTAGCCACCAGACCACCACGGCGGGGTAGTTTTGCAGGTGCGTGTGCGGCACGTGTATGAGAGAATAACAGCAAAAGCAGACGATAATCAGTACGACGTGTGGCCTTCAGATCAAGCTACAGTGATACGTCACAGCCTCGTTCGCCACCCAGAAACCTAAAGATTTTCGCCTAAAGTAATGCGGTATCATTTTATTTAGCGAAAATAAATGAATCTTGGTGCGTGTGTCATGCTTCCCTGGGATATGAAAAAAAGCTTGCAGCAAAGAACGCGCAAGTCACGAAAATGGTGGCACCCCACCCTTTTAAGGGAGAACACGAGCGACGACAGGATGAGGAGATGAGAGAAGTAGGGGAGAGGGTGAATCATAGCGTATGCTTGCGTAGTGTAGTATAGCGAGCAGTGTGAAAGGAATGTGACAGGTAGGATGATAAAGTGAGGACGGAAGGTGAGAAAGAAAAAGGGGATAGTTGGACGTTGCAAAAATGAAAGGGAAAACCAACGCATCTGCAGTTCCTTCAGTGTTAGTGACCAGCTGCCCGAATTTTTTCTAAGAAACATTCATGGCAAGAGACATTTCTTTTTCATTCTTTAGTGGGATATTTCAAATCAGCGGACACTTTTTGCTTTATCAAGGAGCAAAATCTGTTTGCTCTTCAATGACGCAAGACGATCACTGTCATACAGAATTTAATGCTCAGAACAAGTTGGTTTTTTTTGGGGGGGGGGGGGAGGGTATGTTTGAATCCAAGCCCATTCAGTCTGAAGATGACTTGTTAACTTTTTTGTCGCCCCATGGTTAGTACAATGTGTCCGATATTTAAATGCATGTTACCAGTGGTGCCAAATAGGTGTGAAAAAAAAGACGCTTTCTAGAATACTTCCCTTGATATCGTCGTAGAGGAATGAAATGCCTCTGGTACATGTAAACTCGAGATGCAGGGTGGTATACATGTCTGGAATTTTGACCATGCAAAAATTTGCTGCCAATTTCGCGTTGATGTGTCCGTAGAATGTGCCTTTTCAGCGTTCTTTATTGTCTGTGACGCTGACGGAAGTTCGAAAATGCCATAGCGATGGTGCTCTGTAGCCGCGTGTTCGGATGGCCGCTATCTTAAGCACCCCTTAGAGAACTCTCGAAGGAGATTCCGTATATAATTTTCCTTGTTTCTTTATTGCCATTCTCGGGCGCTCTCCGTGGATCCCACTTTACATATCAATTGCATGGTATATGTGTTGTACGAAACGGGAAGCTTGTCTGTCATGAATCCATTAGGATCATGGCTGTGAAATGTGCAGTAAAATGCCCTGGGCATCGCGATTCCTTGTCCAGCTTACTGGTTTCCGGCTAATCGATAAGACCTGTCTTAACACGTCAACATGAAAATCCAATAAACGTTGGCTCTACACTATTTCATTCATGTCAAGATGTTTCAGACGTTCTTGACTGAAAGCAGATATTCAATTTTGATATGATCACTTACGTGGAAGCCCAACCTGGTCCCCTATTCACACTTTTTTTATCTTCTTCAGCGAAAGGTATACGGGATATGTTTAAAAACACTAGCCCTCCATCTTCATATAAATAAAAAATGGGCTTGTTGGAGGAACAATATGAACGAGACCGCACACGCAAACCAGCAGGACGATAAAAGGGAGCACACGACAATGGTGTCGTGTGTTCGCTTTTTGTATTCTTCTCATTTAACTTGCTCCATTTGATGCATATTGTCTCAAACACTGCATAATATGGCATTTTTGAAACGGTAAACGTCAACAATCATAATTCTGATGCATCATGTCTAACCAGCAATGCAGAGTTGAAACGGTTTTTAAGCTGTGTCCTGTCCCTGTAGTTTACGTGAAACAATTCCACAAAGGAAGGACAAATAAAGCACCTTCACGTGATATTGAACGTTTTAATGTATTCCTCGCTGCAACATTAAGTGATCTAGTGTTTTATAAGACAGTGTCATAATAATGTAATTTTCGGCTCAAATATGACGTTAAAATAGTTTACTGCATGTTTTCGCATTGCAACTAGAGCGTAGCGTGATGGCTAAACTTTATGTGACAAAACTTGTTTGCAGCAAACACTTGGTGCCGTTGGCATATACAGCGCTGCGGTTGGCATTTCGACAAGTAAGGCTTTTCTGATTTATTGTAACAATTTTAATTTTTCATTGATAACAGTCCTGGTACAGAACAGATTTCAGTTGTTTCTTTTTTTTCCTAGCAGAAAACTTGGTAATCTTCAAACAATAATAAGTGTTCAGCTGGTTTACCATGCCGTTTGGTCAAAAAAGGAGGAGAAAAAGGAAAAACGATCGTGCTTTAGAAGCGGAAAGTTAGAATTATGTTGAATGCTATTTTCATGCGTCCAACTTCAAGAAAAAAGGTGGTTATTGCTGCGGAAAAGCCGTTTCAGCATATAGCACTACAGCACTACTTACCAAGAGCCGCGAAGCAGTCACAACTCAATTTTAAGCATCGCGCATCGATAGCATTACAATAACTGAAAACTATAAATGAACCAAGACAAACTCAACACGAGACAACATTTACTGCAACATCACCACTAAATAACATAGTATAATATTTTATACAACAATCGTAAACAAGGTTGCACGGCGAGCCATAGGATAGGGTAATATTTATAACTGTTCCGATGTGCAGAAGAAAGAAAAGACAGTGAGTGCATAATGTCAAGGCAAGAGGGACATCACACACACTCGAGCTTGCACTT
>WOVY01011476.1:0-323293 GCA_013436015.1 Rhipicephalus annulatus
TTTTTTTTTTCTAGTAAAAAATGTGGTAATCTTCAAACAATAATAAGTGTTCAGAAATGTCTGGTTCGCCATGCACTTTGGTCGAAAAAGGAAAAACGAGTGTGCTTTAGAAGCGGAAAGCTAGAATTATGTTGAATGCTATTTTCATGCCTTTCACGCCTTTTTCTTGACGTCCAACGTCAAGAAAAAAAGGCGGTTATTGCTGCGTAAAAGCCATTTCAGCATATAGCACTGCAGCACTACTTACCAAGAGCCGCGAAGCAGTCACAACTCAATTTTAAGCATCGCGCATCGATAGCATTACAATAACTGAAAACTATAAATGAACCAAGAAAAACTCAACACGAGACAACATTTACTGCAACATCGCCACTAAATAACATATTATAATAATTTACACAAGAATCGTAAACAAGGTTGCACGGCGAGCCATAGGATAGGGTAATATTTATAACTGATCCGATGTGCAGAAGAAAGAAAAGACAGTGAATGCATAATGTCAAGGCAAAAGGGGCATCACACACACTCGAGCTTGCACTTCGTTGAAACTATCTAGACTAGTTATTTGTAGTTGTATTCATTTGAAACATAGTGTTTAGATTTACTACAGCGCAGGATTGGATAGACCAAGATATGGAAGAACTGTACAAAAGTGCTAGCTAGAAGTTCTCTGGCTCTAGGTATGATGAACTATTACCAACAAGCTCAATTCATAGATCTTCACATTGTTGTTGATGAATGCTAATACAATGAGGCGGAGATCATAACACCAAATGTGGGTAAGTCCTCATTGTGTGCTTGAAAATAATGCTTAACTGACGGTTGTTTCTTGCCTTACATTTCGGCTCAGGAAAGTTTGGGTAATTAAACGAACCCAAATGCCTTTTGGATGACAGGAAAGAGGAGCAAACGATAAGTCTTGAAAGCTCAACTACAAAAGAGGTTTCGTGAATTATTATGTCACGGTAAGCGAAAACGTAAATCAATTGCGATCATCTTTTATGCACACTCAAAAAAATTCGACTAGAGAACATCAGTAGATGTCAGTGTACGTATGCAAAGAAACGTCATGGGCAAGAGTTTTAATTGGAAGTAATTGTAGTGTATTTTTCGGTTGACAAAGAGAATTAGGAAGTGCTCGCTTAGTCACGGTTGTCTTTTTTTCATTATTTTCGTTTTGATGCCACCTTACAGAGTAACCCCTCTCCTCGCAATATCGGCTGCATGTGTCGAAGAATTCTGAGCAGTTGGAAGAAAACAAATGAGAAAAATTAAAACAAATAGGTAGTTCCGCGACCAGAGAGCAATCGTGGCAAATATTGAGGAGCTGTCGGCATGTATATATGGCTCGTGCCGTACACTACGTGTTCTCTGTTCTAAGAGGACGCACTATTTCAGAAATTGTGGAGTGAACACGTACCTATAGAAAATGCACACACTGAACATTTAAAATTAGGTGGTTAGCTTAAGAACTGTTACCATTATGATGTCAAAGTATTTTTTTGTCATTGTGTGGAAGCGATTACCCAACGGACTCTGTTGCCACAATTCGTCATAGGCCGGAGTAACCTTTAGAAAACACGCTCCCAGATTTGCTGTTCTAGAAGTGCGAAAACGGTGTAGTTGTACATGAAACGGGACAGGCAGCTTTTAGTAGAGCAATAAAAGACTAATTTTCGAAGGACACAGGTTTGGAGTATAGATATGCTTTCATTCGTACTTAACGCTGTTGACTGTTTTATAAAGCGTCAAATACCTTGAAAGTCGCAGCATGTAATGGATATATTTACTCATGCCGCCAAAGTACTTGTTATTGTGTAATAAATGAGACGGTAAGCTGAATGCAAGGCTGCCTGCATGAGCTGCGGTAATATGAAAGCTTTCCTTCAGCATGGTTGTACCTTAACAATGGGCGCTGACTATATACTTCGGCTGCTATTTGAGAAAGCTTTTCGCCCAAATGCTACTAGTACTAAAAGATAACGCTTGCGAAGTTAATATACTGATATGAATTTGAACTTTTGCTCGACTAACATGTGTGGGCTCTTCATTATACTTTTCAGTGTTTCCTGTGTCACTTTTCTACTCAAACATCATCATTGGGTTAGCTGGAACTGTCTACACGGCATTGGTAAGAACTGTTTCTTTTTGCTTTTCAATGCTACAGGCACACAAAAAAAATATGAGTAGACTTCCTGTGTTATTCCCATCTGGACAGCAATTTTTTTCTATTATAAATACTAAGGCCACGAAAATTGACCAGGACAGCTTAGGTTCAGTCTGCTCAATTCGTATATAATATTTTGTATGGTTTTTTTTGAAAATCTCCAATGAAATTATCAAACCTTCTAAGAGTGCAGTTGTTAGGCTCTCGTTCCGGCGTTAAGGGCCATGACCGTCGCAGGGGCATTCGCGCGAACAAGTATATGTGTCCTCGGAATCGCCCAAGCGGGACTATGGTGTACAGCAAGTGCACGTCCCGAACGGAAACTAAGTACGAGCAGCTTCGATTAGGCAAGCAAAGAAGACTGTCCAAGCCTCTCTAAGATTTTGACTTGACTTGGTATACAGCAATGCTTGGTACCGAAAATGAGGCTTGGGGAACTAAGTGCTGCAAAGGTAGACAAGAAGTTTCCGGTAATGTCTGTACTTCTCGCCTCCTGTCCTTACCCAACACGTTTTGCCCGTTTTGGGCCTCGCATCAAACATGTGTCGGCTAACATCAATGTTAATCATGGGAGGTTTGAAAATACACATAAATACAGAAAATACCTTCCTACCGTAAACACGCCAGAACATCTTGTTTCTCTCTATTGTAACTCAAGTAATTGATGTGACCACCTCGCTGAATACTCGCATGGACCTTGTCTGTCAGAATTAGTCATCGCTGCAGCAAGTCGAACATATGTAGACCTACTTTTCTGACCACAAGGCTTCTTTCATAACAATATAACACTGGCAGACATATGCTCCCTTCCCTCGATAGAAAGAAAGAAAGGGTTCTGGAAAATCAATACGTGCATGTGTAGATGCTTCTGTCAAGTGCCCTTGTTTAGAATCTACGGTTAAGAAAATTGCAATGCGTTTCGATTCACCTCGCTCATTCCTTGGAAAGGATTAGCTAACCAAAATAATCCATCCAAAAGTCTCTAGCCAGAAGGGCGTGGGGAGGGGCTCCCTATGCGCCTAGCCTTTACGTCGATATTTCAATTAGGTGGGCCGTTTCACCAAAATAACCAAAATGGGTGCCTTTCTAAAATAATTAGAGCCTTCAGGTCGCGCTCAACTTTCCCCTGCCAGAAAGCACGAAAGTGCTTCCTGATAACGGGTCTAATTTATAATCGCGTATACAAGTGAAATGGCAAAGCCCAAACACGTCCATCGTAGTAACTGCAATTGGCACATGAAGAAAACAAGAGAAATGGACCTGGTTTTGCTACCTCGGCTTCAGTCCTGCACTGCTACTAATATCATGCCCAATATATTTAACACTTCTGGGAAAAGCATTAGATTCTTCGGTATTTGCACGAATGTCATGCTTCATAAACAGCTCAAGAACACGCTTTGTGTTTAATGTGCATTCTTCTCGTTTTTTTTGCAATCAGAAGGTTTACATGTAGCACGCGGCGCGCTGAATTGCGTTTAGGATTTGGTACATGACAGACTGAAACAACGCAGGTGCGCCTGCCACGCCGTACTGAAGGCGTCTGAATCGAAACAAGCCGAGGTGCGTGTTCGCTGTAAACATTAATTGCGCCCTTCAGCAAGCTAGAATTGCATATATGATTCTGATAATTCCAAAACGGCGAAAACAGTACCTCCGGCTGCCATTGCGAAAACATCTTCACGCCAGGGAAGCGGATAGAGATCCATCTTTAGATACGGGTTTTGAGTCACCCAGTAATCACTGCAAAGTCTCATATTTTTGTGCCTATCAAAACTTTTACAAGGTGCCTTGCTAAGTCACCGTGTTAAACTCGGTATGTAATGTCTGCCTATTCCGAATACCTAAGCTCCGTTTTCACGCTGTCATGCAGCATGCAGTGCGTAAGGCACTGACCTCACTTCGAAAAAAGGGACTGGGCAGTGTTTTTCATTACCAAGCTTCCTTTTAAACATTTTATCACGCGGAAGCATTTCTCGAACACTGCAATGTACTTTCGCTTCAAAAAATTTTCAGTTGTCACTGTAATTGCCTAAAGTACCAGCCGTCAGTTCGACCTAACAAGGCACAACAAATCCCGGCCCATAAAATTTGGCATGAAACTGCCTTTTGTGTTTTGCGCAGTGATCAACCGAAAAGTGTGGTCCTTCCCTTCATAGGTTACCTGTACTCCAACTCATCCGGTCACGGGAATCGAACTTCTATTGTAGGCTGTTAATCTTGCGTTAGCTTTTCCGCAGTGCTTCTGCTCCAAAAATTTCCGGAACTCACTTTCGCTCATTATCAAGACTGCAGCTACAATATAAACCTGCATCTCAGCCTGCTTGCTGTCAATCAGTTTGCCTACAATGTACTTAGGCGTCATTTCCACTCTAAACAAAATTTATCCCTAGAAGCATCTACATTTATCACAGATATATTTTGGTTCTGCATGGTTTTGCCAAGTTTCCTGTTCTTGAACATTTAAAGCTCATGCTGTCCAAAGGCAGACACATCTTCGCAATGTGTAAGCTACCAGATCTAGTACAGGCAACCTTGGTCCTTTGAGACGGAAAGTTCGTTTTACCTTGTGCAGAAGACTGCCGTTACCAGTTGACGTCATCTTCAGTGGCCCAGGCGCTGTTGGTCGCGTCGTGTTGCGGACTTCTTTGTTCTGCCCTTTCACTACTTCCATTCCCAGCACTGCACTGTAAGCCTTTTCGAAGGTGGGGTGCTTGTCTTCCTCTATGAGGAGTTTGCACCAGGTGGTGTCGTTGTGTAATCTCACATTGAGGTGATCCTGAATTTCCTTTTTTCAAGAAACGTGCCGGAGTTGCAAATGGCTGCCATCTTCTTGAGTTCCATGACTATAGTCACCTAGAATATGTTCTAATACACTATAACCACGACGAAGTCACTCCTTTTTTCACCTGGGCATTCGTCTATTCGATAGAACTAGTACCATTCTACTACCTCGGAGCGCTTAGGGGTGTAATGATCTCGCGGGGGTTCCACAACATCTTCGTATCTGGCGCCTACGGGAGTCTTAGAAAAAGCCGATTTTGAAGCGTGATGAACACGGCCTCTCTGATAAGTTATAAGAACACCTGCTGCTTCGTTTCCTTGCCTGTCTTGTTAGAAGTTGCGAAGGCCTCGCAACGTTGCCCGTACACTTCGAAGTCACCCTTCTCCAGTGAAAATTCTGGCAGGTAAACAAAAATCTCGCCGCTCTAACCCAATGTGGTGGGCGTTGAATCCGTAGTCCGATTTACAATATCCTCGTTGACATTGATGTATTTTGACAAAAAAAGACGGGGTCCAGGCAAACTAGATAGGAGAGGCTTACTGCTTTATTTGACGTATCAGGGGCGTCTCAGTACAAGGATCAAAACGTAAGATTGACAATACAGATATCTACCGGCTTTTTAGAGCCGTCACAAAGGCTTTACATCATAAACGCGTTGACAGGCACGCAGGCAGTAAGCAACGTGGCCGCACCGATCTTACCACACATAGAATCCAGCTTGCGCATAGCCGAAGGGCATCATGTGTGCCATTATTCATATGTAACAGCTGTAGGAATTCATAGCAATCTTTCCTTAGAAGAATGATGAATATGATATAAGTCTTGGCCGGTGCTCGTAGTGCTCGTACCCTTTGTTTTCTATCGTAATGTTTTTTTTCTTCTTGCACGTGGATCTTAGCATGTGCCTGGCAACAATAAGCAGGTTTCAAAATGAAGAGCGTCAAACAGAGTTCATGAATTAATCACTTTGCAAATGAAAAAAAATGCCACAAGCAGCCTCGTGGTTGTTATAACTGTAACTGATATTACTCCGCCATGTCAATCTAGTGGTTATGGCACTAGACTGCTAACCCAAATATCGTGGCATCAAATCCCGCCAGCAACAGTTATATTTGATTGGATACGAACTCATCTGAGGCCTGTGTGCACAGATTTAGGCGCACGTTAAAGAACCCAGGTGGTCGAAATTTTCTGAGTCGTCCACTACGGCGTCTGTCATAGTCATATTGTGGTTCTGGGATGTCAAACTCGAGATATGATTATTAATAACTATGGCTGTGAATGCGTGCGAGCTTAGGTAGTTGTAACGTAATTATTCTGAAGAGACAGCATCTACAAACACAGGCCTTTACAGTATCCGGTCTTTCCTCTTGGGCCCTTGTTTGCTCGCACTGTCGAATAAACTGAAGCTGTGTGTTTTCGTAGGCAAACCAATTTATATGACAGTGACAAATGTGGCCTGTAGCCTAAACCACCTGCACTGACACGCTAATTTTCTAAATTTTTTAACAGCTGCGCCCTTCATTCGAAATCACCTCGCCATCGTGGTCTGAACGCTAAGGTACTCAGCTGCTGATCAGCAGGTCGCGGGATCCAATCCCAGCCTCAAATGCACTTTCGATGGAGGCGAAAATGCTGTAGGCCCGAGAGCTCAAATTTGGGTGCATAACAAATAATCCAGGTGGTAAAAATTTTCGGAGCCCTCCACTACGGCGTCTCTTATATTTATATCGTGGTTTTGAGACGTTAAGCCACATATAAATATTCATTTGAAATGAAGCTGAAGGTCCCCTTAAGACGTTCCTAGACGTGAATGCACCAGAACGTGAAAAATAAAGATAAAACCAGCAATGTAAAAGATGACAAAACTTTACGGTGATTTTCATGCTTCAAATGTGGAATCGGAGAGCATGGCACCATTATGTCGGCACAGGCTACAGCGTATGTCACTTAAAAACTAGACAAAAAAGAAAAAAAACATGGAACAAAATACAACAAGCCATGGAAAACTACATGTGCAGGCAGAGCAGAATCATACAACATTCACAAAGCTTCACGTACACCATCAGGTCAGTAGATCAAGTACTAAAAAAGGGCATACACAAAGCGAATCATTTAAGATGGACAGTAAAACACAACGAAACAGAACGTATATAGATGTACAAGACGTATTGCACACAATCACAACGTAACCGAATGTTCAAAACAAAACACTTTAACAGCTGATTTACTATTCATGTAAACTGAAATATAACATTTCTATTGTATAACTTTTGTCAGTGGACTTTGCGCCCACATAGGTATTTTTGTCTTTTGCATTTATACGTTACAATGATAAATTTTTCTGAATACACCAACGACACGTATACAGAACAGTGTGCAATGATATAACAAATACATATAATATTCTGTATATAACAGACGTTTCAGCTCATTTATTAGAGAATATATGGTTTTGAACAATACAAAAAGTGGTATTCATCGCAAATATCAGAAGTACACAGATAAAAACCTGTTTCTGTGTCTGTTTCTCCCATTTATAATGAGCTTTCAAATCCTACGTACATCATATTTTATTTTGTTGTAGGGTGGACTTCGTGGCGTGGTTTGGGCGGACTGTGTTTCAAGCACTAGTGATGTTTTTATCGCCAATCACCATCATAGCAAAGGTAGTTTATGACTCCTTTCACATAACTCCAACGCTGAGGCCTATAACGGACATGAACGTCACAGAGTACATGTTCAGGTAAGTATTTTAATTGCAAAACAACGCACGAAGCTAGTTATGCGCAGAAAACTGCACAATTGTTGGTTGCATGACTAAAAAACTATCAACTTTCCTAGGTCAGATCAAGTGACCTATCTCATTGCAGAAATTGTGTAGACAATAAATAAATAAATAAATAAATAAATGCATTTTTGTTGTTATAATTTCTTTAAAGACAAAAAAACTTTGGTGTCTTTTTCTTCAAACTCCTTTTGTTCTACATAACCCCTCTGAAGAACATACACTAGCGCGAGATGTGATATAGATTTGTGCCTTGCTACGTAGTGCCTCATTCAGCGTATAGAAATACAACGTATAATTGTGCTCGTTAGTTTTCGTAATTGTCTACAATGTAATATATGCAGTTAAAAAGGAGTGGTGAAGTCTACCAGGCAGTTTCAAGCCTAAATATCGAAATGTGTTCAGTGCCGCGTCAAAATGTGAGCCAGTTCTTTCTCTACCTGGCTGTTCGATTTACGCAGGATATCCTCTCAAGGCACAATGTCCCCATGTCTGGACACCAACTGTATTTGGCTTTTTTTTTACTGATCGCCACGATAGCATTAGATATATTTCACTAGTAGATTGTTTGTATGTTTTGTTTAGCCAGCAATCCAGCAGTTTTCCTGAATGCGCCACATATGACTGCACGTAGTTTCTTCGATGATTGAGCTACAATGCTCAATGGCTCTCCGGATTGCCGTACTCCAGGGCCAATATGAACTGGTTATAACAACAACGGTGCTCTATACTGAAGGTTTTCAAATCTGCGGTTGTGGTGGTGCTGATTGCAGGACCTCACAGTGTGGTCAGAATGAGTCTATGTAAGAAAGCAAGGGCAGTGCCTGCTGATAGAGGTGAGAGCGAGAGCGCAGAATGTTGACGCCTCTGCCTCGGACGATGGCACGTTTGATGTTCTTGTGGGGCCCATCCATCTGGATTGCGCCAAGAAAAATGTGCTCGTTCCACATTGTGTTCTGTCCACCAGCGATAGACGGTCGGCCTTATGCGTGTTGAACTATTCAAACGAACCTGTCATGCTACCCTGCGGATCGCAACTCGCCCTCTACGAACAAAATGCGAACAGTTTCATTGCATCTTTAATCGACTAGAGCGCAGACTCTATTCTTGCAACGCACTATGCAGTAGCCGATTTCCTGAGTATGGTAAACAAGTCGCTGTCATCAGAAAAACGTCAAGCTTTGGTCAAATTCCTTGCAAAGCACGCTATAATATTTGGCTTTGCGCAGAATGAAGAGCAAATAAGTATACCCGAATCGCGTACAAGCCACGGGAATCGACACAGGATCCTCTCACCCTATCCGGCAGAAACCATACCGTGTCTCATCTGTGGCCCGCAAGGTTATTGCTCAACAGGTAGCACAGATGTTAAAGAAAAGGGTCATCCAAGAGTCGTGTAGCCCTTGGACTGTCCTTGGGATTTTTGTCCGAAAGAAGGATGGTGACATAGCGATTAGGCGAAAACTACAGACCGCTCAACTCTGTTACTAAAAGGATGTCTACCCGCTCCCCAGGATTTACGACGTCATTGATTGTTTACATTTGGCATCGTTATTCTCCCCTGTGGATTTGAGATCTGGTTATCGGCGAATCCTCGTGCACCACAATGACAAAGAGAAAACAACCTTCATAACCCCCTATAGTCTATTGAAATTCAATGTAACGCCTTTTGGCCTATGCAACGCTCCAGCCACGTTTGAGCGCTTCATGGACTCTATATTTTGTGGACTAAAGTGGGAAGTTGTTCTTTGCTACCTGGATGGCATTATAATTTTTGGCCGTACATTCGATGAGCACAACTGTCGTCTGCACATTGTTCTCACCTGCCTTGAGAGAGCTAGGCTCACCCTGAATTCTAAGAAGTGTCACTTTGGCAGCCGTGAGACTCTCGTTCTCGGTAACCTGTGGACAAGCATGGCGTTTGAACCGACCCCCAGAAAGTCGCTGCAGCCAGCAGCTTCAAACAACGTCAGTGTGTACTAGAGTTGCGAAGCTTTTCGGGCCTATGCTCGTACTTCCGTCGCTTCTCGCCGAAGTTCACCAACCTCACTCACCTTTGATGTCCCTACTCAACAAGAACGCACCTTTTCGGTGGTCAGTGGAATGCGAGTTGTCTTTTTTGCAACTCCAATTTGTTCTTACGTCAGGTCCCGTGCTTCGCCACTATTACCCATCTGCTGCCACAAAATTTCGTACCGGTGCCAGTGGTGTAGGTATCGGCACCGTCTTGGTCCAACGCCATGGAGCTGCTGAACCCGTCGTTGCTCACGTCAGTCGTTGTTTAGGTAAACCGGAGCGAGACTATGCTGTCACAGAGCAGGAATGTATCGTGGTCTTATTCAGTGTGCACAAGTTTCACCTTTATATCTAGGGACGCCAATTCTCGATTATCACGGACCACCATCCTTTATGTTGGCTCACTGGACTACGGGACCCATCTGGTCGTCTTGCTGATTGGGCGTTACGATTTCAAGAACACTACTTTGAAGTCTGTTGCAAGGGTGGTTGTCGTCATGCCGACGCCGATTGCCTTTAACGGCTTCCCCTTCCGACAACTGAGTGTGCCACAGATAACTTTGATGAATATTTGGCAGAAGTGGATACTCCGTTTCCTGACCTAACCACTTTTCGAACAGAGCAATGCAGTGGCAACAGTCTTGCTTCTTTTTTTAGTTCCGGAACGAACAGTCAATGTGGTTTTGTAGCGTTCTTAACAAAAAGAAATATTCCGGTGTAGGCCCTCACCCACTTCTAGTTTTGCCTACAAGTTTGCGACAACACGTACTTCGAGCAATGCATGACGACCCAACATCAGGCGATATAGGTTTTTATAGGACATTTTATCACACGCACGAACGCTTCTTCTGGCCGAAGATGCGTAAAAGAGTGACTGCATACATTGCGAGCTGTGAGCAATGTCAACGCTACAAGCGTCCGACACCTCCGCCAGCCGGACTACTTCATCCCATAGCACCTCTGATTTCACCATTTGACGTCGTTGGTGTGGACGTGCTCGGACATTTTTGCGATCAACGAATGGCAACCGATGGATTATGGTGGGCGTTGACCACCTCACATGCTACGCCGAAACTGCGGAAATTCCTGTGGCAGCGGCCACTCAAGTTTCACAGTTCATGCTGTCGCACGTTATATTACGCCATAGATCCTTCCGTGTCATTATCAGTGACCGCGGGCGCCAGTTTGTTGCCGATGTAGTTGAAGACGTTCTTTGTCTTGCTTCATGTCATTTTCGTCACACTACCCCGTATCACCCGGAGGCTAATAGTTTGACGAAACGAACTAATAGGACTCTCATCAACATGATTTCCATGTATACGTTGTTGATTCCGGACACAAAACATGCGACTTGATCTTGCCAATGATAAATTTCGCCTACAACACTGCTCAGCACCAAACAACGAGATACACTCCATTTTATTTGCCTTACGTACGCCAACCCCACTCAGCTTTTGACACTATTCTTTCTTTTTTCCGTGACTGATAAACCTACTTTTGCCGTAACCATCAGCCGTGCAGAAGAGACCCAGCGCATCGCCTGTTTTCAAAATTTCGTCTCCCAGAAACGCTCTAACAACCGTAACGACTGAAGTCACCTGCACGTATTGTTTGAGGAAGGGGATTTGGTTTCGCTTTGGACTCCGCTTCACATGCGGCTTCTGCCAAAAGTTTCTGGCCAACTACGCTAGTTCGTTTGTTGTCCTGGAGCGTCTCAGCGATGTCACGTACATGATATCTCGGCTGTTGTCAACTGGCCACCACTCAAGCAAGATCAACTTTGCTCATGTTGCCCGTCTAAAACGCTTTCATCAACGCAACGAAGCCTAACTCACCCGGTGGGCATCACCTGCAAAGGAGGAATAGCTACGATACGGAGGGGACGCGTGGTAGAAGAAGAGAACGAGGTTGGCAAGAGTGGTGATCTGCCAGATCCCTGGACTCTTGATATGTGGGGTTTAACGTCCCAAAACCACCATATGATTATGAGAGACACCGTAGTGGAGGGCTCCGGAAATTTTGACCACCTGGGGTTTTTTAACGTGCACCCAAATCTGAGCACACGGGCCTACAACATTTCCGCCTCCATCGGAAGTGCAGCCGCCGCAGCCGGGATTCGATCCCGCGACCTGTGGGTCAGCAGCCGAGTACCTTAGCCACTAGACCACCATGGCGGGGCCGTTGGTCTCTTGCATTCATCATCTCTTGTAAATAAAGGCATCTCATCATAACAGTATTTCATTATATTTGTGTGAAAACAATAATGCTATTGTGTGGCGTTTTATGTCCCGAATGCTATATCACTGTAAGGGACGTCGTAGTGGCAGGCGCAGGAAATTTCCGCCAGTGAAAGTGCTACATGGAAAGAAATGTTTCTGCTGGAAACAGTTTGTTACCATGCTTTAGAAAAAGCAATGTTTTTGTGCTTAACTATGGCCGTTTTTCTCACTATCTTAGAATGACTACACGAAGTAATATTGGCAAGTGCCCAGTACATCCCATTTCTTCCTTTTTCTAATCACGGTAAAAACTACTTCACGTCTGTAAAGTGCAATGAACATTCGCGCTTCTGCACACTTTGTATTGGCGGGAAACTTTGAACCACCCAATAATTGTGCAACTCAGGTGTTTGGACATTTCCCAGGAATCTACGATGCTCCCATGCTGTATTTCATGCATTCAAGACACTGCCCCCACAACTAAAGAAGCAGTTTCAAACACTGGCATGTCTTCATGGTGGAAAATCCGGTTACTATGTAGAAATCCTGGCCTTGGTTTTCAATGAGACCACAATTACTTTAAATGAATTTCAACGCCATGCGTCTAAAATTTTCGTTCACGACAGCACCTATTTATCGCTCAAGTCCAGCAACACCGTCACCGACACTCACGACAACACCGACAGCAATGACAACACCTACAAATGAATTTGTAGGTAGATACCGTTCAATCTAACGCGCAGCTTTCCAGTGAATATAATGAGCGACTAGTGGTCGGGATGTAGCGTAAATGGAGGTAATCATAGAGAACATCCCGCAATTGTAAAGCTTAAGGTTATCTAGGAGATCTTCACGTACTTTCAGAATGAATTTCGACATCACAAGTGACGACAACTTCTGGAGCTGCCTCATCGGGGGCCTGCCGTATATATTGGTGCGCGTAGCCTTTGACCAGATGGTCGTGCAACGATACATGGCGGCGAGGAACCTACGTTCCGCGAAAACGTAAGCATCTTTCAACACCACAGTGAGATCAATGCGACTAAATGTGTTCAAAAATACATACCTGTCCTTTGTTTCAGAATAACTATTACTGGAGCAGCCTTCGTCCTGTTCTTTTTCCTGTTGGTGGCAATTGCGGCTGTGTACTTGATACAGTGGTACAGAGACTGTGACCCCTATGTCAGTGGGGACATCAGCAGCTACGATCAGGTGAGGGCATTGAGGGGTGTAACAAAAACCGTATTCATATTGATACATAACAGCCGTTAAGCGCGGCTCCATGAAAGAAGAAGACGAAGTTAGTTTTTGGTTGATGCTGGACTGGCATCATCTTGCTCGTCGAGTTGTGTACGTTGTGAGTAGATTATTAAAGAAGTTACTCGTAACACAATTGGTGGAGGTGCACGACTACCATACCTCTATGGAGGCGCGCAGCGGTCGCAACATCGGTGACCCTTTGGCTACTTCGACTACTGATACTTCCTCTACGCCGCCCTCATCTGTCCGAGCCACCACCTACGTCAAACTCCCGCACCTCCGGGATCCCTGCACTTTCTCCGGTGACGGCACGATCGATCTTGACACTTGGCGGAACCGGTACGAGCGCGTCAATGCTAATAACCGCTGGGATCCTACGCTCATGCTCGCCAACGTGCTTTTCAGCCTTGACGCCACTCTCCGAACATGGTTTGAAAGCCATGAAGCCAAAATAACGAGCTGGGATCTCTTTAAAGAAAAGATCCGCGACATGTTTGGCGATTTATCTGGTCGTCAACTCGCCGCGACGAAGGCGTTTCCCACACGAGCCCAGTCTTTTACCGATTCAAATATCTCCTACATTCTTGACGTCTTGGCCCTTTTTTTACAAGGCTGACCAGTGCATGTCGGAAGACGAAAAATTTAACCACGTCTTGAAATGCATTGCCGACGATGCTTACAACCTGCTGGTTTTTAACAACGTCTCGAGCATCGACAAAATCTTCAAAGAATGCCGACGTCTCGAACAAGGTAAAGCCCGCCGAGTAGCATAAAGCATCGCTCGCCTTCCAAACACAGCAGCTACTTCGTGTTACGACGCCTTCTACCAGGCCCTTCGATGTGACAACCTCACACACATCATTCGTCGAGAGGTCGAGGCAGCGCAACTGGTAGCCACACCATTCCCGACTACGATCTCTTTGATAGAAGCCATCGTTCGTCAAGAGTTATTGAATGTCGGCCTACATCCTGTTCCTACCGAATACTCTGCTGAGCATTCTTATTGCCCTCTTTCTGCCCCTCGCCTGCAACGCAATCTGACCGAATGGCGTAGCCCTGATGGCAGGCCCATATGTTCTAACTGTCGACGAGTTACATATTGCTCGTCACTGCCGCAACCGCTTGGCTCCACCGTCACATTATGCATCACCGCCTCACATTGCTTTTGTCCGCCAGTCGTCCCCATCACTTTCTCTATCAGTGACGACCACATTTTCCGATCTTGCTGCACCTCTGAGCAGACCTAGCCACGACTGGTCACCGTCCCCGGCTCGTCGTCAGTCCCGGTCGCCCCCACAATGCCGTGCTGCCTCCCCGACCTATTCGCAGCACCTCCGACCGGAAAACTAGGCCGTGCAGCTTGTGGAGGTGGAGCTGCGTTGACGACCTTCATAAGAAATCTTGGCTTAACGTTAACAACGAACCGGAACCTTTTGGACGTTACTGTCGACAATGTTCGTGTCAGTGCATTGATAGATACTGGCGCGCATGTGTCCATTATGAGTGCTATCCTTCGCCGCCGACTTAGCAAAGTTATCACGCCCGCCCTCAACCGAGCTGTACGAGTCGCCGATGGAGGAACTGCCACAATTCTTGGCATGTGCTCTGCGCGAGTTTCTATTGCGGAGAGAAGCACTGTCATTCTTTTCACCGTTATGGAACATCATCCTAATGAACTCATTCTTCGTATGGATTTTCTAGCCACGCACTCTGCCCTCATAGACTGTTCAGCTGGATCGCTTCATCTCGGTTTACTACTATTTTCTGACCTGACCAGCCCACCGCTAACCAGTCTCTGCTGAATTGATTTCACGCGCCTTCTGCCTAACTCTGTCACAAATGTCGACTTATCCTCCACGCCGCCAGTACCTGACGGTGATTACATGGTGGTCCCGATTGCTGCCATGATGCTTCCGCATGGGGTTGTTGTGTCGCATATTATTCCTACGATTACGGGAAAACGTACCTTCCTTCCACTCGTAAACTTCTCACTCACCACTCATGTTTTACCACAAGGTATCTCCCTGGCCAAAATTACCTCTCTCCAAGACGACCATGTCGAACCCTTCAAAGTGGACGATTGCTGCAGCTCAGTCAGTGGTTCAACTGCATCACGTTCTTCGGGCTCCAACATCGAACGAATGGTGTCACCCTACCTTACGTATCAGCACGCTGCAGCACTTTGCCACGTTATTGGGGGCTATCGTAGCATTTTCAACTTTGCAAGCACCTCTTTAAGCAAAACGACCGTCGTCGCCCATCGCATTAATACTGGCTATGCGACCGTCCATTCACTGAAGCCTCTACCACGTTTCTGCGTTGCAGCGTGCAATAATACAACAGGAAGTCGAGAAAATTGTTGCGCAAGACATTATCGAGCCTTAATGCAGCCCCTGAGCTTCTCCCGTCATCCTTGTTAAAAAGAAGTATGGAACATGGCGCTTTTCGCGTCAATGACCGTCGCTTCAACAAAATTACAAAAAAGACGTTTATCATTTGCCTCGCATCGATGACTTCCTCGACTGCTTAACGGTGCTACCTATATTTCAACAATTGACCTTCGGTCAGGCTACTGGCAGATAGCCGTCGACAAGATGGACATCGAGAAGACCGCATTCATCACTCATGGTAGTATTTAACTGTTGAAGGTGATGTGATGCCCTTTGGCTCTGCATTCATCACTCATGGTGGTATTTAACTGTTTAAGGTGATGTGATGCCCTTTGGTCTCTGCAAGGCGCCAGCCCCATTTCAAAGGATGATGGACTCATTGATCTTAGGGTTGAAACGGTCCACCTGCTTGTGTTACCTTGACGATGTTATTGTCTTTTCTTCCGCAGTAGACTCATTTCGATCGTTTATCAGCTATTCTGGACGTTTTTCGTCGAGGCGAGCTCCAGTTGAACACCTCCAAGTGCGACTTCGCTCGTCGTCAAATTTCCGTGGTCGGTCACCTTGTCGATGCCCAAAGCCTGCGTCCAGGCTCAGAGAAAATTCGCGCAGCTACAAACTTTCCTGTTCCGTGGACCACAAAGGATATCCGCAGTTTTGTGGGGTTGTGTTACTATTTTAGACGCTTTTTTTATGGACCTTGCGACCATTGCATGCCACCTCACGGACCACTTGAAGAAAGATGCCTCGTTTATCTGGGGCCATGACCAAGCGCCATCGTTTTCCCAACTACTCCTGCTTACAGTGCCACCAATCTTGGTTCACTTTAATCCATAAGCCCTAACCGAAGTTCGCACGGATGCCCGTGGACATGACATAGGAGCGGTGCTATTGCAGCACCGACGGGGACACGACCGTGTTAGAGCCTACGCAAGACGACTGCTATCCCCAGCCGAGCGCAACTATTCCATCACGGAGCGCGAGTGCCTTGCCCTTGTATGGGCAGCCGCGAAGATTCGTCCATACCTGTATGGGCGCCCATTTCGTGTTGTCAAGGATCGTCACGCGCTCTGCTGGCTAGCCTCCCTGAAGGACCCCACAGGACGTCTCGCTCGTTGGGCTGTTGATCGATTTGTGAAGTTTAACGTCCCAAAACCATCATATGATTATGAGAGACGCCGTAGTGAAGGGCTCCGGAAATTTCGACCACCTGGGGTTCTTTAACGCTCAGCCAATTCTGAGCAAACGGGCCTACATTTCCACCTCCATCGGAAATGCAGCCGCCGCAGCCGGGATTCCATCCCGCGACCTGCGGGTCAGCAGCTGAGTACCTTAGCCACTAGACCACTGCGGCGGAGCGCTCGTTGGGCTGTATACACCTTCAAGAATGCACGTTCTCCGTAATGTATAAAACAGGGCGATTACATCAGAATGCGGATTGTTTCTTCCGCTACCCTGGGGACGAAGCAACCGATACTGACGCTATCGCGGATGTTTTTTTTTTCGTGTCGCAGCTGCTGAACACTGGCGAAGAGCAACGTCAGGATGCTTCTTCACGAGCCATCATTGACAAGCTAGAGTCAACGCCTCGCGACGTTTCCCTACGAATGTTTTTGGTAAAAGACGGGATCCTATACCATGCATCGTAACCTTGATTCCTTCGGATCAAACTTACTTCCTGTCATGCCAGCGCACCTGCGATCCACTCTCCTGCACCAACTTCATGACGCTCTCTTGACGGGTCCTTTGGGCGTTTCTCGCACGTACGATCAGTTACGTCGTCTGTTTTTTTTTTTTGGCCTGAACTTGCCCGCTCTGTTAGACGCTATGTCGCCACTTGTGAGCCCTGCCAGCATCGCAAAACGCCGCCTGCCCTCCCAGCTGGCCATCTTCAGCCGATCAACGTTCCCGCTGAACCTTTCTTTCGAGTTGGTTTCGACCTGTTGGGTCCTTTTCCAGTCTCCACAGCCGGCAATAAATGAAGTGCTGTTTCCACAGACTACACGACGCGGTACGCGATCACATGAGCACTCCCGACCAGTTGCGCTACCGACGTGGCGGACTTTCTGTTGTACGCCATAGTATTAGTGCACGGTGCTCCCCGCCAACTTCTCACCGAACGTGGTTACTTGTTCCTATCAGCTGTCGTTTACGATATCCTGAGGTCTTGCCGTACCAAGAACAAATTTATTACTTCGTACCATCCCCAGTCAAATGACTTTCCGGAGCGCCTCAACAGGACAATAACCAACATGCTCGCCAATTACGTTGCGCCAGACTACCAGGATTTGGACATTCATTTGCCGTATGTGACGTTCGCCTACAATTCATCATATCACAACACTGCCGGCTATTCGCCCTTCTGTCTCCTATATGATGGGAACTCAACGCCACCCCTAGACACTTTGCTACCTGCGGCCACTGAATATGCCATCCCCCACGCCGACCACGTGCGCTAAGTCGCCCGTAACCATCTACAGGCCCCACAGGCGCACCAACAACAGCTCTACGATTCTCACCCTGGGGACGGGCACTTTTCCCCGGGTTATCTCATGCTCCTCTGGTCACCCACTCGGCAAGTGGGACTGTCTGAGAAACTGTTGTCGCCCTACATTGGACCATTCCGTATCGTTCGCCAAGTGACAGGCGTCACGTACGAGATTGTCCCAACCTATCCAACAAAGACATCGTCAGCTACAAGCGACACCGTTCACGTGGGTCTGCTAAAGCCCTATTACCCTCCTTCGACATCATCTGCGTAGATTTAGCCTCGGGACGGTGCTTCTACCGCCAGGGATTATTATGAATAACAGATGGTTTACGCGGCTGCATCAAAGAACAGGACGAAGATAGTTTTGGTTGATACTGGACAGGTGCCATCTTGCTCGTCAAGTTCTGTGCACTGTGAATAGATTACTAAAGAAGGTACTCGTAACAATATTACACGAGTGTTCCCTCCAAAAAAAAAAACATTCTAGTTATCCGACGTTTCGGGACACGTTCAGTCACTTCTTCAAGGCCTTGAACTTCAGGAGAGGTGCTCCATTATTTTAATTTGTATATTGCGAAACAGGTAGCATTAGCCAAAAAGACCAGCTTTGAGGAGACGGGCGAGTAAAAAAGAAGGAGAATCTTTTTGAAGAAAAGCACGGTTGTGAAGTGCCTTAAGTCAATTTCTTTGTTACATGAGTGTTGTTGCATGTTTCAATTAGCGTAAACTCTGCATCTGCAATGACAACTGCATATGGTAAACTTTCTAATGAAACAGAACCTACCTGTAGACAACTCTGTGGTCTTGGTACTTAAAATAAAAGCCTTTATTGCTGCCGTAATTGAAATCATGTGTACGGAGTGGTAGTTCAGTACATTCTATGACCACGTGGGAGCTTGATCCGGCTTCGAAAAAAGACCCTATACAGGCGTAATGTTTGTGAACTTCAATCGTGATTATTGTGTCACCTACCCAGTGTTGTGACAATCTATTAAGCGTTAAATATAAGCTCCTATGACTGAGTAAGCCGTAGCCAAGCGCCACATGAGCCCGGAGAAATACGCTGACAGTCGCTGCTTACGATATCCTTTTCGTCGCACCGCAGCGCGTAGGTAGATGTAGCAAAATTATCATGAGGTACATTTCAGGTGCCACTGCATACGAAGTGCCGCGTAAATCCCCGATATAGCAGAATCCATAACAATGGGATATGCACAAGTGCGTTGATTTATCGTGCAACGAGTAGCTCAAAGCACAAGAAACTTCAACAGACTTGTAGTAAAAAGAAATCAAGATCGCGATTGTGGTGGCAAACAACATTTGTTTCACGAATACAGGTGTGTTGACCTCGTTAGAAATCCTTAGGAACTATATAATGTCCTGACACTATCCCGAGATCCCATTGGTTGATGCCACCGCTTGGCTTTCTGCCTCAAGGCTTGCTGGGCCTTAAGCATTAGACAGACGAGCAGGGACGTCACCCAGTTGTCTCGGGTAGGATTGGAACCACGGTTGTGTTGTTTTGTGAGCCTGCGTAAGCTGGCGGAAAAAAGTTGTGTGAACAGGTGAGAGTATGAATTTTATGGGGATAAAGCAAAGTATCATCATGAAGGAAAATATTGGGTTTATTGACTAAACATGAGAGAGGCTTTTCCCCTGCTGTGTGCGTAGACACGCTGATGACGACGATGACGACAGAAAAACCCACAATACACGGCTATGCGCTCGCTTCTTCGCATAACATTGACCCCCTCATACTGAAGATTCTGCCAGATTTATATCCTCTTATTTGTTGTAGATTATATCAGAAGAGAACGCATTCAGATGGGTAGAATAAAGCGTGCAATTATTGTAGTCCGCTTGGTTTTTTTAAGCTGCTGTCAACACCACTTTATGTTTCAGATTGTACCGTACTACATAAAACAAAGCCTTTCCAGCGTTGTAACGCTACGTGGCCTTTTCTTGGCAGGGCTCTTAGGTGCCACCACAAGGTCAGCAGTATTCCCTTCTTTGCACTAAAGGCATGCGTACAACAAAATCCTGACTGCTAATTCTCCTGCGCGCAAGATGTTGTTGTGCTGAGAAGAACCGCCTCTTCGGTGCTGCGGTGCTTGCAGAGTTCTAATGCTGACCCGAAAAACGGTGCTTTGATACCTACCCCAGCACTCGTTTTCCAATGGAGATGAAATGCTAGAAGCCCATCTGTTTGATCTGTAGGGGCGCCTACGTCCCAAAGACACAAGTTGATTATGAGAGACTGCTTAGTCGAGAGCTCTAGAAATTTGAACCACCTGGGTTTTTTAACGTGCATCTACATCAAAGCAAACGGGGCTCGAGTGTTTAGCCTCCACCGAAATGCGGCCGTCAAGGCCGGGACTCGATCTCGCAACCTTCGAGCTAGCAATCAAGCATCATAATGAATAGACCCCATGGTTGCCCGAATAGATAGTTGAAGAAATAATAATAATAATATATTTAATTATTATTATTATTATTATTATTATTATTATGTTGGGTTTTACGTCCCACAAACTCCATATGAATGCGACAGACGCCGTAATGGAGGGCTTCGCAAATTTCTACTATCTGTGGTTTTAATGTGCACCTAAATCTCAGCACACTGGCTGTAATTACAACAGAGAAGGGTGCCTGCTTTGCAGGAAGGATGAAATTGCCGGTCAAAGTTTTTTTAAACATATGGCTCAGATACTGCCAGAAATTGAGTATTGGTATTATACGTTGTTTCTCAGAAACAGCTGTTACTACAGCTGGACGGCATGTGACACTTTGAAGCGCTGCCAGGTGTTAAAATAACAAAATACATACATACATACATTGCACGTCCAATGACAAACAGTGGCTGCCGCTGTTTTTAAATATGCGCGCCACCTGGCACTTTGAAATGCGGCAATCGAGGTCATGAAAACATGTTTAGGACAGATGGTGGAACCTGTTTGCAGGGTGTAAAATTTATAAAATCGCCGCTATCAGTGGCCATTACTTCTCAGTTTCTTTAGAACTGCGGTGAAATAATAATAATGATATTTTTATTTTATTGTGATGTCTAGAGCCGATAAAGTTGAGGTAGCAGTGATTGAAGTTCAAGGTTAACTAGATGAAATAAGTTAGCACAGAAAATAGATCAACCAGCAATGCAAGAATAGAGACGTCGACAAGCGTTTGCCGAGGTCACCTCTTTTCTAATTGTTGTTTTTGTGCTTCAAGGTGATTTGTCTCAGGCTTCAGATTGTTATAAAAGACAGACAGGCCCAATGACTGATTCGTTTGGAGTGTACAGTTCACGCAAGATATTAACCTATCGATGCACGTATTTATATGTATTTCAGCATGGGCACTGAATGTAGTGGTCAATCCACAAAGAGAGTATTATAACTATACCACGAGAATAATCTCGATCGCTCGAACGGGTCAGCTTAATACCATGGCCATCTTTGCCACTTCGATAACATCTTGTGTTTGCTATTCAGCAGAATAGAGGAAATACTGTGTTTAGGGTTTGTTCTGCATCTTTACGGTAGACTATGAATATACAGACTTGTCAGATAACTTCGAGTCAACGAGGAAATCATACACTAAGGTGCACAAGTGTATCAGTGTAATAAAAATTTGAGAAAATGGATTTTTTTACAGAGACAGCTATTCACTGACTTTTTTCTCAAATTGAAAACCGATTGCTAGTATGCATTTAATAACTTCTGTAATAAAGACTGCAAATTCATAGGTGTAACGCAAACGTGCTGGACGCAAAAACAAACTATGCGAAAAACAGAAGGAAGACGAGTCATTACACGAAGCCTAAAGGTGGCGCTGTGCTGTTTTCCCCAAACTTTGATGTTGCATGCAGCACTGTGTCCTCCATAGTGAACGCGCATGCAGCGACATTTTACATCGACGTGTTTGGGTTGTACTTCAAGTTCAGCGAGCGCGCTGCAGTAAACGTCATGCGATTATTAGGTAAGTGGCAAACAATACATCGTTCTTTTAGAAAAGCAGGGTAGGTTGCCCTCAGCGCGGCCTTGATTGATTGATATGTGGGGTTTAACGTCCCAAAACCACTATATGATTATGAGAGACGCCGTAGTGGAGGGCTCCGGAAATTTAGACCACCTGGGGTTCTTTAACGTGCACCCAAATCTGAGCACACGGGCCTACAACATTTCCGCCTCCATCGGAAATGCAGCCGCCGCAGCCGGGATTCGAACCCGCGCCCTGCGGGTCAGCAGCCGAGTACCTTAGCCACTAGACCACCGCGGCGGGGCACTCAGCGCGGCCTTGACCAAGCTGTTGTAGTCATCATTTTCCGCAGTGTTAACTAGTGAACGCCATCGCTAGCGACAGCGTTGGCCAGACTTGCCGACAGGACACTTTCAATGCAAGCAATACCAGAGTGCTGAGCTGCTAAGATGGTGCGTCAGAGGTCCGCTGCATTACTACAGTTCAAATTCATGTCGATGAAGTGATAATCGTGTTGAAGTTGCATTGACAATTTCGGGGACTTGTATGAAGCCAAGAAAGCAGTTTTTTAGTTCTTGAGAGAGAGAGAAAATTTAATGCGGAAAGGCAAGGAGGTTAACCAGAAAACATATCCGGTTTGCTACCCTGCACTGGGGAAGGGGTAAGGGGAGACAGAAAAGTAAGAAAAAGAAATGGGAAAGGGAGGAAGAGAAGCACAAACACACACACACACGCGCACACAGTAGTGTCACAATCGTTCAACGAGGCGGGTCGCTCGCAGAAATTTCATCAGCGCCTTCGTTGCTTTCTGGCGTGAAGCTCGATCTTTCCGACATTCCAAGATTGACTGCTCAGAAAGTGGCTGGTCGTCGAGGCGAGCAAACACTGCTGAGAGGGACTGTCGCTGAGAGCTGTACTGGGGGCACTGACATAAAATATGTTCAATTGTTTCGTCATTGTCGCAATGGTCGCATGCAGCGCTGTCTCTCATTCCGATGCGGCAGGCAAAGGCGTTCGTGAAAGACACCCCAAGCCACATGCGGCAGAGAAGGGTCGTCTCGGATCGGGGTAGGCCAGATGGAATAGTAAGTCGTAGGCATGGGTCCAGGCGGTGTAGACGGGTGTGGAGAAAACCGGGCGTATTCCGCATAGACCTTGCGACATCCTGCGCAAGCGTATTAATCTTTGCTGCTGCGTCGCTTCTTGATAGTGGAATAGGTTCCATCACTCCATTTTCGTGAGCATTCTTAGCTGCATCGTCGGCATGCTCGTTACCGATGATGCCGCAATGGCCTGGTAACCACTGAAAAGATATGTCATGTCCTTAGTCTATTAGGTGATGGTACAGTTGTCGTATTTCGAGCGCCAATTGGTCTTGAGGCCCACGACGTAGAGCATTGTGTAGACATTGGAGAGCTGGTTTCGAATCAGTAAAAATGCTCCATTTTTGTGGTGTCTCTCGATCAATCCTGCGGAGTGCGCTGCGGAGTGCCGCGAGCTCCACGGCTGTCGATGTCGTCTTGTGTGACGTTCTGAACTGGATGGTTTCGGCTCTTGCTGGGAAGATCACAGCTCCTGCAGATCCTCCAACAGTTGTCGAGCCATCCGTGTAAAGTTTGACATGATCTTTGTATTCTTCGTGTAGCATGAGTAGAATCATCTGCTTTAAAGCTGGCGCCGAGAGCTCCGCCTTCTTGCGAATCCCCGGCACTGTCAAGCGCAGTTTTGGTCGGTCCAAGCACCAAGGAGGTGTTAGTATCCGTTCCGGAGGCGTGTAGACTGTTGGAAGGCACTCACGGAAAGTCAATACTCTCTTACAGAAGGAGGCACTCGGTCGATCTTCTGGAAGCGAAGCTAGGTGGTGGGCAGGGGCGCGAGCAAGGTGTCTAATATGAGCTCTAAGCACCTCCAAAGTAATGTGCACTGTGGCCGGATGATCTTTGGCGATTGCGATGGTTTCCGCTGTTGATGTACAGCGTGGTAATCCAAGACAAACTCTGAGTGCCTGGCCCTGGGCGTTTTCTATTGTGCGTATACTGCTTTTGCAAGCGTTCGTCAGAACCGGCAAGCTATACCGCAGGTACCCCAGAAACAGCGTTTTGTACAAATGCAACATCGCGTGCACTGATGTGCCCCACGTTTTGCCTCCGAGGAACTTGAAAAGTTGTGCGATGGCCGTTAGGCGCTTCTTTAGAGTGGCCACATGGGGACTCCAGCAGAGATTTCGATCGATCGTGACCCCCAAAAACCTGTGGGTCCTGGCGTAGCAGACACTGTGTCCATCGATGGCGATGGGATATGACGTCATTGCCTTCCGCGTGAACGCGACCAGCGCCGAATTCTCAGGAGAAATCTCGAGGCCTTGTTCTCTAAGGTACGCCGATATTGAATTCGCTGCTTTCTGGAGTCTCGCACGTACCTGAGGACGTGTTACACCTGACGTCCAGGCACAAATATCATCTGCATAGAGAGATATCTGCACGGAATCTGGTATGCGTTCCACGAGACCGATCAGAACCAGGCTGAACAGTGTGGGGCTCAATACACCACCTTGAGGAACACCACGGTGTGTATAATGTTCAGAAGTCGGCCCGTCATCAGTTTGCATAAACAATGATCTCATATGTAGGTAGCATTGGATCCAGCGGTACACTCGCCCACCCAAACCAACTGACTCGAGGGCGTCAAGTATGGCTTCGTGAGAAACATTGTCATATGCTCCTTTGACATCTAAAAATAGTGCGACAGATAACCGTCTGCTCATTTTCTGGTGTTGTACGTAGGTCACCAGGTCAATGACATTGTCAATGGAGCTCCGAAGACGGCGAAAACCGGCCATGGCGTCTGGATATATTCTATGGCGTTCTAGGAACCACTCGAGTCTGGCAAGGATCATTCGCTCCATCAGCTTCCCTACGCAACTAGCCAGCGCTATTGGGCGGTATGATGTCAGCTCTAGAGGCGATTTTCCAGGTTTGAGAAGTGCAACCAACCGGCTTGTTTTCCACTCTCTGGGGACCGTTCCATCTCTCCAAGACTCATTGAATACTTCCAGCAAAGCACTTCGTGCTCGATCACCGAGATTGCATAATAGGCGGTATGATATGCCATCCGGCCCAGGCGATGACGATCGATTGCATGAAGCAAGAGCCACATTCAGTTCTTCCATTGAAAAAGGCAGGTCCAGGTGCGGGTCAAGTGAGTGTGGCGTGTAATCAGCAGTAAGGGCTTCTGTGCAATTTGACGGGCCCGCAATCTTCCTACAAAAATCTTCCGCTACCTCGATATCCCTTCTATTTTGGAAAAGGGCCAAGGCTTTAAACGGAAAACGTTGTTGGGGAAATATGCGTAGGCCTCGCACGGTTCGCCATATTTGAGAAAGCGGTTTGCGAGGGTCTAGACTCGCGCAAAACTTCGCCCACCGTTGAAACTCCAGTTTGTCTATATGACGCTGGATCTTCTTTTGCATGCGCCTGGCCATCCGTAGATCTTGAATCGATTTTGTGCGTCGATATCTGCGCTCCGCGCGCCGACGAGTCGCACGGAGTCGCTCTAACTCCACGTCCGTTTCTGAGGGCCTTGAAGAATATGCCAGCGTGCGCATCGCACTCTGCGCTGCTTGTTTGATCGCTTGCTCAATGCCAGAGGTTAAGCCTTTTTCACAAGCGTGTTCAATGTTGGTTGTGAATGCTGAAAAATCGATCCTCCGTACGGTTTTCGGCGGGTGGTCGCTAGCAAAGCCTTCGATGGTGAGATAACTGGGGATGTGATCGCTACCATGTGTCTCGATGTCTAAAAACCACTTAACGCTTGTGGCGAAGCGACGTGACACAAACGTCAAGTCCAAACAGCTGCTGTACGTTGATCCTCGCAGAAATGTAGGGCTCCCATCATTAAGTAGAGACAGTTCATGAGTCGATACAAATGAAGCCAGCCTCCGGCCCGTGGCATTGACTTTTGAACTTCCCCAGATTGGGTGGTGGGCGTTGAAGTCCCTATAATTATCCACGGATCCGGGACGCTCGAAAGAATGTCATCCAGTCTTTGGCAATCAAAACGGGCTGAGGGAGATAAGTAGACACCTATTAATGTGAAGGTGAGGGTTTTCTGCTTCACAGTCAGGCAAATATATTGGTTCTCATCATGAGGCGACACAGGTTGAATGATGTAGGTAAGCTCCCGACGAATATACACAATGACCTTGCTGCTTTCGTTTCGGGTTTTGGACGGGATTGATTCGTAGCCGGATAGCCTGATCGGGTTTGATAATTTCGGTTCACATATTACGATGATTGGGAAACGGTTAGAAAACACGTACTGACGAAAATCGGAAATCCGTGATCTAAGTCCTCTTGCGTTCCACTGGATGACTGATGCTTCTCTGACGTCTTTGCGGAACGATTGTTGATCTCCTGCCATGACTCTACGCGAGGGAGGCGAGGACTGGGCTCAGCGCGTCCAACACCTGTAACCCGCTTCGAGCGGTTGGAGTTCCCAGGCTTCTTAGTATGTCTGCCATGACAGCGACGAGGGATCGTATCATCGGGATGATCTGTCGATCGACCCTTGACACATCCTCAACGGAAGTAGACTCGGTGGAAGGTGTAGGGCGGCGAGGCCTCGCAGGAGGCTCCTTTGCAGGCTGCGTACGCGGAAGCGTAGGCCACTCATCCGCAGCTGTGAGCTTCTCCACTTCATTTCGCTTCGTGCTTACTACTTCACTCGTGCTCGGAGGAAATGGGTTATGCGCAACACTCTGTCCTGCACGCCTCCGTCGGCGACTACGCCGCCGCCGTACCCTTTCAGCAGCCTCTCTGTGGGTTGAATTGTCCCTAACCATTTGTTTGATAATGGCGATTTCCTTCTTAATCCGAGGGCATTCCTTGGATGCAGCATCATGCGGACCATCACAGTTTCTGCACTTCAGACTTGTTGCCCGACATGCGTCTGCAGTGTGCGGCTCAGCGCATCGGGGGCATACTGTGGTGTTTGTACATACACTCTTGATGTGCCCAATTTTCATGCAGTTATGGCACTGGAGTGGTTTAGGGACAAATGGTCGAACAGGATGTCGGAAGTGTCCCACTTTGACATGCGACGGAATGGAATCTCCTTTGAACATTATCTTTACACAACGGGTGTTTCCGAGGCGAAGTACATTCGCGATGAGAACTCCTTCGTTCGCTGGTTTTATGAGAGTTGGGAGGTCCGAGTTTGCTATGGCCAAATCAATGTCGTAGATTACTCCCGCCATGCAGGCACCGTCCATTGGAATAACCGGTCGAACTTTGATGCCTCCCAAATCTGATACTCTGCGAAGCTTGTCTATGGCGCTGGCAGTCATTGTGTCCACAGCTAGAATATTCTTCCGCGTGTTCACCCGGATATCCTTAATGTCGTTTGGTGCTACCCCCTCAAAGTACATAGAGAGAGCTTGCCTGTCTACTGCTCGAAGGCTGATGGTGGAGTCCTCGGGCATGAATAGGATGGTGTGCGGCCAGCGTTCTCCTTTTGACTGAGACGTTAATGTCCCTGCTGGGGAAGACGGCTTGATACTTCTTCTTTTGGCCTTCCTGCTTCTCACGGTCTCGAAGTCGTCATCCGACGAGTCGTCGCCAGTGGCCGAGTACAGTTCCGTGTCCTCGCTGGTGCTCGAACAGGTGCTTCGTTTCCGCGACGAGCTTGCCAAAGGTGGTCTATGGCCGGACAGAGCCGCAGAAGGCTCCGCGTCCACAGCTATGAGGCAGTGACTATCACCGTTGGCCTCACTGGTTCTGGGCCAGGCGCGCTGATTTACCGAGGAGCTCGCCATAGCAGACCTCTGGCTGGGCGGACCAGTGGATGACTCCGCGTCCGTCGCCTTGGGGCAGGGAGCAGCGTCTCCCGTAAAAAGCGAAAAACTTGATAACAATGCTCGGAGCCGAAAGCAGAAGCGTTCTATGAAGAGACACTTCGTCGTCGTCCTCTCTTTAGTTCTTGAATATCACACATTCTTACGTGGCGACACTCGAAGGCTATTGCAACGTAATTTTTTGCCGCCAACCTATGCTTGCACGTTTCTTGAGTCGTGAGCATGTTACGGGCATCAATATTCGTATTTACAGGAGATACAGCTCAGTTAGTCAGTAATGTACGGCTGCGAACCTGTTAAAACGATAAACCTATGTGAACGAATGCAGTGGTTGCGTAGAACATTGAGCAAAAAAGTCCTGAATCACGATCAGTACCCTCGGGGGCATGACAGATAAACTGAAGAAAGCAAACAGTACGGTGTTGCTGTGGGGACCCACTGGAAGCCTTTACAAGAACAATAAACTTTCACCGTAACTGGTGGTGCATGGTCAATAAGAGCGCAAGCAACAGTCAAGCGCATTACGCTGCACATGGGCATGGCATGCAGCTCATCATAATACAACTACCCTCGTCAACAGGGTAGTTAGGGGTTTCACCACCTATCGGAGAAAGAAAGCACTGGTAATACAAGCGCGCCTGTGTGTAAAAGCACGTAGAAGCAAAATTAGGAACAATTCACCGCTTCTCTTGCTGCTTCATATCAGAATAAAAAATTGTGTAGTACGCCGAAAGCAAACCCAGGCTATCCAGAGGGCCCAGGAAAGGGTGGCGCGTAATGGCGTTTTGTACTCCAGGTGGGCGTGGCCAGCAATTACAACAGCCACCGTTAGGGGGTGCTCTGAGTATATCTCCTCAGCATCAATTAAAGTTCATTGTGCGGCTGTCTATTGGTACCATTTAAGTTTTTTTGTTCATGTAGGTTTAAAGCACATTGACCATTATGGGCACCTGCGGGGGAATTTAAATGTCTTCGTTAGATCGGCTACTTCGTAAAGCTGGGTGACAAAGAAGCCAACCGTTCTTTTTCGGACCTTTTTTTTCCGCTCCTTACTTTTACTTTCTTCTCGTCGTCTTTGTGCGCCCGTTATTCTGCCACAACAAACGGACAGCAAACGTACAGCATATCTTTAAATTAACTTTTATGTCCTTACGTGTTAGGGAGAGCTCACATTTTGAATTAGCCAGTATCACTCAATTTTTTTTCCTCAGAAGGACTTGGTAACAGATAAAAACGTAGTAGATGAAGACTATTTTTTCGTCAGCACTATAGCATGTGCACTCTAAGCGTATTTTTGCACCGAGGTTGCAAGGTTGCATCTTAGGTTGCGCGTAAAGCCCAATAGCAAAAACATAATCCCATGGGTCATTTTTTTTTCAATGCGCGAATAAAATTATGTGTGGGTGCATGACGCCAGCCGTTCATTCTTAGAGTAAACGCATTGTCTGTCTCACCAAAGATGGAAATGCCCTAATTGAAGTTTCAGGACAGAAATAAAATGTGGAATACTGAGAATTCCATTGTTTTTAGGAGACTTACTCATTTCTGTCTGTCTGCTCACCTTCGTCTCACTTTAAAAAAGTTGATACCGAGTGCATTTCTCAAAGCAATCGCCATACACTACCTTTATGAAGCTGATTGTGGTTTGCGCAGCGTTCGCAAGTGGAACCATAATGACCATGTTCGCCATCATAGTTCCTATGATGGGCACGGCCACGAGGGTAGGTAACATCTACGTATTACTAACTGTTGTGCGATATTCCAAACTGAGGACTGACGAAACCTAATTCTTTTCCCACAGTTGTTCTTGTCTCTTTATGCATCGGCCTCGGGTCCATTCGCTGGGCTCATACTGCTCGCTATATCTTCACCGTGGGTCAATGCAAAAGTAGGTATATACCACTTCTGCCTTTCGAAATGAGTCTGACATGAACAGAGAGCCACAAAAGCATCATTGCACAATCTTAGCCAATGTTATTTAAAAGTGAGGCATACATGGTATCCAAGGGATGAAACCTGCTGTAGGAGAACATGGAGAGGGAGATAGAGGGACGAAATAAAGGAGTCGGTGAGATAAAACTGATTCAACTGGCATAGGATGGGTTAATCTGGAGATCATCGGCAGTGACCTTCATGCTGCAGGGGACTGAACAGGCTCGCATCATTGGTGCTGATGACGTACGCTACTCGAACAATGTCTAAAAGTGCGAGCACGTGAGCGCCAATGATGTGGACGGTATGCAAACAAAAAAAAATATAGTCATGGACGCATACGCGTTGTGGTGACACGAGTATCAGGAACGGACCACAAGTGCGAAATAGCAGTATAAGATATAACAGGAATATAAGCATAATTCATGAAATATAAAGACAATGTGTATTTAGATGTGACATCAATGAAAACACTCCCGCTCATTTATACTATCTATTCATTATTTTACAGAGCGCTTCTTGGTCAGGCTTGGTAGTCTGTTTGCTCCAGTTGTGGCACGCAGTTGGGAAAAGCTTTTTCACCGAGGCGCCAGAACCGGCGTTTGTGGGTACACTTGATCGTTGTCCTGCTACTCTGAATAGTACCAACGCCAATGAGACTTATGGAGGCATTACACATTCTTTGTTCACAAGCAGGTGGGTAAACGCTTGAAAATGTGTCTACGAGTAAAATTTTAAAAGTTGATTGTAGCCGTTAGGTAACTTTGTTGGCCCTAAATCATAGCTTAGGTTTCTAAAACGAGCCATTTCAGGCACTTTGAGCATCTATCTATCTATCTATCTATCTATCTATCTATCTATCTATCTATCTATCTGTCTGTCTATCTATCTATCTATCTGTCTGTGTCTGTCTGTCTGTCTGTGTCTGTCTGTCTGTCTGTCTGTCTGTCTGTCTGTGTCTGTCTGTGTCTGTCTGTCTGTGTCTGTCTGTGTCGGTCTGTGTCTGTCTGTCTGTGTCTGTCTGTGTCTATCTATCTATCTGTCTGTGTCTATCTATCTGTCTGTGTCTGTCTGTGTTTGACTGTCTGTGTCTGTCTGTGTTTGTCTGTCTGTGTCTATCTATCTGTCTGTGTCTGTCTATCTGTCTGTCTTTCTGTGTCTGTCTGTCTGTGTCTATCTATCTGTGTCTGTCTGTCTGTGTCTGTCTGTGTCTGCCTGTGTCTATCTGTCTGTCTGTGTCTATCTATCTGTCTGTCCGTCTGTCTGTCTATCTATCTATCTATCTATCTATCTATCTATCTATCTATCCGCGCACGTTTAGGTGCTCTCGTAATCACCCCTAAACGTAAACCTGAAATACTATTAGGGGCAAGACGGTTTGAGGAATATGAATCACTGGTCATGACATGAATACTATCTCAATCTTGTCGCGTGCGTCGTCAGACCCTCTTCACCAGACGAGTGGCACAAATTCGTGGGCGGGTATATGCTACAGCTATGCGGGCAGTCATTACTTGTGATTGCTAGTTTGCATTACCCCGAAATGGCGAGAAAAGGCGCGAATAAGTATAAACTTTAACACATCAGTGGTAAGAAAAAAGCTGTCATTGACAGTGTTTACCCGAGGAATGAAAATAATAAATGTCATGGTCCCAGAAGGGATCGAAACCCAGCATTCAGTGTTGGAATCAAGTATTCTACCAAAGATGCTCACCAGGTCTCGCAGCTACTATCCGAACAGATCCTAATGTTCGCGAAACGCCACTTGTGGTTGCACTGCTGGCTATCTAATTTTATAAACATTACAAATGCAATCATTCAAAACAGCCATTACGTCGGCTTAACGTCAATATTAGTTCGGCGCCATCTGATGAAGTTGGTTTATGTACTAGTCTCCAGGTGTACCATCCTCGCAAGCACAAGCAATATATGTCAGCATACCGCGTCTGCTGTAGGTAATACCCACGTTCTGTTGGCAGGATTACGCAACTGTAAACAACTGGTCTTACAAAACGTATGCAGCTGTTTAACGTATGCCTGTGCGTAAATTTGTGTACATCTTTAGCGCCACGTCGTAACGTTTCACTCAATAAAAACTTGCAACCTAGCAACCTTTCATGCTCATGCTTCATGTTATATCGATTGTCATGGTACGTGGTATCAGTCGATGTTTTGTGACTCAGAAATTAGGCACAAAAATCGCTACAAAAGGTACTCTTACTTCATATGAAATGTATAGGGAACAATCGATATGAGTATGTGGTGACGGCTATTCCGCTTACAGAATGGTTAGGTTTCAAACTTATAGACTAGAACAAAAATATACTAATAGACACATGGAAGAGAATTCCCGCACTTAGTCACGGTTTTTAAATAAAGTCTGCACAATAGTGACGAGAAAAAAGTAAAAGCAGGGACCCTATATTTTTGGCACATTAGTATAGAACAAGTGTGAGCGCTGCTAATGAAAGATATAAAAAAACAGACACTACAGACAATGGTAACCGATTCATTGTGATTAAGTTAGCGTGGAGCGGCATGCTATGAAGTGCTTGAATTTTAGAAAAATCAAAACATTCATGTCATGACTAGTGGGGCATTATCAGATCTTTGTGATGCATGCATAGATGGTTATTGCTCTATATATCCTGCATGACCTTTTGGGTATGTTCATCATAGCTATGTCATTCCAACCTTTAGGAACCGCCGTGGTGGTCTAGTGGCTAAGGTACTCGGCTGCTGACCCGCATCTCGCGGGATCAAATCCCGGCTGCGGCGGCTGCATTTATGATGGAGGCGGAAATGTTGTAGGTCCGTGTGCTAAGATTTGGGTGCACGTTAAAAAACACCAGGTGGTCAAAATTTTCGGAGCCCTCCACTACGGCGTCTCTCATAATTATATGGTGGTTTTGGAACGTTAGACCCCACATATCAATCAATCATTCCAACTTTAGCATTTACCAAGTTAATCAAAAGGATGCAGTTACACTGAGATCGTGTCAACCTATTCATTGACTTCAGACTTTCGTTCCATAATGTTTATGTTGCGACTTGCTATTTTTATTGGGAAATACTTATGCGATGAAGTGCCGTCGGAGTATATATCTAGTTTATCACGCACTTGAAATGCAATTTCATAACTGTCATGTTACATCCCATTTACGTTCGTCATGCGTTCATACACTATTATGCCAGTTTTCGTATACAGCGAGTTCGAAAAATTGCCAAGGGAGCGTCAAAATGTCACTGCGTACGTTGCATAGTTTTTATCTTAGAATCTGTCACATTTAAAGTAATAAATTAGAAATTGGTGGACAAAGTATGTGTAGTCGGAAGAGTAACTGAGCAATGTCATGTAATTACCAGGGAAAAAAATTATCTTTCAAACCGAAAACATGAGATTAAGTACAGCCAGTAGTATAGCAGCCAGAAGTCATATTACTTTTAAAACGGCCGCAAAAATTCTCTACCAAGGCTTTGAATTGAGTCCTGTGGTAGTACATGTGTTTGTATGGCCCCCACATGGAAATTCCTGCAGCTTCTTTTTTCATCAAAATATCGATTCACAGGTCCGAGGTCTTTCCCCTGTATCAGCTCTCGTTTTTTTGGAGCTCATTCATTGGTGCCTTACTGACAATGATACTCGGAACAGTACTGAGTATTTTTACAGGTGAGTAGGAGGTGATTTTGTTTCAGGCCCTTTCAAATAAGGCATTGTGCATATCATATATCCAACATCACGTTAAGGTAGAAGAAAAAGACGCAGAAGTCTCGCAAGAACTAAACACTTGAAACGGAACTTTTTATGCTATTGGCTAGCAAACATCAGTGCTATGCAGCCATGGTTACGCTATCGCTATCATACCGCTTTTCTTAATATTTCTCTTTCGTCTGACTAGCCAATGTTATTTTTGCGGCGTAATATATGACACCACTCTTCTCATCTGGTGTGGGATGAACTTAAACTGCACACTTAAATGAGATAGACCGTGTAAATAGTCATGGAACATTTGTGATCAATACGGACAAAATTAGTCTTACCGAGCTAATGTGTTTCCTTCTTTGTCAACGAAACGTGGTTGGCTGTGAAAAAAAAACATGCAAAACGTCTTCTTTTCTGATACGGTCAGGTGGAGCTCAACACTGTAAAGACAACTTGTGTCTCACAAGTCCTCTTTTTTTGAATCTGTGGAGGCGTTTCAACTTTCTTGGCGAAATGCTTCAGGTGAGTTCTAGCTTGTCTGAATAAAAATGAAGGTGAAAAATTCTAGTAACTTCATATCTACGCAAACGAGAACAAAGCCATGCAAAAAAGTTATTCCGACTTTATGCGACCGCATTATTTCTAATGGATTCCTTTTTCTGTGTATTATAAAAAAAATGGCTGCACAGCATAGGTCATCATAACTCGTAGAACTCACTCAGGCTCACCTATACAATTTACTTTGCGCCGTACTCACTCGGACTCACACTAACGAGAATTTCCTTCAACCGGTCTTACTCGGGTTCAAGTTCACCGAGAAATCACTTACCCGCACCCACCCAACGCTGACTCAGACTGAAGGCTTCATCTGAGCCTGAGTAAACCTGAGTTAGTAAATTTTTGGTTCTATCATTTCAATTCACACAGCTTAAGGGGCCCCTATACAACTAATAAATATACAAAAACACAAGCGCATTATTAGGGTATTTTAGCGCGTTACGGAAATATGGTACGCAAATACGGCACTATATCGCTATACCGCTGTTCCTCTCTCATTCGTTCACCTTTTATTAGTGAGGGTGTCAATAACACAAAAGTCTTTAAAAAAACATGGTAGTTTTTACACATCGCCTAAATACGATTGTAAAACGTGTCTTTATAAAAGTAGTTTAATGTTTACTGCAGATTGATATATGAGAGCTTCCAGAATATGTATTGGTGTTTGAAAACTATGGCAGCGCTTAACGTGGATGCACCCGCGTAAACGCTTAGTCATATATCTTCATCGCAACTTGAGTCACTATAGAGTCGTGGTGGAACCCGGCATAAAACAAGTTCATGTTAAAAAAACTGCACATTCTCCCACTGGAGGTAGCCATGAGTAGCACTTGAAGCACCGCATGGGTCGATTGAAAGTTGCTTTCATTACGAGCACCTTTTCCGATGGTAATGCGTTCTTGGAAAGAAATCACACCAGGAATTGTAGTTTTTGTTGCTGTCAGTCGTCCCAAACTCTTGTTGGGACATGCCACACGGGTTCATTGCCATGCCACGTGGGAGCGCGTGCGTTCATCTCTCGTCTACAGAATCTCGTTCCCCGATGCCATCACGTTATTGCTGAAAGTGTGAGGGGCAGAGGCCACGGCCACTTACACAGCCCCATAAGCAGGCCCGAATACACTATCGTGTTTCAGCGGATCTCACTTACTGCATGGCTTCCTGAATAGTTGTGTGGCCCGCGATGTCTCACGCCAGCGTAGCTCTTGCCGATGGGCCCGCGGTCCGCAACCTCCTGACGCCGTGTTGCTGTCACCTAGTCGCGCCCCGTCCTCGGACTCCTTCCGCCGTGGCCCCCAAGTTTCCTATCTCTTCTCTATACTTTCTGACGCAGCTGTGGGGTGAGAGCTCTCTCTTCTTCATCTTGCTAGTACTCTTTTTATCCCTTTTCTTCCATTACGTATACAAAGCACTGTGCCATGTCGCCAATCAGGGAGACGTAAATTAGGTGCATTTTACTTTATGCAAGAACCACAACTACTATTGCCGGCGCATTCCGATTTGGATACAACGTGTTGGTTCGTCGTTCATATGCAGAATCTCGTTCTCCGATGCCATCACATGATTGCTGATAGAGTGTAAGGGTAGGAAGCCACAGTGCCGCACCCAGCCCCTCACACAGGCATGAACTTACTAGCGCGTGAGGGCGTTTTGGCTCTGCTTGGACCAGCTGGTGCTCGTGTGTAGTACGGGTGGCCAGGCAGACAGCATCAAGCTCGAACATTGGCTGTTTCGCACGTAAAATTACTTTGGGGTTGTCACATCTCGTTCTGGCCCGTCAGCCTAAGCATAGCTGACGAGGAACCTGTCGTCCGGTGTACGCACTGTCACTGGAAACCAGGAGCGCTACCACACGGGCTTACCGTATGAAGAATACCGTATCTCCGTAACATGTTAAAAGACCCCATCTTCTTCCAGCGTATCCCGTATGGGTGACAGATGTCGTAATGCTAGCAGTTGGTTTAGGTGATGTTATAGGATGAATTAAGCTCTAGATTGGTCGGTACACGAGAGATATATGTTGTGTATTGTCGTGTACCTTCTTTGGCCGTGCATTCGCACGCCCGTTCTGCCTTGTTTAGAATAACTGTTGTGCGTGATCAACTGAATTAACTTTGTGTGTTGTGTTTGCGACCATGCAAGGGGAGATGGAATGGCGCGGATAAAAAGCACAAAATCTTGACTGGATCATGGTTTAGCGCTGATAATCCACGCTTTATATGAAGAAAGACATGATCAGGAGGACATAGTGTTTGTAGGAGGAGTAGAGAAGGCAAAGAAGCACTGTCTCGCCTTTGAACTCGGCGTGATTTAGCGGCCTTTAGAGGCGCATGTGGCGTGTAGCAGACAGACCGCAATTTGGGTGGAGATGCTTCAGCAAGTTGTTTCAGCCTGGCAGTCAGAGCCAGATTTTTTCTCTCATGCACATCTCACATGAGTTCACCCAAAGGACACTTGTACAATTTTCCTCCTTGATATCTCTAAGTGCCCATCTACAGCTAGTTACACTTTAGATATGGTTTACGGGTGACTAACCGAGTTCCGCAATTTATTTGCATTCTAGATTGAAAAAGAAGGAAGAAATGGCGACTTAGCCTTGCTTCGCAACGACGAAAACAGGGATGAAAAGACCAGCCACTGCGTCGAGTTGCCAAAATTCGAGGAACATAAATATATCTTTGACGTCGGGGAATTTACAGACGGCGCTGCCAATGAAGCCTCTTTATAACGCTTAGAGTTACACGTGATGCCACTGAACCAATTGCACCATGCTATTTAATATCATTTTGTGGCATAAAAAACAATAAATATTCATGGTGACTGCGAAGCCATACTCATCCAAACCAAGATGGCAATGATACTTGTTTGAAGTAATTTTAGCGCTCATATTTACGTCTCAATGACTACATGTTCTTCAGTTCACGGTTATTCGAAAGAGGTCTGCCAGCAAGGAAAAGGCAGACTGTGCATCAGTGGTCACCGAAGCCACGTTATCCCTTTGAACGTACTGTGAATCGGCTACAAGTGCAGGTCAGCCGTCACAGGCGAATAAGGTGGCTTTACGCAGTGATAACAGAGATCGCTTGCTCTACATTGTAACTTTGTGAAATCCAGATGAGTGGAAAGAAGAGATATAGAGTAATAATCGAAAGTAGTTGGTACGTTTTGAACATTGGAAGAGCAGTGCTAAGATGGGCCGCAGTAAGAAAACTTTTCGCTTCCTTTTGTGTACCATCTTGGTGGGGTTTTTTCAAAGTTCAGAACAAACATTTTTTTTTACCCTGGATTGCGGAAACTGTGTCACAGATGGAAGGGGTGAAATGGGGCTATGCCTAAATTTCAGCCGGCCTAACTGAACGATCGTTGCCTGTGCTTAAAGGGGCACTGCAACGCTTTTTGAGCATGGTCAGAAAACGCTGTCGATCGGTAGTAGAGGCTCCCGACAACACACGGGCCAAATAATATAGCACAGCACGTGGCCTGGAAGTCAAAATAAATTATCGAATCAACAAAAATTGCCTTCTATTCTTTCGACAAATCACTGAATATGCCCAAACATCACACGTGAATTACAATCAGCCATTGGCTGATTTGAACATGGCATGTTCGCTCGTTACAGAGATCGCCGCGAGAGGCCGCTACTTGTCCACGCGCGCGTGCGCGATCACACTGAAAAACGGCACATTCGAAGAAAAAAAAGAAGTGTTTAAGGTTTTCTGTGGCTCTGCCATCCATTTTTCTTAGCTTCCAGCGCTTTCGTCGAGACGAGAGACGAGAGAATGCTATTGCAACATGAGACAAACTTTTCTAAGTGCACTCGCACTCGACGGATTCCTAAATTTTTTGCGGTGTTGAATTCGTGAGGCAATAAGCTTTTCCAGTGAATACATTCCGTGGTTACTTGAAAAAGCGTTTCAGGGTCCCTTCAAGAGCGTGCTGGTAGGAAGCCATAGAAGGAAGCAAATTGAGGTATTGGGCAACTCGTTTTTTTCATTATTAGGAGACTGCGCTACAGTTACTAAGATACACGATGTTAGGGAAAAGACCCTAAGCGATGTGAGCTTTACAAACTGAAACTATCAGCTCAGTTTATATTGAAAACATCATAAAATGTTCAAGAAAGAGAAACAACTTTCCTGGGAGTCGTTTAATCTTCAAGTTGCTTTTTTTAAGAGCTTTCCCTTTTCTGGAAGTTTTCAGGCCTTCAAGTTGTTTTTTTGTTTCAATAAATTCAGTTGATGATTTGCACTTGAAGTGTCCCTCACTCGTGCCGAACTTCGCATATCGAAGTAACTGTGGCGCAGTTTTCAATCACGGAAGGAAGACTGCAAGAAATATTCGCGCTTGATAAAATACAACCTGCGTCCTCTCTTAGTGCCTGTTTGCCCTACGCCCATTCTTTAGCGGTAATTTACTGTAGTTCTTCATTGATTGATATGAGCGGTTTAACGCCACAAAACTACCATTTGATTACGAAAGAGGCAGTAGCAGAAGGCTTCGGAAATTACGACCATTTGGGGTTCCTTTACGTGGACCCAAGTCTAAGCCCACAGGCGAACAGCATTTTCACCTCCATCGAAAATGCAGCCGCCGCCACTGCCGCCGCCAAGACTCGATACCGCGACCTGCGGTTTCCTGTAGGGTTTATAATGGTCAAAATTTTTGGATAGAGCTAGGCTTTTTTTTTATGGAAATTGGACAAATGGTCGTCGTATTCAAGCACTCCCCTTCAGGAGAACACTACTGCGATATCCGGTTGTATTTACACTGAATAACAAGATACTTTAGCATGTATTTGTTAATGGCTTATGTATCGCATCTTTCTCAATAAAAATGGCCATAACGAGTAAGGTGAGCGCCTTACTTATTTTTGTTTCCAATCACATCATTTTGAGTTATTGTGTGATTCTATTTGGCATATTGCATACTAGCTACTTGCTATTGTTTTGAAATGTTCCAGCTTTATAGTGATTCTTCCCCTCTGCGCAATGTTCACTGGGCATCCAAATCAATCCAGCAAATTAGTAAATGAACTTACTTACAGCGCAACACCAGAAAAAATACAGGACAGGGAAGGAGCAAAAGAGAAAGAAAAGACGACTCTTTCTCTTTTGCTCCTTCCCTGTCCTGTATTTTTTCTGGTGTTGCGCTGTAAGTACGTTCCCGATGGATCCTAACCAACTGGCCCAACTAAACGTCTTACTACAATATAGTGAATGAACGCTCACACAAGAAATAAATACGTTTACAAAAAAAGTATTAAAGAGGTGATCCATACCAGTGTCTCTGTCACAGATCTGGGCTTTCATCTACCACGAGTATTCTTCGGGCAAATGTTTGTTGTGGAAAAATGCACATGCTTATTTGTTTGTTGCTCAACGCAGTGCTTCGTGAAGTAAATACTAAAAAAACTTACACAAGGCATTGTGAAAAATGTCGTCTGCAACATCCTGCATAAGACCAGGCGTGTGTTTGCTAAAGCCATATTTCTCTTTGGAGGAATAATATACAGCCGGCTTCACAAAGGGATCTGTGAGTATCCTTGCTTTCGCGTTCACTCCTCGATGTTACCGGCAATTAGTTACGTAACTAATATAATTTGAATTTCCCTGTACACATAGTAGCTCAGTATAAAATTGTCACAAGCAGAAGAAACAGTTTCTACTCACTTTGTAAAGAAATCCTTAAGTCACAGTTCTTCACCAAATGACTTCGGATGCGCAAGCTCTATTCGCACGCATTTGCGAGTGCTGCACAAGCATTCCGAAATTAATTTGCGAGATTAGAATAATGATTTGGTTCAACATGACCATTTCGGCGCCACTAAGTCTTATATATTTAGAACTTTAAAATGGGTAGATGTAACGTAAGGCTTAGTCTCCCAGTCCATGAGCGAGCGAAGAAAACCAGTTTTGTGTTTGCTCTCAAAGTTTAATGCATGATATTGGCAAAACAGTGCAACACTAACCAGCATGAGGCATTGACGCGATAGTTTCAGACGGCTCGTTTCATGGAAGCATTAGCGTCGGTGTTGGTTATGACCGCAATTTAAGCGTTGTCCTAAAATAATAATTTCGCCCCACCGTGGTGGCCTAGTAGCTAAGGTACTCGGCTGCTGACCCGCAGGTCACGGGTTCGTATCTCGGCTACGGCGGCTGCATTTCCGATGGTAGCGCAATTGTTTTAGGCCCGTGTGCTCAGAGTTGGGTGCACGTTAAAGAACCCCAGGTGGTCGAAATTTCCGGAGCCCTCCACTACGGTGTCTCGCATACACATATGGTGGTTTTGAGACGCTCAACTCTTCATATCAAAATCAAGTAATAATTGTAGCTATATGAAAGTAAAGAAGTAAAGAAGTAGAGAAACAACAAAAAATTCTCCAGTTAGAATGAGCGTACAATTCAGGAATTCTGCATGGCAGGCAGACAATTTTTTACAGAGCCACGCACCTGGTCGATATACCTTCGGGAATTAAAAACACCCCGTGAATGTTGAGTTGTGCCATGACAGTCATCAACAGATGTAGCGAAGCGGTGCATAAGCATAGAGCCACACAAGTCGTCAAAACATGCAAATCGCGCAAGGTTTGCTTGGTTGACATAGCCACCAATTACAAACCGCAGACATAATTATTTCTATCAACATCAACAGCGAGTGCAGGGGCACATGTTTCGCCTCACCAACGTGTTGCAGGTACCTCGGCTAATCTCAAAATGTTCGTTAATCTCATAGTGGCAACCTCGCAACAGTACTTGCAGTAGAAGTTTCAGGATATTTTGATAGTACCAATGAGCAGCAACACAGGCGTTCGATATATATCAGCATGATTTGGGCTTCCACCGAAAAGACAGTAAAGGCCAGTGCTTAAGAAGTCAATACTAACGAGGTCCAGCTGTGTTATAACGGTCTACTCTTCAGGGAGAGCTCAGAGACGCTCCAACTTTTTGCGTATATAAATATCAAAACACGGCTGTAATTGCACGCTTCCGAGACTGAATAACCGCAGATGACCAAGTTTTCCATTTTATGAGGCCAGTAGAGGTTTACCTTGGCCTTAGTGCTAATATAATTTTTATTACGTGAAGAAAAAAAGCACGTCACAACGTTTAGGTACATCGCTATAAAGAGCCCCGAAAAGTACGAACACTTGGTGTTCCTTAGCGTGCATGGACATCAAACTGTACGCAGACGTTACAAATGAGTTCTCCGAAAACCCGCATGAATACTGCTGGGTTAAAAAGGTAAAGAAGACAACTACTCATTTGTAGCACGAAGCCACAAGAAAATCCATACTGATATCTCAGAAAGAAATGCCTCCCAGTGTCCGAAAAATACGTCCTGGTCTGGGGTTTGAACCCGGGACCAACGCCTTTCCGGAAGGTCGCTCTTTCAACTAATCTAACCAGGAAGCTAGAAATTGACAGCGTCGGAGGGAATACATCGGTAACTCGAAGAGAGCGACAAATATTGCAAATGAGTTCTGCAGAAACCCGCATGGTGGCGGGTGGATCAAAATAGGGAAAGAAGAGAGCCATCCTTTTGCAAGAAAAAGCCACAAGAAAAGCCGTACTGATTTTTTAGAAGGAAAATCGTCTTAGTTCCCGAAAAATCCGTTCTGGTGCGGGGTTTGAAGCCGGGACGAAAGCCTTTCCGGGGTGGTCGCTCTTCCAACTGAGCTAACCAGGAAGCTAACAAATGACAGTGCGAGGGCAAATTCATCCACAACTCAAAGCACCTGGGCCGAAGTATTGCAAATGAGTTATGCGGAAACCCTTACGCCACCGTATGGATTTCCGCAGCACTCATTTGCACTGTCATTTGCAATTTGCTTCTAGTTGTGGATGGATTCACCCTTGGCGCTGTCATTTACTACCTTCCTGTTTAGCCCAGTTGGCAGAGCGGCCACCCAGTGAAGACAATGGTCCTGGCCTAAAACCACGGACCAGGACGAATTTTTGACCGAGAGCCTTCCTTTGTGAGAAATCTGTAAACAAAAGGGTGGTTGTATTCTTTTCTTTTCCCAGTACGCTGAAACATACAGGGTGTTATTGCTAAAATGAACCAAGCAATAAAAAATTAAAAGTGAGTACTACGCGTCTCCAGCAAGCGGAGTGTTGTTCTCTGCTGTATGCAGCACGTCAGAATATTTTTATACGCCAAACACCGTAATTAACAAAATTAACAAAGATTTTCTAATGAAATTTTCTAAATAATAAGTGTAGAGCAAAAGTTTCAATACAAAATTTGTAGCTCTTATTCAAAATAAAAATAATTTTCAAGTTACGGTTAGATAACAACGCTGGTTAATTTTTTTCCAAGGTTTGTTTTTTTCCAGGGTTTGTTGGAAAAAACGAAGACATCAAAATTCGTCGAAAAAGCAGCCGCCACGTGCAATGCGATACAAGACCGGAGGCAGCATCTTGTTTATCGCTGGCTCGAAAAAAAAATACGTCAGCTCTGCGTCGAATGCTGCCTCCGGTCTCGTATCGCAATGCACGTGGCAGCCGCTTTTTGGTCGAAGAGTATTGTCTTCGTTTTTTCTTTTCTCTCCCCCTCCCCCTTTCATTTTTCGAATAGTACCTTCCAACCATCACCTAATGTCCATCGTTGTCACCGATAGCCTGTTAAAGCAACCTTCGTGCGTGAGAGGCCTTCGCTAATTCGTTCAACTTACATTTGAGGCCACCAAAAGCGCCGTGCATTAGGCGGCATTGACGTGGTAATTTTTGACGTTCACGAGCTTTAAACAAACCCTAGAAAAAATTTGCTAGCTTTGGTATCTTACCGTAACTTGAAATTTTTGTTATTTCTGGACAAGAGCTACAAGTCTTGTATTGAAATTTTATCTCTAGAGTCAGTATTTAAGACGTTCATTAAGCAATCTTTCTTATATACCATGCTTAGTGGATCAAAAACGAGTATTCTGACTTGCTACATACAGCTAAGAACAATACTGTTATAGCTGGAGACAAGTATCTCTCATTTTTTTAGTTTTTTATTGCTTGGTGCTTTATAGCTGAAACACCCTGTATAGCCTTTCGCCTACATTGAAATGGGAACAGGAATCGAACCGACTACCTTCGGGTAAGCAGCTTGGTACTGCAACTATGTACTTCCAAACCGCAAGCAAGTTGGACCAAGTTTACGTCAATAGAAAAGAATGAACTTGAAGCTTTAAATCCTAGCACCTGACGCTGTTATCTTCGTATCACTCAAGTATCAATTTGCAAGTTAGAAAAGTTTTTACTCTGATTATTATTCGTATGCGCTTTAGGGAGCCTTTGTTGAGTTTTTAACTACATAGGATGCTCAATGAAACCGAAGGCCTAGGGGCCTACGTCAGATAAATTCTAACAGCTTTACATTCCTGCCTTTTTTGTTTGTTTTGCAGGTGATAAGGTGATGTTACCTCATGCAAAATGCAAAAAATGCATTGGTACAGACCAAGCTCAGCGGCTAGCTATTGCCGTAACAAGCAACTCTGTGAAGGAATCCCGTGTGTAGAGTAGCAGGCAAGAGCGAACTAGCTCAGGCCGACCTCTCTACCTTCTAATAAATTCTCACTCCACTCCACTGTGAAGGAAAATAGAAATAAAACACATGACTTTGATGTGCATTTCATCTGTATTCTAGGTTCGAGCCCCACCGTGGTCGTCTAGTGGCTAAAGTACTCACTCGGCTGCTGACCCGCAGGCCGCAGGATCGAATCCCGGCTGCGGCGGCTGCATTTTCGATGGAGGCGAAAATGCTGTAGTCACGTGTGCTCAGATTTGGGTGCATGTTAAAGAACCCCAGGGGGTCGATAGTTCCGGAGCCCTCCACTACGGCGTCTCTCATAATTATATGGTGGTTTTGGGGTGGTGAACCCCACATATGAGTCATTTTAGGTTCAATTGACATTTTGATATAAAACACGGTCACTGACAACGCCTTATGAATGTGATGAGGATTGGAATTTTCGGAAATACATGTGGCTACCTTATCCCCTGAGCTGAACAAGAAATAGTCATTAGTTAGGAAGCCTGTAGGCAACAGAACAAGCGTGCGTAGTAGCAGGCCCTGATGCCCCTTTCATTGCAGTTGGCGTTGACTGAATTATTGGCGATTGCAGTATCCGGCGGGATGACATATTCTTTTCCTGGGCGATCATAGTGACATTTTCTCAGCCAATGGCGTGATTACGTTCAAGCGCATACTCAGCAATGGCATTTCTCGTGTGACTTAATAGTGGCGTCACTTTCGTGCTTCTTGAGGCGCCGGGAGAACATTGTCTCGCCAATGTACACTTTGCGGCAATCAGCGCACAGTATACCAATGAAATTTTTGTACCAATAACGAGTAACAGTGATTTCTGTGGCACTAAGTGGCAAATACTTCTTTATCTCTGCCACTGCGTCATGTTTTGAACACAATGGGGAGTGTATAATGGCCTAAAGCTTCATCTACAATACAAATATCCCTCATTAGCGGTGTATTCTTTCAAAAAATCAAACCAACCATATAACTAATGGCCCGTGCAACTACTGGCAGGCTTGTTTCCCCTCTAAGAACTTTTGGTTTACCAAATATTGAAACTTGCTTAGAAATTAAACTGATACAAAATGAATGACACCGGTTTTAGGTAAAGCTCTCCTGGCCAATAAAGTTTAAGTGCACAAACAGATGAGGACAGCAAATAAAACGCTGCAACTTTTAGTGTTCTTTTCTCTCCTCGTGTAATTACGCGCGTCAAATGTCGCAAGAACTTTGCGGCCCCTCACAACCCATGGCTCACATCTGGCCTAATGAAGAGCTTGCGAAGGAAAGACAATTTATATAAAAAGTTAAAGAAACGGCCTTTCAATGCTGCCCTGCGATCGCGATATAAAAAGTACTGCAACCTACTTAACAAAGTCCTTGAAGAAGCTAAAAGAAATTATTATACGCACAGGATACATAACGCTGGTAATAAAAGCAAAGATCAATGGAAAACAATTAATTCATTTATAAACAGATCAGTAAGTGAACCAGCTATAACTGAATTGCGGTCATCAGAGGGTGTTCTTAGAAATGCAGACGACATTGCGAACGCCTTCAACAAGTACTTCTGTGCTAACACTTCCCTCTTGCCTCATGATTACCAGCCAACAATTACGAAATGTCTTGAGTCTTTTTACCTCTTTCCAACAGGCCCGAATGAGTTGGTGGAAATAATTAATCACATGAAAATAACAAGTGCTGGTCTCGATAACATTCAGCCTATTCACCTGAAATGCATCTCTCACGTGATCTCGACCCCCTTAGCCTATATCATTAACCTTATGTTTAAAACTAGCATCTTCCCATCACAGCTTAAAAAGGCCAAGATAATTCCAGTCTTTAAAAAAGGTGATAGAACTTCTATCAGTAACTGCCGACCTATTGCCATTCTTTCATCATACAGTAAAATCATAGAGAAGTGTATTGAAAAACGATTATCTAAATATCTAAATAAGTTTCGTATTTTATCCACTCAACAATTTGGTTTTCGTGCAGGCTATTCAATAGATTTCGCACTACTCTCCTTTACCGATTATATTAAACACGCGCTTGACTCTGGATGTTTTGCAGGAGCACTGTTGATTGACCTCTCTAAGGCATTTGACTCCATAGTTCATAACATACTATTAGGTAAACTCAACTCAATAGGTGTCGTCGATAGTGCGCAGGAGCTGATTAATAGCTACTTATCTAATAGACAGCAAGCTGTTTGTGTCTCTAACATCCTCTCCACTTTTAAATCTATTGAAAAAGGTGGCCCGCAAGGATTCATACTGGGCCCGCTTTTATTCTTAATCTATATTAATGATCTAACCTCGGTTTTAACACACAGTCAACCTATCTTGTACGCAGATGATACAACTATAGTTCCTAAAGACAAGTCCATCGATGCGCTAACTAATAAATTGTCCTCTGACTTCTATAACATTCAGAACTTGTGCACAGCTAATGGTTTAACTATTAATACCAATAAACACAGTTCATTGTCTTCAATTCTAGTCATAACCCTCTTTCACCTACACCCGCTATTACTATCAACGGCCACAGACATCTTAGTACTACTAAGTGCACATTCTTGGGAGTAGTTCTAGATGCTCATCTCAAGTACCATCATCACATTTCACTTATAAGACAGAGGATTTCTCATGGTATCAGAACACTAATTAAAGCACGACCATTCTTCAATTTGCAGACTTTGCTTAAACTGTACTACGCCTTCATCCACAGTCATATCACGTACTGTATCACCTCATGGGCGAATACCTATCCATCTCATATCCTTCCACTCCAACGTCTCCAAAACCAAGCCATTCGCATCCTAACATTCAGTTCACCGATCTCCTGCGCATCCCCACTTTTTCAGTAACATAATGTATTAACGGTGTGTAATTTATTCAAATATAAATTGGGGATTCTTGTATTTAGGTGTCTTAACGGTACCATAACAGTCAACGTTTTAGAAAAATTTCAATTGTTAAACTATAATCCTACCAGGTTGCCTCAAACAACAACTTTTTACTACCACATGCACGCACTAACTACGGCAAGCATACTACCATATTTGCAGCTATCCAATTTTGGAATTCAGTACCACTAAGCACTAAACAATTGTCATTAGCTGCTTTTAAAAAAGAACTTAAACTTCTCATCTCGCAATAATAACTCATCTTCATTTTTATATCGGCGTTCTCTTACATTTACAGCTATTACTGTGTGCGTTATTTTCACATTTATTACTCATGCACATTGGAGTTCTTTTAATAGCTGTATATCATTAATTACCGTCATTTCGTTCCCGATTCTACTGCCATTTTTATTGTATGTTTCGTTGTTTTCATAGTTATGCACAATTACTGAACATTGTTTTGTTACCATTTTTACTGGCATGTTATATTGCATGTTTGCGTTGTTTTTATTACTATCAATAATTACTTAATCGCTTTTTTGTTGCCATTTTGTTGTACTTATCAACATGTCATTTTCTAACAGGAGGTCCCCTTTCAGCCTTGTGCTATGGGACCTCCTTCTGTATATACCACCCCAATGCGTGTATATTTTCTGCGACAAATAAAGAAATAAAATAAATAAAATAAATAAATAAATAAATATAACTTATCGGTAATGCCTTACTAATATGCAAAAGCTGGCACAACGAAGACTTGCAGCATTCGTTAACTATAATATATGATATTTTTTAGATGAAGGTCAGGGAACAGTGCCTTATCAGAAGTCAGGACTTTACACCTATGTCACCACGAATTGTGCTACACCACCGCTGCCGCACTGAAAGCGAGGAGTTTTAGTACTCAGCGCGTTCACCTGCGAATAGCCGGAGCAGTGACGAGCAGCAATAACGAGGTTTAGCAGCCGTATTTTATTAAATACAGATGATTCAGTTTCTTGAGTCGTTATGAAATACTACAACAGTTGCCCGAAGAAAAAAAGCACTCTTAACTTGTTTTTTTAAAAAAAAGGTCGAGCTCTGGCAAGAACGTAGGCAGTAGTCAACGAAATCGGACAGAGCAGCAGCTACCACGCACTTATCGGTGCCATCTGTCGTTGTTAATTACATTTTCATTACTACTGGCAGTTCAACAGTTCCATGTTGCCTCGTGACAATTTTGCAGCCTGACCATGGAACCGATGAGCGACAGCAAAGCTTCATATACAACGTGTGCGCAATACCCTTGCCAGGGCTATCTCCGCCAGCAGTGGTAGATTGGATACAACGTGTTTTTCTGGCAAAGCAGCAATTTCTTGACCATATAGCGATACGCCAACTCACATCTCATTAGAAGACAGAATAAGTGTCAAGTGCCCAGCGTGAACCAGAATTGCGATGAAAGCCAAGCCTATAATTGGTTACTCTGTACAGACAGCACCACCATGAAGTTTTTCTAGGTGGTGTTAGTATACAGTGCACTTTGGAAGCTCGGCCGTGCCGACTTCGCAGTCAACGAAGCAACTAGGATTTTTCCAACTCTTTTGATATGGGACATTATCACGAACGTAAATTATATCGGCAGCAATGGTATCAAAGCGTACCTTTTTATATGTGCATAGGCGGCCCCTGTTACCGTGTCATACGCCGCTGTTTCAAATCAGTAAGGCCAGCGATGATCTCTGCACCGAACTGCCACTGAAGCAGGCAGTGGTGGCCGGATGAGGCTACAGCTCATCCGGTGCATTTTGTGGGTCGCCACAATCTTACGAATCAGTCTATTTTACACCATGAAATATTTCGACCTGTTACATATAAAGGAGAAAGATGTTAAATGCGGCTGGTGGCTAAGTGTGGTCGCCAAATTTTTTAAAATGCGTAACATTTTATAATCACACCTACTCGCAAATTCGGCGTCAGCGGTGTCGTGTACACCCCCACTTCGCATGCTGGCGTCTCGCATCTCGTGCCAACCATCACCCCCCCCTCTCTCTCGCCTCGCAAGGCTGACGCAGGTAGTGTCTGCTAGTAAAAATGACTGCTCGCGCTGCACATCCATTCACTGGCCACCCCGGTTGTGTGCCAATTCTCAGACAGCTTAGAAGACAGCACCGAGCCCACGCTGTCCGAGAAACTGAACACGTCTGGACGGCTTATACGCAACGAGGCGTATAAGCCGTCTGCAACCGCATTTAGGTAGAGGTGCAATGCTGTAGGTCCTTGTGCTTAGATTTATGAGCTTGATCAAGAACTGCAGGTGTTCGAAATTTCAGAGCTTTTATGAAGCAAAGCAGTAGTGATGGAGAAGCCATGCCACAGCGAAATAGAAAAGTTGCGGAGTTTTTGGTTGGTGTGTTTTAGTAACAGGGCTTCAGATGATGACGCTGACATCGGTAGTCTCGGGATGGCACAAGGATAGCGCTACTTTAAAGACAATAGTCTTTCTCGGGGACCTTCGACACAATAATTTTCGTCTGTCTGTCTGTCTGTCTGTCTGTCTGTCTGTCTGTCTGTCTGTCTGTATGTATGTATGTATGTATGTATGTATGTATGTATGTATGTATGTATGTATGTATGTATGTATGTATGTATGTATGTACATTTGTCTGTTTGTCCATTCTTACCAGCATCGGGTACTTGAAATGGCCGTCCCCATCCGCAGCGACCACCAATGTTGCTCAAGGTTGAGGGTTCATACTTATGCAATTATTAATTAAAAAGCAATTATTGCGCATGTCTGGGGCACCGTAACAACACGCATATATTTTGCATATGCATCTTTTACTAGAAAACGCATACATAAGTAATTTTAAGGAGCATAGCGCTTATCACGCTGCGCTTACCAAGCAACGCTTGCACAGAACGGGGAGTGTTTCCAACGCTTTGCTAAGACGAGATGGTAGTGGCACCTACCCGCCGCCTCGCGTTCTACAGCTTATCACCTCTGAGACGGGCGCGCATGGCTACGCGCTTGGTTTTCCAAAAGAAACTGCCAGATGGCACTCATGTCTTACGTGTGACGTAACTTGATGCGCTCGTTCACCTCCGCTGCATGCTCGAGGCACTCTAACGCAGCGCCTTCTGAATACCATTCACCGATTTTCTCGCGCAGAACATCAAATAAATGTTTTGTTCACTCTCTCCACACGCAAGACTATCATCTTTCAACGACATTTGCACATAACAGAGCCAATTTGTTTCTGGGGCACTGACTGGCAAAATATTTTTACCTTAAATATTGAGCTTGAAAAAAACTTGTGGACTTCGCCTTGCCTTTAGTTAGAACTGTAAATATATATGTACAGCTATACGGAATACGAGCAGGAATAATGATATTGCGTTGATGAAGCAATTGGTATATATGGGTGTGAACATGACTCATTTGAATGCAAGACATACCTATTTGCTCTAGAGTTTACTTTTGTGAGGTTCTACCTTTTTTCAGCGTAATCTAACGGTTTTAAAGGAGGGTAAGAATATTACCACACATAATAATCACGATTTCAACACAGTGTAATTAGCGAAGCAAAAATTTTTCCATCATTATCAAAGGCTATATATATATATATATATATATATATATATATATATATATATATATATATATATATATATATATATATATATATATATATATATATATATATATATATATGAAAAGAGAGGCACATAAGTTTTACCAACGTTCTTGGAGCACATGCAAAATATTTTATTAGGACTGGAATTTTTTTTATTTTTTTGAAGAATTGTTGCCCCAACAACAACTGTGCATGGTGTCGTACACTTCGTCAGTGCCAAGAATTCGGTCGATTGCAGTCAATACCAGGTCCACCATCTGCGGCACATGTGGTAATTAGTTTGAAAGAAAAGAAAAGATTTTACGTTGGTAAGAAGGAAGGAAGAAAACACTCAAGTGTATAGTCACATGAGCGATGAAGTGCGCCATAGTATTGTTCTTATTCTTATCGCACTCAATATTTTCAAGCAAAAATGTGGGCGACTCCTGAGCATAGCTTTTAGGAGTTGCCATGCTAGCGTAATTGAGTCCTGAGCGCATTGTTTTTTGCTGGATGCCTCAACTGCGCAGCGGAGAAACGATCATCTGTGCACGTGACAATTGTACTTCGAACAGTGATTGGATTCTCCAAGTACGGTTTTGCACTGCCTACTAGGCCATAATCTTTGATGATGATGTGTGGTGTTTCGTGGTGCAAGCGCCATTTTGTGGCCAAAGAGCGCCCGGCCGTGGTTCAAGAGAAGCGAATAATGGTAATGATAGTTGGCTGTATAAGGGCCCTGAAATTCCTCGCGCTAACGCGGGTAAAACATAGAAGCGTTAAACTCATTACAGTGACATGAAACATGTGCAGTGTGAATGAATGATGAAAGATCGTAATAAAAGCATGGCGGAGATGTAGCCATGTATATGACGTGAAAAGTACCTAGGTATATTAAAAATCCTAACAGCTATTTATGTGTAAAAAGTTGTTCCTTACCGACAAACATTGCAGGGTGAAGCGGAAACTGCTGTGGAAAGTGTTGTTGTCTTAGCGTGTCAATTTTTTTGCACTGGATTAAAACCTGTAGCGCTGTTAGTGCTTCGCCACATCTCTCACACAAGGGTTGATCGCCACCAGACAACAGGCTTGAATGAGTAGTGAATGTATGTCCTGTCCTTAGTTTTGTAAGTGTTACTTCTCTGCGTCGTGATTTCACAATGACGGCCTATGACCAAGTAGCGGCTTGATAACATGCAGTTTATTATGTGTGTGTTTGCCCCCCGTGCTCTGCCAATAGACCCTGAGCTTTTATTTTAGAACAGGTTTCAAGTTAAGTGCAGGAATCACTATTGATTTGCTGGCAGCTGTTTCTTTGGCGGTTGTATACTAAGTGGTCCGCCAAAACATTTCCTTGTATCTCATGGTGCCCTAGCACCCAGCAGACTATGACATGTGTATTGAGTGCGTACACTGTGCACAGGATTGAGTGAAGGGAGTCAAGAATGGGGTTTGTTTGCTTTTTGAGTGTTTTGAAGGCTTTCACAACGCTCAGTAAATCTGTGTAGATTACAGCACTTTGTAATTTTAGTTGTTTTATGTGTTAAACAGCTACCAGTAAAGCATAAGCTTCTGCAGTGAAATTGCTGGTGTTTGGGTGCAGACTACTATCATCTAATAAAGGTGGACCGACCGCAACGTAGGAGACAGAAAGGCGGGTTTTTTAAGCATCAGTATAAAATTCTGGGCATGAGTATTTTTGCTGCAGTTGTAGGAAATGTGTATTATTATGTGCATTGGGCACGTGCTTGGTGACTTGTATAAAAGATATATCGCAGTCTGTTAGCTGCTACTGCCAAGGCGAGACAAACAGCGGGAGCAGCCAAACCGTGTTCAATAAGAGGCACGCCCGTCTCTTCGGCTAGGGTCCTTACACGAAGTGCGTATAGGGCTGTCTTGTGGCAGGACGGTTGTTAAACAGGAAAGAACCGGACAAATCATCGTTGGTAGAATGTATGGGGTATTTTTTGTTGGCAATCACCTTGTGGAAGTAGACAAAATATTGGTAGGATTGTTGCAAATGGAGAGACCGTTCGTTAAAAGGCCATAATCTTTCCTATTTGTGAAACAATGAAAGGCCCTCTACATATCCCAAAGGCAACGCGTAAAATATGCAGCCATTTCGTGGATGTTTTTGCTAATGGTTTATTATACCTGATCACTTTTTAATAGCTAAGAAATGAAATTATTCAGTTGCCGAGCCATTCGGAACCTTCAACGCCCGGCTAGATTCTAGGCTTCTGTCATGGAGCATTACATGCGTTAAGGAAACTATACCCAATACATGAATTCCATGAACAATTTTTTCTCGAAACAGTTTCTATATACAATATATACCATTAATAATTGATAGAAAACCTGATTACCACGTAGAAGCATTCGCTTTAAGTGTCACCGAACTTTTCTTAAAGAGGCCGTGAAACGCTCGCTCTAAAACGACAATGTGAAACCAGCGGCGTCCACACGCACTAACCAGGTGACGTCAGCTTAAGTAATGCTTTGCCGATCGAGAAACGCGGAACTCTTCAGTACTTTCTAGTGCATGGAATAGGGACACACACCAACGTCCTTGCCATACGCAATCGGTGCTATTCTGCAGCTGACGTCATATTAAGCAGCGTTCTTGTGGGATGGGGATCGCGTATGGCAGACTCCGATGAGCGCCTCTTGCGCACGCTCACCGATTCCATCGAGTTCCGTGTTCATCGATAGTCAAAACATCTATGTAGGTACACTCGGGCTGACAATATATTTAGCACGTGTGGTTGCCGATGACGCCGCATTGTCATTGTAATGCGACTTTTTCACGACTCCTTAAGGCTCTAGACGACTCGCTAAAGTCGACCATGGAGGGACGTCGCCCATCGGTGGTGTCAACAGAAGCGATGCATCACACATCATCGTAGGATAACACATAGCCAAAAATTATCAATTCCTCATAACGTAATGCGAGAACGTCGCAGAGACGCCGCCTAATGGGACGTTACCAGGGATCACCCTCACATGTATTACTTGTTTCTCCAAAGGTGAACATTGCTCTACTGTGTTTGCGTCAATGATGTAAACAAAAAGATTGCCTTGTTGCTATATGCTTCTTTTTATTTTTTACTCTGAACATATCTGATTGCCTAAACAATTTGCTCGTGCAGTATTTCCATTCATTATTTGCGATTTGATGCTATAGAATTAATTTCTACTGGATGTTTTATATTCATAGTACACTAGCTTTTTGACGTGCACCCATGCAGTTCTTGGTCAATCTCTCTTTGCGGGTGAATGCCAAAAATGTTAGAGGATCACAGTCATCCTCATTCGTCACGTATAAAGTGCAAACTACGTTAGATGATGTTAGCTTTCAGAGGCTGGTGAAGCACGGTCAGCACATCTACCAAGAATAAAAAAAATGGGTTTTGATTTCGAGCTGTTGTAGGAGAGATGCACAACCAGCTCTCTGAGTTTGTTTATAAGTTTTGTTTGAATATTTTGGAAATTTTTGCGCACAGACGACGCTGACTTGTTGCTTGCCGCCAATGACGCCGAAAATGATACTGGTATTTTTTGCAAAACGAGCTATTCAACGTAATTGCGGCACAAAAAACAACACTATGACAGCGGAGCATATCTCCAACTAAATTATTAGTAATGAAACTGCTTCTACAAGTAATTCTTTGCTATTTAGTAGTTACATCTCCTTACCAAACAAAAGTAGGGCGCTTATTTTTTTATAAAGAGAACCGAGACATTGAATCAATTTGCTTAGTATTCTAAGTATTTGATGTATAATAATCACTTTGATGATTGTGACATGCAACGACTTAAAATACCTCAAGTTTGTGTCAAGGCGTACCTGGTATTAATTGCATCCATATAATCTGTAGTCACGAATTATGTTTATATATTTCTGCAGTTGAGAATTTTTGACGGTTCTCAAGAGGAGGTTTTTTTTTTAGTTACACTCGTACGTAGCGAGTACGAGCTATCCTATAAGCCAAGTAACTGCTCACAAAAGAGCCCTTCTAAACGTGTACCTTGCCCAAAATCTTCTTATTGACGCGTTTTTTTAGAGAAATAGAAGGCAACATTCAAAAGTAGTTAATGAGGGCATGATTCTGCAATATTTGCTGAACACCAGTGTGAGTGCGGAAGCTTTGGAATTGCAACAATTACATATTTAAAAGACATTTTCGCAAAAACCTGATTATTACGTCTGCTCAAGTTTTATTTCTCATCACGTCCCTTTTCTACAATAGTAAGTATTCCAGGGCTCCTTCGCGCACACTATGGTGGTTTCCCGAAATTAGTTCGTGTGAACAGCTGAAACACTATCACCTCGACGCTATATTACAGCAGTGCTTCGCATACGGCCTAGAGGAAAGCATTACTGCAATATCACGGTTTGAAATAGTATTTAAATGGCACAGAAGCTACAGAAATCTTTACCCACCAACCACAAGGCTGTCCTCGGATGAGCGTCACCTACACCGTGTTCTTTTCGGTTTGCCTGGCAGATTTGGCCTTTTTGGTCCTGTTGTTGTCCGCCTGGTAACGTAAGGCTGATTGACAACTCTTACAGCGCTTGCCGTTGGAAATGCAATGTTAACGATACACAACGATGCTTTTTCCTCTAACGTTGCTAAATAAAAAGCCGACGTTGCTACAAAAATAATAACGCTTATACTCGACGTGACCATTGCTGACTAACATGAAAGCAAGAGATTCGGCGCTTGCAGGTTCAGCTTCTTATTGTTATATGAACAAAGCAAGCAGGCACTCAGCAATGCAACATAACAATGCAAGTGGGCATTCGTTCATGATACCTATAATAAAAGCAGAATTTCGGTGTACATTGCATACAGATAGACCTATTTTATTCTGTTTGGAACGTATGTGTTAATTGTTTGTAGGACAGTAAGGGTGTAGCTGGTAAGCACTGAAATTGGATTCAATAGGGGACGTACCTTGTTTTTGGGTATGAATATAGACTTCAAAATTTTATAATACTTGCTTCATCAAAAAGCAAAACATCTGCAGATGGTACTTGTTTTCCTTAAAATGAGCATGGGTGACGCTAAAAATGCATCGCATGCAAAGTAGTGAATCTTGTCCACCTTTATAACGTGAATTAATGTACGTGGGTTCCACTCCCAAAGACCAAAAAGGGTGTTTATTCTTCTGCTATAATTTATTTCAGTGAACGTCGTACTACATCTCAACTATAAACAACAAATAACGACTCATACGCTTTCGTTGACTCGGCCTTTTGTTTATAATAACTTAAAAGATATAATCTTAAGAATTCCCTAATCTAACATTCTGTGAACCGATTTGCAATTTTCTAATTTGAATTTGCGCCAGATTTTTTTTTCATTTTGGTGTTACTCGTTCAACGTTGTCTAAATAGACAGTTAAGCAGAGCATGGAAAATAGCGTTACTTATTTCACGCATTATTCAACAGCATGCATTTGGACGCGTCATCACAAGAGCGCACCACCGTGTCTTCAAATTCTAGCGAGAGTTAGCTGGGGAACCAGGCATACCTGGTATATGTGTGCCTACCTATAGCCTTATAGCGAAAGCTGTTACGAGATCACAATAACAGCCGCTTTTGGCGCCGTAGTTTCAAGCCACCCCTGACACCAATGGGTGCCGCAGCAATTATCATATATATATATATATATATATATACATATATAGGTTTTTCTAATGGGGCAAACGTACTTGGGAAGACACCCAACTTAGCGGTTGTCTTTATTTTATTTTCAACAGTTTCGACCGATGAACTGGGCTGGTCATTGTCAGGGTTTGTGAAAAAGTGCGACGCTATGCGAACATGCCACATCGACATGGTGGTACAAGAAAGAAACTGGAGAGAGCGACAAATTAGTAATGTTTTACAGTGGTGACATACGCCGTGCCAAACAGTTCTCGTCTCATTGGCTGGAGCTAGCAAAAGAGAGAAGTGCGAGAGAGGTCCTGTTTAGATGGGGCACGTATTGTACGTTCGGGTAAAACATAAATAATAGAGACAGCAGAAGCCAAATAAACCAACTAAAAATTCAAATGAATACAAAAAAGGAAGGAAGGAGAAAAAAATTGGTTCCAAATCTGAATGTTACACCGCAAATGTCTTCGAAAGACGATAGCATTGCGTCTGGAGAGAGTGAACAAAACGTTCATTTGATGTTCTGCGCAAGAAAATCAGTGAATGGTATTCTGAAGGCGCTGCGTTAGAATGCCTCGAGCGTGTAGTGGTGGTGAACGAGCGCATCGAGGCACGTTAGACACAAATGCCATCTGGCAGTTTACCTTGAAAACGAAGGCGTGCAGCCAGCGGAGAAAGATGCGCGCCAGTCTCGGAGGTGATAAGGTGTGGAACGCAAAGCGACTGGCAGGTGCCACCACCATGACGTCGTAGCAAAGCGTGGGAAACACCTTTTTGAGCATCGCGTTGCACTGTCAGCGCAGCGCGATTAAACGCTACATTCCTTAGAGTTACTTGTGTGGGCCTCTTCTAGTATAAAGGGACACATAGAGAACATAGAAGCGTTGTTGTGGCGCCTCAGATATGCGCAAATATTGCTTTTTAATTGGCAATCGCACAACTATGAACGCTAAACATTGAGTAATATTGGCGGGCGCTGCGGATGGGGTTGGCCCTTTAGTGCCGTTTGAGGTAACGTTAGGTCGGACAAACAGACAAATGTACAGACAGACAGACAGACACACATACATACATACATACATACATACATACATACATACATACATACATACATACATACATACATACATACATACATACATACATACATACATACATACATACATACATACATACATACATACATACATACATACATACATACATACATACATACATACATACATACATACATACATACATACATACATACATACATACAGACAGACAGACACAGACAGACAGACCAAAATTTTTCCGTCGAAGGCCCCCAAGAAAGACTATCGTCTTAAAAAAAAAGAAAGAAGAGGGGGATAGGGCGGCTTACGCGACGCACCATTGAAGATAGTTATAGCGCGAGAATAGAACGACGACACAGAGACAAGAAGGACACGAAGGACACTTCTTGTCTCTGTGTCACCTTTTGTCTCTCTGGACACCTTCTTGTCTCTGTGTCGTCATTCTGTTCTCGCGCTAAAACTATCGTCATCTCATACCCAGTAGCCCAAGCTTGCACACATCTAAGTAACATTTCTAAGCACCATTGAAGGCCGCGGAGAGACATTGTTGGTGAGCTTCGGTGGCAGGCAACTACTTGTAGTGAAAAGGGCGACTCCGGCAGAGAAAGCCCCTGAACCGGCCCCTTCTGTAGACACTTAGAAAAAGGGGGAAACAGGTGTTTCGTTTTCGCTGAGACAACACTGGCATGCTCCATGTGTGTGTGGGAGGAGGGGGGGGAGAGAGTGGCAGATTTCGGGACAAAGATGATGAAAACACACCAGGCCGTTTGAAAATTACAGGGTAAATATTGAGCCAGAAGACAATGTTGTTCATTCGACGGCGTGCATGTACCAAGCCCTTTTTTAACACCCATTGAAGCGCTTGTGATTGAAACCGGCTGGCACTGGTTGGGTTCTCCCACTTGCAAATAATAAGGCAAACATAAGTAAACGGAATGGCCGAAAATCGAAAGAAATGTGAAATGTGAAAATGATACGAGTATTAACACGACATAATCGAACTCGTGATATTGAGCGAGAAATATGTGCACAAATGAGTAAAAAGCCAGAGAAATGCGAACCGACAAAACAGTAATACAAAAACAAACTAATAATAATATAAAAGTTAGAAAAATATTAAAATAAATATAAATAAAATAAATGAAAACAGTCTCCAAACTAAAATACATGTGCGAACGAAACATGCAAAAATGTTCAGTTGGTACATAGCCCCGGATAACTATTGGGCACTCCCTTTGGCATGTCGAGGAATAATATATCGATTGAGCATGTGCAATAATATATTGATTATGCCTGACGCAATTCGTGTTCAATCTCACCTCTGCACGCTTTAAGGAAAGAAAGGTTCCCGATGCTTTCATTGATGCCATGTGTTAGTGTTGAACACTAACACATGGCCAGACTCTGGTCGAAACTGTCCAAATAAACGCTTCCATGTGGTTATCAGTCTCACAGGATCTAGCTGACAATATATATATATATATATGTGTGTGTGTGTGTGTGTGTGTGTGTGTGTGTCTGTGTGTGCGTGGGGGGGGAGACCAAACACAGCTTCAAACAGCGCCCTCTCTGTGGGAGTCCGGAATTATACTACAGATCCATAGCGTCGTCTGTTCGTGCGTCCATTCATGAATTCATCTCTGCGTTTGTCCATGCGTTCGCCCCTACGTCGGTCCATGCGTCCATTCGTCCGTGCAGCCATCCATGCGTCCGTCCATGCATCTGTCTGTGTGTCCGTTCGTCCATCTAGTCAACACTCCAAGTACCACCACCTCGCATCTCTTCATCATATATTCCGCATATAGAAGCACCGCCATCGAGCGGACATTTCAAGAACTAAACGAGAGGTAGCACACGCACACTTTCTTATGGCATGCGCTTCGTGTCTACTTCCCGCCTTTAACCACCTCGAGTTTATGGTATATACTAGTTCACTGTATTCATGGCACTGCGGCCCAACGCTCGCTAAACCTTTCTAAAACCAAAGAAGTTATGCCCAGAGAGTATAACGTAGCAGCTCTTTCTTGTCAGATGGTGCTCAATATACATGCCAATGGCTGCTAATGGGTAATGAGAGACAGGAGAATTCGACTTTTATTTAACGCGCACGCTGCGAAAAATTTATTGTTCAACAACGCACAGGGGAAATCTCCCACTGGCACCACATTGCAGGTCAAAGCATAAGACATGTTACGTACTACTACAAGGGACAAACGAGTGCCGTTTTAAAAAGCTTCGCCCCTAAAAACGTTAACAAAGTTGATGTAGCAAAGAAACGACGTCAGCAGTTGTATTATACATTTGTAGAATACTTAAATAACGATGTGGAATCGCTGATTATGAACTGTGTAAGCAGTCGCCACAGAATTCGAATAACTAAGAAGTGGGTGTTTGAATACTTCCAACCTGTTACGATTGCTTCAGCCCTAGTTCCTCATCGTCATCTGGCTCCGCATCAACAAACTGCACCTAATATTTTCCAGATGTGTTGCAAGTAACTATATTCTCCGAAGAATGACGAAATATGGCGCAGTGGGTGCTTTTGACCTTGAGGAAAATTCATAATGATTGCGTATATACCATGCAAGTCTACTTGCATGGTATATTGTCACACACAGGTCCCGTTAATTAGGGAGGCGATCGCCGGGCTAATTACAAGGGCCGAAGTATCGGCCCCCCGAACCGCACCACGAAAGCGTGGACAATTTAGAAGTGGTCCTTTTTGGCGCGCCAGCGGACGCCGGCTGTGGCCCAAAGAACAAGTCAGAGCCGAGAGTTGATAAACCAACAAAATTATATTCTCAATAATGGCAGATCAGAAAAACAATACACAAATATGCTCACTCCACAATAGCTGAGTACAATATGTCACCGATCAAACAACGTACTACACAGTACAATTGGCCACACTCGAACAACGGACACAGACAACGGTACACACTACAATGCAGTCGCATGCATTGAACAACCAAGACACTTAAAGACTAAAGAGATAGAAAACCTATTCAGTCCAAAGTCCTTGGAACAAAAGTCTGAATGATACTCTTCTGAGAATCACTCACTCAAAGTCCAGCGTTGCTGTCGTTCCACTGCCCCCTCAAGTTTCTCTTCCAGGAAACCTCGCGTCCTCAAATGGCCACTCTCCAAGCTTCAAACTTCTTCGCCGGAAACACGTCGGCTTCACACACGCAGCTGTTGCCACGAGTCTTCGCTCGATAGCGGTAAACTCACGCTCTTGCCTGTAGCTCGAGCCTTCACCCCTCAGGTGGAAATCCTCTTCTGCTGCTTGGTCCCAACGGACAAAACCTTCGCCGACTACACGGCGGAATCCCTACGCGCGCTCTAGCGCTAACTTCCGTCTTCTCCTGATCTCTCGTCTCGGCTGCTCGGTTAAATACCTTCCGCGCGACATTCCAGAAGGTTCTCGTCATTTCGTCGGCGCGATACGCAGCGAAGGCTGGGGAGAGGGCGAGACGGTTGGAATGCCCTCTTCGTCGGATGACTCAACTCGGCGTGACCACGCCTCTTTCGTTCTAGAATTTTCGCGGGCTTGCTGGGCCGCCGATGTGGGATGAGGGGGTTTCGTCGGCGAAGCCACGCTTCCGAGGGGAGAGCGCGCGCCCGGGGAACCTTGGATGTTTGTTTTCTTTTTTTTTCTTTTGACCTCGCGGCGTTTCTTCCGCCCGTTATCGCAAGAATTTGGCGGCGCGCCCATTTTTAGCACTCGTTCTGTGACACTGCCCCCCACTTTAAGAATATTATCTCATAATATTCAAAACCACACAAACGAGCGCGAACAGTCACCACACACTCTGAAAGACTGTAACACAAACCGTCGCTCCTGACACTTCATATTCGCAAGAGATCGCTCAATACAATCTTATATTATAGTTCAATTCCACAACACATGAAATATAGCCACAGGTACATGACTACAACACTTCATCACTCATTCCAAACAATACAAACGTACAAAGTTCTCTCATTACAACAAATATACAACACTATACATCACAGCACAGACACTTCGACACTTGTGACACAGGATAACACAACATTAACACAACATATGGCACTCAGCACTGCCAAACACATTCTGATTCGACCTCGACACCTATCCGGTGCATTCCGAGCGGCGCTTGCGCCCTTTCTTGCGGTGCTCGCTCGATCTCTTCTTGTTTTTCCTTGTTCTTTTTCGGCGAGCCGTTTTCAACGACGATATCTGAGGCGGCGTCTCAGCCATCGTTGTCACTTCCGACACCGTTAACGGGTCATAACGTTCAACGGGTCCTGTCGGTTTATCTACCAGCTTGTTCATGTCACGGCATTGGGCCTGGCTGGCCGACTCCGTCATTTTTACACTGTCGGTCGGTTGGGGTCGTGCCGAGGTACGTCCGGCTGCCCAGCACGTGAACTCATTCAACTCGATCATCTTCTTATTCGCTGTCTCTTGCGCTGCGGCTTCACCTTGGGCTCTAGTGAGATCCGCCACGGGATGCTCCTCCACTGTATCTCGCGGTCGCTTGGTTGGCGAGGGCTCTATCTTAGGGTCTTCTCCCAAACATTCCGGATCATTCGGTCCTCGCGCCCCGTCGATGTTTCCGATGACAAGGTCGTAAAGGGGGTTCGTCATACATAGAGCGGTAACCTTCCCGCTGAAGTACGGGGTTTCCACCTCAATCTCTGCTTCGGGAAGCGTCCGAACTGTACGGTCAATTAAGCAAACCGGTTTCGTTTTGCCTGTTAACGCACTTTCCCGTACTAATTTTCTCCGCACGATAACCGTGGAGCTACCGGTGTCTCTTAACACCGTAATCGTCTTGCCCGCAACTTTTCCAGGCAGCGTTGGCATTCCCTTTGTAACACCGGTTGGCTGTTTTGCCATTACAGCACCCACAATAGGAATTTTCTCCCCATTCTTCAACTCTACGAATCCATCGGTGACGGCATTATTATCAGATTTCGGTGTCGCTTGCACACAGGATACCTGGTGAGTTTGACTCACTCCGTTCCGACAAGCGTCTGCTTTGTGCCCAGTCTGACCACACTTAAAACATTTTACTGCCGTAGGGCTCGTAAAGATCGTTCGGCAGTTTTTCGCGCGATGACCCACTCGGTTGCACAGAAAACATCGCGGAATGTTCTCTGGTGCACGCTTCTTTTCTTCGGGAGCCAATTTCTTCGAATCATCGGGACACTCCTTCTTGACATTGGCCAAATTAGTGCCACCTTGCGCTTCCAAGAATTGATCAGCCAATTCAAGCATTCCTTCAAGTGACTCAGCCTTCCTCTCTTTCAAGTACAGCGACAGGCTTGGGTGGCAACTAGTAAGAAATTGTTCTCTAATTAGGAGCTCTCTAAGCTCATCGTACTCCTGCGCTGTCCCTGAAAGTTCAATCCATCTGTCGAAATAATGGCAAAGTCGGGCGGCATACTGCGTAGCTGTCTCACCATCCGCTGGCTTTCCTGTCCGAAATCTGTCCCGGAATCCTTCTACAGTAAATCTAAATCGCTTCAGCAAAGCAGCTTTCACCTTTGCATAGTTCGCTGCATCGGTCGGCGTCAGCCTACCGTACACACTGAGCGCTTCACCACTCAAGCAAGTACTCAAAGCAGTTGCCCATTGATGTTCCGGCCAATTCTGGCTCCTCGCAATCGCCTCAAACCGGTGAAGGTACGCGTCAAGGTCGTCCTTCCTTTCATCAAACGCTACAAGCAGCTTGCTTGGGTTCAAGCGGAAGCCGTGGTCCTCCCGTTCGCTGCTTTCAACTCTAGCTTGGACCGGAGTTTCACTTCGCTGTTGCAAACGGAGCCGCTCGAGTTCCATCTCGTGCTGCCGCTGCCGTTCCCTTTCCTCTCTTTCTTCTTTTAGCTCTCGCTCCTTTGCCTCTCTTTCTTCTTTCAGCTGTCGCTCCTTTGCTTCTCTTTCTTCTCTCGCCCTTTCAGCTGCCAACTTTTCTCTCTCCAGCTCCAACTTCAACTGATTCTCTCTTTCTTCTTTCAGCTGTCGCTCCTTTGCCTCTCTTTCTTCTCTCGCCCTTTCGGCTGCCTACTTCTCTCTCTCCAACTCCAACTTCAATTTTTGCTCTCTTTCTTCCTTCGCCCTTTCAGCGGCCAGCCTTTATCTCTCCAACTCAGCTGCTTTTTCTTCCTTGGCCCTCTCAGCTGGCAACCTCTCTCGTTCCAACTCAGCTTCTTTTTCTTCCTTGGCTCTCTCTGCTGCCAACCTCTCTCTTTCCAACTCAGCTGCTTTTTCTTCCTTGGCTCTCTCTTTTTCTTCTTTTTCATTCTGGGTGACCCACTTCCGTAGTTCGGCGCCAGAAAGACCCATCTTCTCACCAAGAGCTACTAACTTTTCGAGATCCATTGTGTCTCGCAATTAAAACCTTGCCGCGTGCAAAAATTATCTGCCTAAATCAGTCTATCGGAACACTCTCCTGCACTCGTTAACGAGAACACTGAACAACACACCAAATCGTTCCGATAGCACTATCAACAACTCGAGTCTCTTTCTCACTACTTTGGACACACTGTGCACCAAAAGGTCCTGTGTCGCGGACGCCAGATTAATTGTCACACACAGGTCCCGTTAATTAGGGAGGCGATCGCCGGGCTAATTCCGAGGGCTGACGTAACAGCCCCCCGAACCGCACCACAAAAGCGTGGACAATTTAGAAGTGGTCCTTTTTGGCGCGCCAGCGGACGCCGGCTGTGGCCCAAAGAACAAGTCAGAGCCGAGAGTTGATAAACCAACAAAATTATATTCTCAATAATGGCAGATCAAAAAAACAATACACAATATGCTCACTCCACAATAGCTGAGTACAATATGTCACCGATCAAACAACGTACTACACAGTACAATTGGCCACACTCGAACAACGGACACAGACAACGGTACACACTACAATGCAGTCGCATGCATTGAACAACCAAGACACTTAAAGACTAAAGAGATAGAAAACCCATTCAGTCCAAAGTCCTTGGAACAAAAGTTTGAATGATACTCTTCTGAGAATCACTCACTCAAAGTCCAGCGTTGCTGTCGTTCCGCTGCCCCCTCAAGTTTCTCTTCCAGGAAACCTCGCGTCCTCAAATGGCCACTCTCCAAGCTTCAAACTTCTTCGCCGGAAACACGTCGGCTTCACACACGCAGCTGTTGCCAGGAGTCTTCGCTCGATAGCGGTAAACTCACGCTCTTGCCTGTAGCTCGAGCCTTCACCCACAGGTGGAAATCCTCTTCTTCTGCTGCTTGGTCCCAACGGACAAAACCTTCGCCGACTACACGGCGGAATCCCTACGCGCGCTCTGGCGCTAACTTCCGTCTTCTCCTGATCTCTCGTCTCGGCTGCTTGGTTAAATACCTTCCGCGCGACATTCCAGAAGGTTCTCGTCATTTCGTCGGCGCGATACGCAGCGAAGGCTGGGGAGAGGGCGAGACGGTTGGAATGCCCTCTGCGTCGGATGACTCAACTCGGCGTGACCACGCCTCTTTCGTTCTAGGATTTTCGCGGGCTTGCTGGGCCGCCGATGTGGGGTGAGGAAGTTCGTCGGCGAAGCCACGCTTCCGAGGGGAGAGCGCGCGCGCGGGGAGCCTTGGATGTTTGTTTTCTTTTTTTTCTTTTGACCTCGCGGCGTTTCTCCCGCCCGTTGTCGCAAGAATTTGGCGGCGCGCCCAATTTTAGCGCTCGTTCTGTGAGATATATACGTAACTGATTCTTGTAGGAAAGGAAAATTATGGACCATCTCCCCGAAGGCAACCCTAATGGGAGGCGAAGCAGCAGCGGTGTGCAGGGCGTTGACTCGGTTTGAGCGAGCGTCGACATGGATGCTGGAAGAGCGGTTTGCACCGAAACTCGGTGTAACGTTTACTCGAGCAAATGTTTGTTTGAAACACAAAGCCACGAGAGGCAGGTTGGGTTTTTTAAGTATTATCGCAGATAAGCAAGCCGAAAGAATGTTTCTACTCCACGTGTGGTCGCGCATTGCGGGTGGTGGAGAGGGTGAAGCGAAAGAGATGTGTGTTGCGAGTGGGCGGAGGTGCCGGAAGCTGTTGCGGGTGAGGAACAGAGTGGCGTCAACGCGCAGATGTGACTTGACCTATTAAGCATCGCTTCAACATCTGCGGTGAGGGGGTTCGTACGAACATATGGGTTAGCATTACACAGTCTAGCAAAGAGCTGCTTTGCATCTAAAAATAACCTAATTTTAGATGCGGAGCATCTAATACTCGAGGCTTGTAGTGCGGCGCCGTCCGCAAGCTTCCTCCTCCTTCTTCCACCATCTGTGCATCCCTTCCTCCTCTACACACCGCGCGCGCTTCACTCCTCCACCATCTGTGCACCCTTCCTCCTCTACACACCGCGTGCGCTTCTCCTCTTCACGAACATTCGCTAGCTGTATAATGTAGCGCGCATGCGCCGTCACGCTTCGAGAACATCGGCAGCTGACGCGCGCGCATGCGCCGTCGCGCTTCGAGAACATCGCCAGCTGACGCGCGCGCATGCGCCGTTGCGCTTCTCCCCCTTCTCGAACATTCGACAGCTGACAGTGCATGCGCCGTCGCGCTGTATATATACTCAAGGTCGGCGCTCGCTCGCTCAGTTGCCGCTCGTCGGTTGGTTGTACGGCGCGTCGACGTCCAAGGTCGCGGTGAAATGAATTCCAACGAATCCACAAACACAATGATCGACGTCCCTTCGACCAGCGCCGCCCTTTCGCATACGTGTGTACGTGTTCACTCATTTAACACCCCCTCCTACAACCACGTTAACCAATTTAGCCATCGACCCAAGTAAGTCGCAATTTAACACCCCATTTCACAACCACGTTAACCAATTTAGCCATCGACCCAAGTAAGTCGCACTTTAACACCCCGTTAACCAAATATATGCTCCGCATCCTCCTCAGTGTTCCCCGAGGGAAGCTGCGGGCAATTTTTTTGTCTGCCTAGTTGGTGACACGTCTAAACCCCTTGTAGTGGATGGAGGAAAGGGACCTAAAAATGCCCCCAGCAACCCGAAAGAATGATGAAGAAACGCGAATGATTGGCGTAGCAATTGAAACGGCGTTTCGCACGTGAGAACCCAGCGTTAAAGAATGTTTTATTTTTTTTTCTTACACCGTGCAGCCAATAGCGCCATTCGCCGCGCGTACTGTCGCGAGAAGTGTGGCGTGCGTTTCCAGTTCTAGTAGCTAGCGCGCACAGTTAAACAATGGAACGCTCGCTGGACACATTGACGCGCTCTCTCCCTTTTGAGCGCCTCTTTGGACGAACGCTTCTGTGCATTCGTAATCACCTCAGGGGTGTTGCCACGGCCTTCAATGCAGCACAAGCGTGTTGAGAACGCGCTGTTTTCACGCTGTGCCAAGGCAGCTCAAACGCTACAATCGCGTTTCAAAAGCACTGCATTCGTGCGGTCAGCAATCCCTTTCAAATCAAGGAGATGGAGACTCCGGTTGGAGGGGTGAGGATAAGCACACGCGCCCGCAGCTGTTGCTGACAGGTTCCGACGCTGAAGCGTGACATGATGGCGGCTCCAGTTGCTAGGAACGCGCACACCCACACCTGTTAATATGGGAAAGGGTGGTGAACGGATCCCGACGGACGTTTGACATTGCCCGACTCAGAAATGCATTTGCATTTAAAAGATAGAGCGCTCGTCAAGCACGAGTGTATAGAGAGGAGGGAAGAGATAAGGAAGATGAGGGCACGGTCGAAGGAGTCCGACGACGGGGCACCGATAAGCGAAAGATACATGGCACCAAAAATTGCAGATAAAACCGTTCAGCACGGCATCGATCAAGCGCGTCTCAACGGCACCTATAAATGCCAATCTTCTGGTTTTCGTTATGACTTTGCTGCGCTTCTACTGCAAGCAAGGTGTTTTTAGATGCGAAGCAGCTTATGATGAAGTTCAATATGGTGTGTGGCGTTACCATCTTTACAGCTGCCCTAAGCACTGTCAGAACGCACTCATGCGCTAGAGCGTTCCCGTCAGTGTAAGAGGCTGGGGAAGACGCCACGGCGCCTCCCCCTTACACTTTCTCAGTAATCAGGTGTGACGGCGTGCCTTTCATTTTGGAGCTCCCATACACCCCATGCAGCAAATATATTTGAACACCGTGAGATATTTATTTATTTACTCATTTTTCTATTTATTAAGTACATGCTGGAGACCTTATGTGCAAACAAGTGGGCAGTTTCAAGAGGACATAGTTGAAACAATAAGTGGTATAAAATTTTTTTGGGGTAAGTGTTTCATACACTGATAGTGAACACAAACAGCGACATGGAAAATTGCTAGAGAATAAGCTTAAATGTGTTGATTCACCATTTTGGCGCACTTACATCGAGCCATGCGGATGTTAATATTGAACAGCTCAATGTAGTAATTTCGTGTTCACTGACACAAAACTATTATTTTCCTCGTGGGTACAGCAGCACTGCTACAAGAACCAACTAAGGCCAAATTCTAAGTTGTTATAATGTGAAGAAAAAAATTAGCAATCCCACGTACAGTGGGAATCGATCATATGCAAAGCACGAATGAGACACGTTGAATGTCACTTTTAAAATCAGCACAACTTTACGAGGTAGAGGTAAATGATGCCCTACCTGACTTCCGTGTCATGATTATCATCTTTCGATGTGTCGGTTACCTTCGTCATCTATTCACGTGACGTGAAACCAAATTTATTATATGTGGAACCAGCGAAACGGCCGCGAGCACGCTATGAGCGTAGTATGTTGTCATGTTCTTACATTACACGCGTGTCAGGATTATCATGTTTACACCAGTCCTATATTTCGTCATCCATTGACGTCACGTAACACCAAATTCGGTATATGTGGAGCTAGCAAAATGGCCGCGAGCGCATCATGGAGGGCCCAATATACTCCCATGTAGTGTTGACGCGCGCGCACGCTGGGCGCAGCGACGCTACGTTAGCAAAACGCGAGCACTCTATAGTCTGACGCAAGGCGCGACCAGCGTCTGACGGAGCGGCCCGATGGCAACCGGCGCGAAAGGCAAAATGCTGCATTACGCGCCGGTACGTTACGCAAACAACACTGCGTCTTCATTTTTGTGACGGAGGGACGTCAGACCGTCACCCCCGGATTTTCCGGGGGTTCCGGTCAGACGCGCTGAAACCTACATGCTTCAAAGCAACGCAGCGCGGCGCGAGCCTGCGAATATATGGCAGTACCGGCGCCTGGCGTGGCAACGTCGGCGTGACGCGACGAAACGAACGCCGGCGAGCACGCGCACCACGTCGTGTCGAAATGTATTGGCGCCTTGACTGTGGCATGTAGTCATGTTCTCACATTACACACATCTCACGATTATCGTGTTTGCAGCAGTCGGATACCTTCGCCATCCATTGGCGTCCCGTAATTCCAAATTTGGCATATGTGAAGCTAGTGAAACGGCCGTGAGCGCATCATCAGGGTGGCATGTAGTTATGTTGTTACATGGCACACATGTCGTGATTATCATGTATGGATGTGTCATTTACCATTGTCGTCCGTTCGCGTCACGTAATATATTAGTTCATTACATGTGAAGCTAGCGAAACAGCCGCGAGCGCCTCACGAGTGTAGCATGTAGTCATGTTGTTACATGACGCGCCTGTCATGTTTATCATGTTTGCGCCATTATCATACCTTTGTCATTCATTCGCGAATTTGGTATAAGTGAAGCTAGCGAAACGACAGCCAGTGCATCATGATTGTGGCATGTAGTCATGTTGTTACATGACACGAATCTCATGATTGTCATGTTTGCATTAGTTACATAATATCGTCATCCATCCACGTACTGTAATACCAAATTTCGTATATGTGACGCTAACGAAACGGCTGCGACCGCATCATGAGCGTGGCGTGTAGTCATGTTGTTACATGACATGCATGTCATAATTGTCATGCTAGGGTCTGTCGCTTGTGTTCGCCATGCAATCATTACTTACCATACTAATTTTGCAGCATGCCATGTGAACAAAACCACCGTAAGAGCTGCAGGACCATACAATGTAAATCATGACATTCGTGACATACGTGTCATGATTTTCTTATTATTACAAGTGAAATATGTTCTTCATACTGTCATGTTATGTCATACCAAGTTTGGTATCGATACCATTATCGAAACGACCAGGAGAGCTAAAAGTCATAGGCGGCTAGATAGATAGATAGATAGACAGATAAGCCAAAGTTGCCGAAGTTCGCGAGAAATGCTTTGCATTTAAAATATTGAGTATAATTGAGAACTATTGTGCGACACGCATTGTTTCTTGTTTTGGGAGACGTTTGTCGCTATGCCGAACCTATAGGAGCAACACCCTAATTAATAAGGAATACATGGTATCGGCGCTAATATACTACTAGCATCAACATAACCTCGATCAACAGCAGATAAACCACAGATCCCTTGCTGTTATAGAACCTGTTAAGAGAGAACATGCGTGCACGCGTTCTCTCTACAGCTCTCAAAGCAGCGTCATAGTGACATGCGCTGGAAACGCCATTAAGCGACACACAGGTGTTTCCTGCAGAGGTGAGCAAGTGCATACATCAAGGACATGGTCGGGAAAAAAACGTGCATTTTCCTCATTGCCAACTGCTTCGAGAGGATCTCCACGTGCCGTACGTTCACAGTCAGACAATGGAGAGGCACTTTCAAACGGATGTGACAATGTTCATAACATACAGGGACTACATGCACTGTTTTGAATTATTTACTTATTGTTTGTTTGATTGTTTATAATGAATACACTGAAGGCTTCTCTAGTAGTACTATACAGGTGGCGAAACATGCATTTAACAGCAAGAATTATTACAACGCATGTAACATTTTACAAACGTCGGAAACTTAAAAAATTGGCATTAACAAGTACACAGTAAGCATTAACAATAACGATATGCGGTTCTCGAAGTTATCCCGATTGCAGTATAGAAACAGCAAGGTATGCTCTCTCCATTAACCGAGTAACCAACATTCCTGCTCATGCATTTACTCCCACTCAGTGCTTCAGGAACGCGAGAGTCACAGCTTGTAGCTTGAGTCCACTCGCATCTCCGACTGCAACAAAGCGCTCAGTCGAGCTGTGCTGAGAAAAAATGGAGTAGAAATCGGGGAGCCAGCCTCGGTGGCTCTGTGACTACTGAAGTACGTCTTGCAAGCAGCCTTTTCTTTGTTACAGGACGTCTTAATTCGCTTCAATGCTGTTATGAAACACGTGTAGTGTTTAAACGGTTTCTTTTTTTAATAGAAGAAACATTATTGGTACGTCCTGTGCAGGGCGTTGCCACCTGGCTGGCTGATCTACCGTCGGGAGTGCGAGGTCGAGCTTTCTAGCCCTGTCATGGGCCTACTGGACAGCCCAGACTAAAATGTCGTCGGGAGAATTTATCATCCCTGTGAAACTTTCCCAAGAAAAGCCAGAGGTAAGCATTCCACACCCACAGAGCATCCATATATTTTATGCCGTACCATTTTTCTGCGTTGCCTGTGGCTGTGTCTGTATTTGTGTAAGTGTGATCCTGCCAGTCACGAAATATAAGGACACGAGTCATGCAGAACGGAAAGTGAGTGAGTGAAAGAAGGGGGAGAAGCTTTGAGCGTTTGAATTATTAAGACGCTTCGGTGGCCTGGAAGTGATTCTCTCACAGAACGCTTGTGCCCGTGTCTCAGTAGTTCTAATTTGTTTTCCTGGAAATCCTGGGAGCGGCCGCTGCCTCCTTTGCGGTGATGCTTCAGGACAAACCTCAGAATGTTCCAGGCGTGCAACCGTCGCGCCGTGCTTCGTCGTCCAGGAAGCGTAGCAACGCGTCGAGTGACACGGACAGCGAGGCAACCAATTTGTACTCGGAAGGCATTGGTAATCGGATGATGACTTCACGGTCGTCATGAATCTCTCTACAAAACGAAGACTGCTGCGGACGGCATCGTCGGCAAGTGTTTCCACCGTTAAGACTGCACCACATCGGTGGCCGCACACCATGCTCTTCATGCCCGAAGACCCTGCATCTAACTTGCGACTCCTCAACAGGCAAGTTCTTTCTGTGCTTCTCGAGGAAACCGCGCCGAATGAGATCAAAGACGTGAGGATCAATGCACGGAAGAATGTCCTTGCTGTAGACGTTATGCACCGTAGCGCACTGCAAAGCCTTCGGCACATAACAGAAATCGGCAACGTGAAAGTTCGGCCAATGGTCGCTACAGGTTGTAATGGCACTGTAGGCGTCATTTATCAAGTGGACCTTTCCATCTCAGCTAATGACCTGCCAATACTAATAAAGCCAGCGATAGAAGGCACCCGCATCACGCCCATTACCAGACTTGGCAACTCCCGCTGCTTGAGGCTTGTGTTCGAGGTAGACAGCCTTCCCTCGTATGTCAAAGTTGGCCATGTTCGCCACTCAGTGCGTCCATACATACCGAAGCCACTGAAATGCTACAAGTGCTTCAAGATGGGACACGTAAAAGGTGTCTGTGAGAACAAAGTTGTGTGTCCGCCGTGCGCTGAGTCTCACTCAAAAGACGCCTGCGGTGCCACCGAGTTACGATGTCCAAACTGCCACGGCGCTCATGAGGCCTCATCCAAAGATTGTCCGCGGGTGCGAAACGAGCACGCGGTAATCAGGCGTATGGTGCGGGACAATTCAACGCACAGGGAAGCTGCCGCTACGCCAACGACGGCATCGTGGGCGAATACCATCACGGAAAAACTGCTCTACCGATAGAGAGATGTCATCCTCTATCAAAGAGGCTGACCCACAAACACCGAGCTCACTGAAGACGGATATTGCCATACAGAAGAAAGGGACAGCAGTCGCACCTTCCAAACAGTGGCCCTCACTTCCACGAAGTCAACCTACTTCGGAGCTGCATCAGATCCCGCCGCCCTCGACGACCCCTCAAACCAGTGATGCGATGAATGAAGATCAAGTGATAAGCTTGCTGCAATCGCTGATGAGTACCATGCGTGTCCTACTGAGTAATATGAAGACTTCGGCTGCGCAGACCGCACTGCATGTGCTGGACACCCTGAGTCCGGTGCTTGCCGCTCTAAGGTAAAACCATGGCCAGCGAGGCACCGTCGTTTAGAGCGGAAGTCAAGAATGCATCTGTCTTTCAGTGGAACGCCAGAGGACTGAAGTCGCGCATGTCTGACTTTAGACAGTTTGTATTTGTGAACCGCTTCCCTATTATCGTGATTTGTTAACCCAACCTGTGTGCTTCAATCAAGCTGTCAGGATATGAGTGCTTTATGTCCTCCACTCATCACAGAGACTGCAGCAAAGTTATTGTATTCATGCGCCATGACCTCACTTACGTTCACCACAGAGTCTCGCCTGATGAAGGGAATCAGTATGTGTGCCTTACCTTGAAGAAGGATAAGGTTGCTTTCACGATTATCAGAGCTTACTTATCTCTATCAAGCCGCCTTGACTGCGAGCGCTTACGCGGTATTCTGACATCGACTTCAAGGCCATGGTTGATCACTGGCGACTTCAATGCCCAACATTTCTTATGGGGAAGCTCCAGGGACAACTCTAGAGGAAGAAAATTGGTGTCCTTAGCCTCGGAGTACGAATTCCGCGTTTTTAACGATGGAGGCCCTACATATTTACGCGGATCATCCTATTGCAGCTGCCTGGACTTTACATTGGTTTCTCGCTCACTTACCAGGAAAGTGCACTGGTTTTTGGATATGGAAACGTGGGGCAGCGACCATATACCAACTTACCTGTGTATAGAAGGTTTCACCAGCTCCAAGTCCTCAAGAGGCCTCAATTACACCGATTGACCAAAATTTAAAATGTTAATGGAAGACTGCTGTACCGATGGCTCATCTTATAACCTAGAGGACTCGATAAAGGATGCCCTGCAGAATACCACGCATACACATTTGACTAGTCACAAGTGCACCAATTTCGACATCGAGCTTCAGAAACTTCGCGCAATACGCCGTCGTGCAGAACGAAGGTACCGACGGACAAAGTGCATGGATGATTTGAGGCTGGCTATACCCCGCGACAACTTTCTGTGGCAGCACAGCCAAGGCTACGGAGCCGAAGCACGCTTGTCTTACTGCGCCACAGCATGTAGTCCCTCAACGAAAACGTTTGTATACTGTTCTGGGTAACTAAGATTTTACCATTTGTCACTTACATTTTTCGCGGATTTGTTTTTTAATTAGTGAATAAAAACGTTGCGCAGTAGAAAAAATTTCGTTTCACGCTCTCTCAGGTTTTTTGGGGGTTTTTTGGCTTCCGTCGCCTTTTTACCTCACCGCATTCCTCACTGTCAAAGATGGCGTCTGCCGGTTACAGCTCGGTAACGTCGCTTACGGAGCAAACGCCGCCGCGTGCCGCACCAGGTGTTGTCAAATCAAAAGCTGTCCGTACAGGCCAAGAAGGTGGCATACAACGTTTACGCGCAAGTAAGGAAAAGCGACCCGCAGCTGTCTGTGAGAGCCGCATGTCGGAAAGTCAGCGAGCTCACTGGTGTTAGCGAGCGCAGTGTCTTCCGGATTAAGCTCGACGTTACGTGCAAAACGGTACGTGCATGATGAGTTGTGTAACCATTACATGAATGTATCATTCACCCAGCAACCTGGGTCCACGCGTCAGTAAATCACGTCACAATATTATTAAAAATTGCTCTCGAGTTCCCAAAGATGCGACTCGCGTTTCCTGCAGCGAAACGCGAGCAAACGCGAGCCGACGCGGACTGCGAGACGCGGACTGCGCTGGTGAAATCGAAACCGAAACACCCGTCGAAGCGGTCGGACTACTTGGCGCAGTAGCACATGTGCATAGGCTCCGCCCACGTAGCCTTGGCCGTGCTGCCACAGAAAGTTGTCGCCAGGTATAGACGCATTCAAAAGAAAATGCAGTGGCACATGGATAAACTGGATGGGCGACGTTGGACATCCTTTTGCGAGTCGTTGGATCCACGAAAGCCCCTATCACTGATATGGCAAACTGTCCGGGGTCTTAGCACAACCTTGGGTCAGCGACACCCGTTTACATCTCTGGCACGTCACCTTCGAAGCAGAGAGAATGACGTCGCAGACTCTGTAGAAGAATTGCCGGTGATTCCAATTTCACAGTATCAAGAACGGGAACATTTGACAACCCACTGCCCTCACGTTATCCCCGTATGGAATGCCAGTTTTCTATGGATGAGCTAGAGGCGGCATTGGCACTGTGCAGACATTCTTCAGCACCCGGACCTGACGGCATTACCTATCGTGCCCTTTGTAATCTTGGAGACAAAGCTCGGAACGCACTCTTACGCCTATACAACGACTCCTGGCAAACTGGTACGGTTCCCCAGGCATGGAAGTCAAGTCGCCTCATTCCACTTCTAAAGGCTGGTAAATCTCCTTTGTATATTCCTCATACCGTCTAATCGCACTTGCCAGTTCTTTGGGAAAAACGATGGAACGAATGATTCTTACACGAATGAAGTGGTATTTAGAGCACTATGAAATCTATCCAGTATCCATGACCGGATTCAGGCGCGGCCATTCATCAATCGACAACGTTGTTGATCTGGTGACATATGTTCAACACCAGAAAGCCTGTAAGAGTCTGTGCACCGTCCTGTTTCTAGACGTTAAGGGGGCTTACGACAATGTCACCCATGAAGCCATCCTTAGTGCTTTGGAAACAGTAGGTCTTGGTGAAAAGATATATATGTGGGTGTACATCTACTTGCAGCTGAGATCATTTTACGTGATGACAGCGAACGGCCCAACACCTAATTATTACAGCAGCCGAGGAGTTCCTCAGGGAGGAGTGCTAAGCCCTACACTTTTCAACCAAACTCTCATTTGTCTAGTCGAGCAGCTACCTAGCACTGTAGAACTTTCTGTCTATGCTGATGACATCTGCATTTGGACATCAGGTGTGACAAGGCCTCAGCTTCGCGCCCGCCTTCAGAAGGCTGCTACAACGACGTCATGCTACCTTCGTAAACAAGGCCTCGAGGTGTCCTGTGGAAAATGTGCAGTGGCAGCGTTCACGCGGAAACCAATGTCTGCTTACAGCATATCGATTAATGAAGAATACATATCGTTCAGCAGAAGACACAGGTTCTTGGGAGTCATAATAGATAGAAACCTGTCGTGGACTCCACACGTTAACTATGTGAAGAATCAGCTAATCGCAACATGCCACATGTTCAAATTCCTTGCAGGAAAGATTTGGGGTGTACCCATACCATCCATGCTACAAGTATACAGAGTGATGTTTATCGGATTCTTACGGTACAGCTTACCTGCAATATCTAACACCGGCAAGATCAACCGGCGCGCAATTCAGAACATTCAAGCCCAAGCACTTAAGATATGCCTTGGATTACCCCGCAGTGCTTCAACGGCTGAAACCATTGCCATCGCTCAAGATCACTCGATAAAGATGCATATTATTACCGAGACAATGCGCACGCACCTCAGGCATTATGCCAGGACCTTTTCTCACCACCTGGCGAGCCTAGATGCTAAAAGGCCACGCACGACATACGGCACTATTGTCTACAAACATCGTTCATCGTTTGCTGAGACATACGCACCTGCATCAAAGCCACTGCTTCCTCCTTGGAACTTGAGCCGGCCGCGAATTCCCTTAATGATTCCAGGAATGAGGAAAAAATCGGACTTACCGACACATGCCCTGAAACAACTGAGTCTATTCCTACTGGAACAAAACTACATTAACCACGTGCACATATACACGGACGGCTCTACTACGCCATCTAGTTCAGGTGGAGCAGTGGTTATACCATCACAAGGGGTAACTCGGTGTTTTAAGACTTCACATGTGACAACGTCAACGACGGCAGAACTCGAGGCTCTGCGCAATGCACTGGAACGCATCAATTCAGAAGAAAGACCAGGTAAATGGGCTGTGTTTTCTGACTCAAAACCAGCGTTACAGTGCCTGATATCAGTTATCCAACGCGGATGCCATGACCAGTTGGCCTACCAAACCGTGAAACTTCCCCACCTTTTAATACAAAAAGGCCATGACATCGTCTTTCAGTGGTTACCTGGGCATTGTAGTATAGGCGGCAATGATTCTGCAGATCATGCTGCTCGCACGTCACATAAAGAAGCGAACAGCGTTCCGATTCTGCTTTCAAGAGCGGATGTGGCGAGGCATATTCGTCAACTGGCCCGCAGTCTCACACTGACTGAGTGGAACACACCAAGCATACGACGTACAAGACTGCACGAGCTCGACCCTTCACTACAACTCCGGCCTCCTCCCGGCCTACATCGACGTGCAGCTTCGCTTCTCTATCGCCTTTGGCTGGGAGTTGCTTTCACGAAAGCTTATACCACGTCGATCAGAATTACTGACAGTGCGGCGTGCCATGTTTCCGGCACCGACGAATATCGAACACCTGCTGTGCCATTGTCCTCGATTTGCCTCAGATAGACAAGTACTTGCCAACTCAATGCGGCGACTGGATGATCGGCCTCTTTCTGTGCAGGTGCTATTACATCAATGTCCACATGCCTCGACAGCCCACAAGGCAGTAAAAGCCCTGCTGTGTTTTCTGAGAAAGACAGGCTTGTGTGAACGCCTCTGACATGAGGTAGAGTTCTACATACTGCAGTGAAGTTACTGTCAGTCTCTACCCCACCCATTTTTTCCCCACTCTTCCATCTTTCTCGTCTTTCTTGTCCACTTCCCTATTCCCCCAGTGTAGGGTAGCCAACCGAATGTCGTTCTGGTTAACCTCCCTGCCTTCTCCCTTTTGTTGCTTCCTCCTCCTCCTCCCTTCGGTGGCCTCAGGCAGCCCTCGCTGTGCTGAGACAACTGAAGATCGTACTGTCAGCGTTCGTTAGAGTCGTGATGCCGTAGGTCACTTCACATCTTTAAGGTGGTGACATTTCCATTCCAATAAGATCATTGGCCAGTCAGTCAGTGAAAAAACCTTCCAAACAGTGAAAACGTCCTGAGGGACCCATTTCCTTCAAGGGGGATGTTCGGCTGCAAGCCACACCTATGTGGGGACAGGCAGGGTGAGCCCCGCCGCCAAGTCGTAGACCCGTGAGTGCGGGAATACTTGAATTATACTAAGCGCTTTCCAAGATGTACAGGCATCAATGCTGGTAGATCAGCAGTTGAAGTGCCTGACTGCCATTGTCGCGTAACGAAAGGTGAGGGGTTGAAATCCCAGTTCGTGAAACCCGAAGAAACTTTTTTTGTATTTTTTTCGTATCTGTCAGAAGAATACGCCAGTGATATCTTCCGTAATCTCGGCATCAAACCCTCTCGAGTTATTATTTCACCGCTTGGTGCAATTTTAGTGTCCACGTTATCACTCTGCTGATGTCTAGTTAAGCTCCCTGCTTTTTCTCTGTGAACACGAGAGAGAAAGAGAGACAAGAAAACAATTTGATACAATATACACCTTAACACAAGCTTATTAAACGTGCAATATTCCTTTGACGTGTGTGTATAGGTAGGCAGACTAACAAATGTCCGAATACGAGACTAATGAACATACGCCTCCTCTTAAAATATATACCTATATAGCACAATCAGCGATGCAGTGAGAGGGGTGGGCATGCATGCCTTGTTTTATAAATACAGGCAACACAAGTAATTTTGGAGGGACTTAGCGTAGGTCTTTTCCATTGACAGGCAAAAAGAAAAGACATTTAACGAACCTATGTTGGCTTGCTCAAGAAACAAACCTCACTCCATTCCTATGCATTAAAGCCTGTGAACACAAACTGTGTGCTGGGTGTGCTTTTCGCGTGTATATTTTTAAGCTGGTCACGTATATATAGATCGCATGGTTAAGTCAATGTTTCCGAAAAAACCAACCACGTTGAAATCGCGCTCGTCCTTGTGTATCTTTTCTTTGTCTTCTAGTTCTTGCGCGATTCCATTAGGATTACTATGTTCCGACTAGGCCAACTTGCAGTATCGCTTCAAAAAAGCTTTTTTTTCTTGCATGTATGGGTGGCGGTGAGACGCAGGGCCTGTTCTCCATCTCGGCTCGTTGTACCTACACCAGTTGTACTTCGAGGCTAGTGTTGCGTTCCACATTTTCTAGCTATTCTAACGTAGCTTTCGCTTGGTTAGTACTAAAGTGATGACACTATCTACGAGATATGTCACAAACATGGCGTTGGCTGGTGACGTGTCCCCGACATCCCTTACACTGATCTGCGAAGACAAGACATCTGTGCTTAAAGGGATTCAGAAAAGATACCATACCCACATTTTGCAAGTAAAATACACATAAATACAGAAACATCCAGTCAGCTTAGAATAACCTCAATTCAGAAACACGCAATTTAGTCTTTCTTAAGAGCCAACACCATTGCCCAGAGTGACTTTCCATTTATTACTGAGGCACCGTTCCTAAGCGATTTGAATGTTCTGTATTTTTTGTGACGAACAATATGGATCAAGCCCCACCGTATGGTTTGAATGGCCCAGAATGCTTTAGCGATAGCAGGAGGTGGTGTTGCGGGCAAGCGTTCTGGTTCTGACATCAAAACTATCGAGTGTGTATACAAAGTTACGACGTCTCGATGGACTATTCGAATATTCCTTATTGGTGGGCTGCAGCACGTTAGTTTGGGGCGAATGCCAAGCTTCAATAAAATACAGTATGATAAGGATAACATGATCTTTATTGCATGATGGAACGAATCAAAATGCATATCCGACAGTTGTGAAATGTTTACCAGCAATTTATTAATTGTATCAGCTGATCTCCATATTCTATGTTCATATGTAGAGCAATGAAAGAATTATTAGCTTTTTTGAAGCGTCGAAGACCAGTAACGGAATTCTTCGCACGCACAAACTATTTGAAACGGCGAAAACGGCCAATGAACAGCGTTTTAAAGCTTAATTGCCATCAGCGCAGTAGCGGTCACTGATCAAAGTAGGCTTTCATACTTTACGATTTCTTCCTTTTATTTTGCCCGCGGCGATAAATCTTGTCGCGCTCTTTGCAAAATTCTCTAATTATTGGTGGTAAATGTTACGAATTATTTGATAACATTGAGCAACACACGCCACCCATGCGTAATTATGGGTGGCACGTGCTTTATGCAGAGTGCCAATAAAAGAGCACACCATTCAAATCCGACTAAAATTTTTGAACTATCGATCGGAACAGAATTATCCATTGGGTCAGAACTTCTTTTCAACTATTGATGACATATAGAAATATTCATAGTGCTACTATCAGTACACTGTGGGTAGTATGATTTATAGCGCAATTGGTAGTACGATCGGGTACTGGCAATATTGCTCTCAATAGTGTTCTGAATCAGGTTTCTGCAGGCCGTTATTCTCAATAAACTTTTGTGATAGCCTATTACCAGCAATATTTCATTTAGTTGCTGGGCGCAATTTTAGTCAAATAAAAACTCGTGTAGCAGTAATAATTCCGGAATATATTCGCCAATAAATTAACATTCAAACGTGTGCCTGTACACCTTTGAATAAAAAAAACTTCGTCATATTTAATCTTCAAATGACAAAATACATCATGAAGTTCAAGCTGCAGAGCACCGTCAAATTTGTCTACGTTGTTTTTTGTAAACCTTAATTATTCGTGTTCATCCTCAGAGATCTACCAGGAAAATCGATCGAGGAGCGGAGGCATGTCAACTTTCCTGCGCTTCACTCTGCTCCTGATGTTCTATACACTTGCTGAACTACGTTAACATACAATATACATTCATGTTTCGTAATATAATATGAGTTATTACTAGCAAACCTATTTTGTTTGAGCTACCGATTATTATTTAGCATAAATAGTCGATTATGATCTGAACTATAGATAGCATCGACAGTACTACTGACAGCTTCGCATCAGCATCACGCTCTATGTTTTTTAATTCCGAGCCTGTTTTAGTCAGCTTCAGGGCGGAGACTTCTCCCTATGATCTCAAGTTTAAACTATCTCATGCGAGCTGATTAAATTCTATTCCTGCCAGTTTCTTAATTTCATCACCACATCTAACTTTGCTTTTCGTGACTGCGTTATTCATTTCTTGCTTGGTAGCCATTGGCTTCTTACTGTCCACCGGTTTTCTATTTTGTGCATTTCGTAACTAGCCAAGGTTCAGTTTTTTTTTTCTTTTGGAGTAAGTTTCTAAGTAGTACATTTTGGTGCGAGCTGGATTTAGAAATCATCCTCGTAAAACTTGACCGAGATTCCCACCAGGACATAGAAAGAGAGACAACCCTCAGTCCTCTTGATGTTGCAAAGTGCTTATCATCTGCGGGCCGGCGCAGTTTTCGACATTTATCTCTGCTCTGAGGGAATGAATCGCTGAACAAACGTAGTACTGCTTTTCGAACAACCTTCAAGAATGTTTTATTAGAGGCGGAATAACCCATAAAGGTGAGCGCAATAAAACCATGGCTCTCATGTGCGCATTTTATCCATGTATATACATATATATTTTTTACCTTTATTTGATGCGTTATCAGACGGTAGAGCAAGCAGATGTTCTCCATAAAAGGGGCAAAGCGTGTTTATTGGTTGCCTTTTGTTTGATGACCGACGTATGACACAGTACGCCGACAATGAAATGGATAGAGCATAACATACTTAAAAAAAATGTGGTCTGAAAACATTTCAAGCACATCTTGCGAACACGGCAAGCCAACATTTCCAGTATATGCCCTTCTATTTTGTCAGCAAAGCTTCACGCAAAAATGTGGTTCCTCAGGAATAACATATCCTCATAGGAATAAGCAAATCATAAATGCTTAAATGCTTATGTGTTACATAGTATTTAATTTTGCGGAACTGTATTTATCTATTAAGCCTTGCGTGTTTGCTGAGTTTGAATTCACGCACAGAAAGAAGGAGTGTATTATCATAATTATCTTCATCATTAGCCTGACTCCACCCTTTCAGGGCAAAGGCCTCTCTTATGTTCCAACAATACCCTGTCCTGTATTAAAGGGGCAGATGGGATTAAGAGGCTCACACGTATTATGTGCGAGTCCCTTAATATCATCGGCCCACATAACTTTCCACGTCCTTCTTACGCATTTGCCTTCGCTTGGAATCCAGTCATCTACCCCAAACATGCGCGAAGCCGAACAATTGCGGGGCTCTTAAGCTTCACCTTTAGGAGTTCAACGAGATACCAATATCCTGTGCTTAGGGCGTACTCACAATAATTGGTGCATGAAGTCATTGTGAACTTGCTATGCACCCGCTACACGTTCTTAAAAGAATAATATAGTAAGATATGTACCTTTTTTAATGGGTGACAGGCTTTAAACCATGAAGTCATTATAATATTCACATGCCTTGACGCTCGATGGCACAGTACGCTTGTACCGCGCATTTTTACTGCAATATTTCATGAAGTAGGCCAAAGCATGTACACAGTACACGCGTCATTCTAGGGCATGAAAGTTGCTTTCCCTGCATTTCAAGCAGAGGAAGTAACTTTCACTGAATTCACAAGCTTCGGCGGGGCTGTGTGATGGAACATCTGCTCGCCACGCAAACGACCCATTTTCGATCCCCCTCCTGCCCAAGCGATTCGGGTCGATTCAAACTGCTGATTGATTGATTGATTGATATGTTGGGTGTAACGTCCCAAAACCACTATATGATTATGAGAGACGCCGTAGTGGAGGGCTCCGAAAATTTAGACCACCTGGGGTTCTTTAACGTGCACCCAAATCTGAGCACTCGGGCCTACAACATTTCCGCCACCATCGGAAATGCAGCCGCCGCAGCCGGGATTCAAACCCGCGCCCTGCGGGTTAGCAGCCGAGAACCTTAGCCACTAGACCACCGCGGCGGGGCGGGTTGATTCAAACAGCGACCTCGGATTTCCTAATTATATTTGCAGTGCTCTCTGTTTTTCGGCCACGCATGAGATGATAAGTTTTCGCTGACTATCAACGATATTAACGCAGGTGCGAAATGAGCTTTTCAACGGTATCGCGGTAAAATTTTTTTTTCGGGGACTGGGCACCTCCCTAATTTCGGAGAGGGTACTCCCTTGAGATAGTCATTCATCACTTTTGCATGCTATGGCTGAAAATTGCGAGGGGCAGGGGCACGGGTCCTGTGTGCCACTCCCTGGGCACGCCCCTGCCCTCACGGACCAGCGATTGTCCTGCGTATACTTGTATGGCTTATGTCCATTTCTTCCTCGTAATTTCAACAATCACTTGCTCGCCGTATATCTCTCCTACAATGGAATACACAGGGTTTCTCCAACACGCACCTGTATTCGATCGACCCAAACTTGCAACTTCGTTTGCCATCCGGGTTCCCACGATGCGCTGAAACTTTACTGTGTCGCATGAGGTTGGGCGTGGCATTTACGAATTCGTACTCTCGTCTCCTTGGAATGGCGAGCACTTCAGCATGCAACATCTGCGCCTGCGAGGAAACGCTTGAGCACATTCTATGTCATTGCCCAGCATACCAGACCGAACGACGTATTATGGAAGCCAAGCTCTGTCAGCTGGATTCACGACCACTTACAGAAGAGAAGATCCTGGGACCTTGGCCGACGGCTTCCCATACGCGCAAAGCCACGAAAGCCCCCTTGTACTTTTTAAGGAACACCAAACTTCACGACCGCTTGTGAAAGAACTGTGCGAGGCCGTGCTGTGTAGTTTCGAGCTGACTATTTATGCTTCTCTTTCTTACTCCTCTTCTTTTCTGTCCCTTTTCGTTCTATTATTCCCCTTTTCCCCCACCCCAAGTGTAGGGTAGCCAACCGAGCCAAGCTTGGTTAACCTCCGTGCCTTTCCTCTCTATTTATCTCTCTCTCTCTCTCTCAACAATGCTATCATTTACCCCCGTTTGTTCCAACGCCCACTCTGCTCTCCCCTTCTCTTAAAAAGGCCCTGCAACACTTTTTGAGCATGGTCAGAGAACGCTGCCGATTGATACTAGAGGCTCCCGACAACACATGAGCCAAACACTATGGCGCAGCATGCGGCCGGAAATTCACAATAAATTATCGAAGTCAGCTAAAAATTTCTTTCTCTTCCCTCGAAAAATGAGGGAAGGCGCACAAAAATCACGCGCTACAAACCCATCTATCAGCCATTGGCTGATTCGAACATGGCGCGCTCGGTAATTACAGAGATAGCCGCGAGAAACCGCGACTTGTACAAGTGTGCGCGCGCGATGACGCTGAAAAAGCCATGAATAAAAAATGAGCAGATCCCATCCACGTACAGTGGGAATCGATGATATGCAAAGCACGAATGAGAAAAGTTAATATGTCATTTTAAAATCAGCACAACGGTACGAGGTAGAGGGAAATAATGCCGTACATGACTTCCGCGTCATGATTATCATGTTTGGATGTGTCGTTTACCTTCGTCATCTATTCACGTCACGTGATACCAAATTTAGTATATGTAGAGCTCGCGAAAAGGCCGCAAGCACGCTAAGAGCGTGGTATATTGTCATGTTTTTACATGACACGAGTGTCAGGATTATCATGTTTGCACCCGTCATATTTCGTAATCCATTAACGTCACGTAACACCAAATTTGGTATATGTGGAGCTAGCAAAATGGGCGCGAGTGCATCATGAAGGGCCCAATATATTCCGCTGTAGCGTTGACACACGCTTACGCTGGGCACAGTGACGCTACGTTAACAAAACGCGAGCACTCTATAGTATGAGGCCAGGCGTGACCGGCACGACCGTCCGTCGGCGCGGCCGACGCAACTGGCGCGAAATGTGACATGTTGCATTTCGCGCCGATGCGTTACCCAGACAACACTGCGTCTCCCTCTTTTCGTGACGGAGGGACGCCAGACGTGCTGAAACGCACATGGCTCAGAGCAACGCAGCGCTGCGCGCGCCTGCGAATATATGACAGGACCGGCGCCTTGCGTGGCAAGGCCAGCGTGAAGTGACGAAATGAATGCCGGCGAGCACCCGCACCGCGTCACGTCGAAATGTGTTAGCGCCATGACTATGACATGCATCTCATGATTATCATGTTTGCACCAGTCACATACCTTCGTCATTCATTCCCGTCACGTAATACCAGATTTGGCATATGTGAAGCTAGTGAAACGGCCGCGAGCGCATTATGAGTGTGGCACGTAGTCATGATGTTACATGACACGCATGTCGTGATTATCACGTTAGGATGTGCCATTTACCTTTGTCGCCCGTTCTCGTCGCGTAATACCAAGTTTGGTACGTGTGAAGCTAGTGAAACGGCCGTCAGCGCATCATGAGTGCGGCATGTAGTCATGTTGTCCCATGACACGCATCTCATGATTATTATGTTTGCACAAGTCACATTCATTCGTCATCCTTTCACGTACCATGACACGAAATTTAGAATAGGTGACGCTAGCGAAACGGCCGCAAGCGCATCTCGAGCGTGGCATGTAGTCATGCTGTTACATGACACGCATGTCATGATTTCCATGTTAGGTTTGTTCACTTGTGTTTGCCATGCAATCATGTCACACCAGTTTTGCAAAACGCCATGTGAACGACACCACCGCAAGAGCTGCAGGGCAATGAAATGTAAATCATGACATTATCGAGATACGCGCCATGATTTTCACGTTATGACTAGTCAAATATGTTCTTGATGCAGTCAGGGTATGACATACGAAGTTTGGTATCGATGCCATTATCGAAACGGCCAGAAGAGCGAGAAGTCGTAGACGGCTAAATAGATGGATAGATTGATTGATATTTGGGGTTTAACGTCCCAAAACCACCATATGATTATGAGAGACGCCGTAGTGGAGCCCTCCGGAAATTTCGACCACCTGGGGTTTTTTAACGTGCACCCGAATCTGAGCACACGGGCCTACAGCATTTCCGCCTCCGGCGGAAATTGTGCCGCTGCAGCCGGCATTCGAAACCACGACCTGCGGGTCAGCAGCCCGAGTACCTTAACCACTAGAACTCCATGGCGGGTTTACTGGTGTGCGCCTCTTCTAGTATAAAGGCAGAAATAGAAACCATCGAAGCTTTGTTGTGGAGCCTCAGATATGCGCAATAATTGCTTTTTAATTGACAATCACACAACCATGAACGCTAAACTTCGAGCAATATTGGTGGGTGCTGCGGATGGGGTTGGCCGTTTGGTGCCATTTGAGATATTGTTAGGGCGACTAAACAGACAAATGTACAGACAGACAGACAGACAGACAGACAGACCAAAAGTGTTCCGTCAAAGGTCCGCAAGAAAGGCTATCGTCTTCAAAAGAAAGTGCTCAAGGTCACAAGGCACGCGTTGCGTATTTCTTTGCCTCTTTCTTTCCTCACTGCTTAGCTTCCAGTGCTTCGTCGGGACGAGAGAATGCGTCAGCAGTGTGCGACAAATCTTTGTAACTCCGCTCACAAGACGGATTGTTAAAAGTTTTGTGGCATTGCATTCATGAGGCAATAAGCTCTTTTAGTGAATTTATTCCATGCTTACTTGAAAAATTGTTCAAGTAAAGTAAGCCTTTAAAGTAAGCCTTCTCTGTAAGCACTGATGTTTGTGATCCGTTGGTAACTACGGGCAAGAGGAAGCCGTGAGTACCAGAAAGATGCATGAAATAAGATCTCCAGCCATGTGTTGTGAGCACTGAGTGTTAACTGAATTAAATACATACGAGAAAACAACGCAAAGTTTGTGAAGACCTGATTTCGCGGTTCTCAGACATCAACGGAGCCAATCGATAGACGAACTGCTCATAATTGTTGCACGCGGTGCAATCTTCGCACGTATAGTCGACCACAAAAGTTTCTGGGCTATCTGAGCGCGTGAGAAACTGCCTGTTCGCCACCTAGCGGTGTGCCATCTACCCCCTAGCGCAGTTCTGGGCCGGAAACGCGTCTTCTTATTCACTGGCCCTTCAGTTTTATACTGCCGCGTAGCGCATTGCTATAGTTCGCAGTTTTCACGCGAAGCGCTTATCTGCAATATGACCATGACATTGCTGTTTTTATAGGGGGATAAAAACAATCCCGGCGTGCCTCAAACGGCGTTCTGTTGGCTAGGTGTCACTTTGTGATAAAGATTGCGACTGATAACAGTTATGCTCATAGAGAGCTCAGGTAGGAGCTCGTAGACGCATATGCCAAAAAGCGCGCTGCGTTAAAAAGTGAAAAGTGACAATTATTTGTACCCTGTCAAATAAGAGACAGGCCATCGATTTGGGGAGGGATGTTTTCAGGGCGCTGTGGTGCGGTCCACCACCGCTTACGCTGCGAGATTTTCGCGAAGAGGCTTTCGGCCATGAGCTCGCATGGTCCGTAAGCTTTTGTGGTCAACTATACGTACAATGACACGGTCACTAGTAGTTTAACGCACTCCTGAAGTCGTTTCGAATGCTGTGTCCTGTCCGACGGAAGAATAAATGTACGGGCAAGCGAATTCAGAAAGCTTTGTTTCGCCATGAACGAAACAGCGACGAGTCAACTGCCCATAACGATGATACAAGAACGAATGCGCACACCAGTTATATAGTGCCGGCGCTTTTTAGACACAGCGAAACGGTGATAACAGATGCGGCACTTGGCACGTGGCAAACCCTTATCGCGTAGGTGATAGGGCTAGCAGCGAAACGCACTTACAAGGCACATACTGTCAAAGAGGGAAGAAGTACTTCGGTCATGCCGTCACAACCAGTGATCACCTGTCCAAGGAGGCTCCGCTGAAAATCTTTCGTTAGAGAGTTTTGGAATAACTTTTACAGGCACTGTGGGTGTTGTAGGCATAATGGGCGTCATATTAGGTTTAATATAGCGTTTGCCCGTCTGCAAACCGCAACGCACAATCGCAGCAACACCATAGCCTCGAAACCAGCTTTGCGAGACGCTTGCGGCCCGCACACACTGCCCGCTATTTCAGTTTTTCTGCGGGTGGGCCGCAAACTCGAACAGCAGCTCACGCTACGACGCATGCACAGTGGCAGCGACCGCACCACAAGGGCTTGCAGTGCGCTATTCTAAAACTCCCTATTAACTGAAACATAGGTTGTAACGCTCAATAGCACACGCGCAGCCACAAAGACAAATAACGCACAAAGGCAATTCGAAATAACTTACCATAGGTCCCTAGCGTCAAAATTGCAGGTCACCGACGAACACGCCTGGATCCACATGATTTGTGCCGCCAGCGATCAAAATTGCTACCGAAAGCGACGGAATGACGCCAGTTTAGCCAGAGTGACGCATGCCCCACCTGCTTCGAAGTCTGAATTCAGACGTGTCTCTCCGCCGTCAAAGTAGTTCGGAAGTCTCTGCGGCGTTAAGGCGCACTTACCGCGAAAAAAAAGTAGAGCGATAATACTACGCGAGTCATTTCAAACCTGCCTGCAGAAAGAACTTTTGTGAATTCGACATCTTGACCATGGCTGATCGCACTTTTTTGCTTATTAGTTCATGACCAAATAAGCTTGTTTGAATACCCGTATACTCCTTCTACTTTTCGTAGTTTCAAAAAGGTATCAGTGTATTGATTTTATGATTTTTGTCTATCTTGGGAAAATCCGAGGAGTCTCTGCATTTTTAGGCGCAAAGCTCTTGTTGTACTTCAAACAAAAAGGGCACCCTAAGTGCCACGAAAAGTTTACGATTTCCTAAAAACTGAAAAACTTTCCTTGTTTTAGGGACACAATATTTGTGAAGTTACAGAAACTTTTTACTGTGCACAAGCTCCCGACAAGCAATGATATGGGGAAGCGGGTACATTGATTGCTGCCTGGAAGATATGTTCTGTGTGCGTAGAGCGATGTACAGTACCGTCGATGGTTAAAGAAAACAATCTAATGAGCACCTGTCTTATCATGGGCCCCATAACAGCAACTAGACGTAAAGACATTGTTCATGGATCGCTCTAGTCTGAGAAAAGGATGCAGAACAGTTAATGAGCAGCAGTCTTATGCAAATCTAAGCCAATATAAGATTAACAGAGGACAATATGCCGACATGGCGCACCTGAAAGTGTTTGCTTTAACTATGAACCTGTCTGTACATGCCGGACATGTGCTTTAAGGACGATGACACTAACCTAAGGCTGGGGGAAGAGGGAGAGGGGCTGTTACACTAATTTGACATTAATAAACGCGTAAAACGAAACTGCACAAAAATCTAAACTAAGCTGTAAGTCCTTTAAAAAGAACATTAAAAAATGGATGCATTTCAGCTTCAGCTCAATGGCAAAGCAGCAGGTAATATGGGCCTGGCCACAAATCCTCCTTAGCGTCCAATGTAGTGTCACATAATGAATGCCCCTTCCCCACCGTAACGAATTGTGGCCGCTGCGGCGAGTGAAGCAATATTTGTGTTCTTTATAGCTTCAAACATAGCGGTTAGAAGAAACCAGGTACAAATTATGGTATATTTGATATATTTAGGATATTTAAAATTGGGTATATCATAAACTCTTAGGTCTTAAAACTATGACAATTATGTGCCTCAAAGTAGTATTTAAAAGTGTAATTGGTAATCATCAATGTTAATCACTCATACGAATGGAATCTCTGGCGGGGCAAGCTTTTCCCGCCTTGGCGTAGAGTTCATCTGCGTAAATGATAATGACCCAACTGTCAAAACACTTGTATTTAAAGAATGCGCTGCTTAAAAAAAAGTCATGAAGCGCTTTGGACACACCCGGCGAATATTGACGCTATTGTGACCTGTAACAGTATTGTAAGCTGTTTGCTGTGAAGGCTGTTGCAAAGAGGTGGTTACACATGCTCTAGTTCGGTCAACATTCTGCGAGATGCACATGACAATTGGTCAATTGCCGGAGAAGCTTCATCAGTCACATTTCCCACACTACCCTTGCCTTTATGACATTTGCCTGACCAGGTGCAAGCTGCCAGATATATCGGCACCGCTTTCGAATCGAGTAGACGAGTACTTGTACCTGAGTGGACGAGCAGTTTTCAGAAATTTGTGGCACCGCGAAGCTCTCATCGTGTTGTGTGGCGCCGTATTATGTTTTGTAATGTATTCTACCTCTCCACCGCACCAAGCGGGTGTACTTGTGCCTTCTTTCTTGTGTTAAGAGCGCTAGTACTAAAGTGATGTTTGACCCTTTTTTGCGTGCATAAATAAAGAAAATTCACTTAGACTGTCCTGAACTCAAGGGTTATAGTCAACGTGGAATCTGGGGAAGACCAAGGCCTTATAATACGAGTGTGGTAAGGCTCCAAAGGCCCGCTACGATAAGCATATGAAAACGATCCGGCACCACCAGTAATATAGAAAGCCGCTACCACCAGTCATGTAATAATGTGGTATGATTAATAATGTAAATATAAGTTATTGCTATCGTGTATGACTCCTAAGATATCATTCGACTTTAGGTCTGGAAGGCTCATGGTTCCAAAGGAGAGCGCTTACTATATCAGTGTATTATTATGTATGAGGGATGATAATCTATGCAAGATTAGTATGCAGGTACACTGATCTTAGTGTGTTATTTATAAAGGTAGTCAAAGTTCAAATATAGGTCCACCATATTTCTCTCGGTTTACGTTTGTTAACTATTTTAACGCTTCCCGTTATCTTGATACATGGGGAAAGTTGGGCGTTCAGCTTTCTGTTCTCCTAGACTACTACATATTTCCCCTCTTTCCACGGCCACGCTTAAGACACACAATAAAGTGTAATTACGCATAAATTGAAGAAAAATAAAGTTTAGAGAACACTGAGCTGAATGTGACATGAATGGATGCCAAGTTTGCCAGAATGGATGCCAAGCGGATTATTTTTTCTGGCAATGGAAAATATGTTCCACGGCGTAGAGACAAATAAAGTTTATGTTCTTCTTCTTGCACGGCGTAGAGGGAAAAACTGTCTCTCGTAGAAGCACACTCTGAGTGGCGACCTGATAACTCTATGAAAGTCCACTGATAAAGTTTCCATAAAATTATTGCGACAAGGGCTTTTTCACGAGGCATATTGTGCGCACAGATAACACACTATGGCGATAATAACCACGCTTTGCACAATTGTAGGCGGGTGTCTGACAAAAAAAATGGCAGCATATTACGGAGTGAATGATGGAGAAGGAACGAAGCATCCGTCCATCCATTCGTTCTTGCTTCCGTCCGTCCATGTGTCTGTCTGTGCGACCGTCCGGGCGTCCATCCGCCCGTCCATGCGTGCATCTGTTCGTGCGTCAGCACGTTCATCTGTGCGTCAGTCCCTTCATTCGTCCATGCATCCACCCCTGCGTCCCTCCATGCGTCCATCCGTCCATGCAGCCATCCGTGCGTCCGCCCATGCATCTCTCTTTGTGTCTGTTTGTCCATCTATTCAACACTCAAAGTACCACCATCTCGCATCTTTTCATCACATATTCCACATACAGAAGCACCGCCATCCAGCGGACATTCCAAGGACTGAACGAGAGGAGGCACACGCACACTTTCTTACGGCTTGCGCTTCGTAGCTACTTCCCACCTTTAACCACCTCGAGTTCATGGTATATACTAGTTCACTGTATTCATGGCACTGTGACTCAACGCTCGCTAAACCTTGCTAAAACCTAGGAGGATACGCCCAGCGAGTGTAACTTAGCCACCCTTTTTGCCAGATATTGCTCAATGCACATGCCAATAGCTGCTATTGGTAAATGAGAGACAAAAGAATCCGGCTTTTAGTTAACGCGCATGCTGCGAATGTTTTATTGTTCAACAACACACAGGAGAAATCTCCCACCGGCCCTACCTTGCAGGTCAAAACGTAAGACTGGTTACACACTACGACTACGACTCCTACGAGGGACGAACGGGTGCTGCTTTAGGGAGCTTCGCCCCTAAAGGTGTCATACATGCACTGAACATTGCAGACAGACCAATAGCTTGTGCAATGTAATGGACAGCGTCCTCATAGACTGCCGTCTTGCCGTCATGTATATATATATATTCTTTTCACTCACGGTGTGACAAAATGGTGACGCCAATTTCAATGACATGTCATGCACCACCTGTTTCATCAAATGGCTTGAAACTTAGTGTGCACATTTGTGCAGGCCTCCTGAGTGGACAACAGGCGATCATTTACCTTCACTAGGCTGTCTATTGTTCAAGAGGGTCATTCTATTGGGTGCTGTACCATGTTCGACGATTGTTCGACGTGACGCATTCCAAGACGAACGTGAAAACAATTTTTTTGTTCGCTCGAAACAAATACTACAAAAAAAACTATGCACTGCAGGGCTAATAGCGCATTATTTTTATGCAAGTACTGAAGCTGACCAGTGGCAGAACAATTAGGTAATTAGTTACATACTCATTATCTTTAATTACTAAAACTCACAAAGAACAACGATTTTCTTCGATTTCTTACATGTAATGAAATACTGAGTACCTTGGAATTATGCCACGACAAACTGAAGTGTTTCTGACAGCGTATCATGATTCGTGACTGAAGAGTATGTATATATATATATATATAAATATATATATATATATATATATATATATATATATATATATATAATATATATCTTATTTTCTGTGGTTGGAATGAAAAAATGGCAAAAAAGGGCAGATCCCACATGCATTTGGAATCGATGATATGCGAAGCACGAAATAGAAAAGTTGATATGTCACTTTAAAATCAGCAAAACGTTACGAGGTTGAGGTAAATGACACCGTACATGACTTCCGTGTCATGATTATCATGTTTGGATGTGTCGTTTACCTTCGTCATCTATTCACTTCACGTGATACCAAATTTAGTATATGTGTAGCTATTGAAACGGCCGCGAGCACGCTATGAGCGTGGTAAGTTGTCATGTTCTTACATAACACGCGTGTAAGGATCATCATGTTTGCTCCAGTAATATATTTCGTCATCCATTGACGTTACGTAACACCAAATTTGGTATATGTGGAGCTAGCAAAATGGCCGCGAGTGCATCGTGAAGGGCCCAATGTACTCTAATGTAGCGTTAATGCGCGCGCATGCTGCGCACAGTGACGCAACGTCAGCAAAACGCGAGCACTCTATAGTCTGACGCAAGGCGCGACCAGCGTCCGTTGGCGCGGCCCGACGGCAACCTGTGCGAAATGCAACATGCTGCATTTCGCGCCGATGCGTTACCCAGACTTACAGTGAACTAAAATATGATTTTAGTTCACTATACCCAGACAGCACTGCGTCTCCCTCTTTTTTTTCACGGCAGGATGCCGGACACACTGAAACGCGCATGCGTCAAAGCAATGCTGAACGGCGCGCACCTGCGAGTATATGGCTGGACCGCCATCTGGCGTGGCAACGACGGCGAGCATGCACCCCGCGTCTCGTAGAAATGTATTTACGCCTTGACTGTGGCATGTAGTCATGTTCTCAGATGACACGCATCTCATGATTACCACGTTTGCACCAGTAACATACCTTTGCATCCATTGGCATGACGTGATACCAAATTTGGCATATAGCGAATTGTCCACGAGCGCATCCTCAGTGTGGCATGTAGTGATATTGCTAGATGATACGCTTGTCGCGATTATCATGTTTGGATGTGTTATTTACTTATGTCGTCTATTCGCGTCGCGTAATACCGAGTTTTGTACATGTGAAGCTAGGGAAACGGCCATGAGGACGTCATGAACGTAGCATGTAGTCTTGTGTAGTTACATGACACGCATCTCATGTTTATCATGTTTGCACGAGTATCATACCTTCGTCCTCTATTCACGTCCCGTAAAACCAAATTGAAGTTATACCAAATTTGGTATAAGTGAAGCTAGCGAAATGGCCGCCAGCGCATCATGAGCGTGGCATGTAGTCATGTTGTCACGTGAAACGCATCACATGATTATCATGTTTGAACCAGCCACATTTCTTTGTCGCCAATTTACGTACTGTAATAGCAAATTTGGTATTTGTGACGCTAGCGAAACGGTCGTGAACGCATCATGAGCGTGGCATGTAGTCATGTTGTTACATGACACGCATGTCACGATTTTCATGTTAGGGTCTGTCGCTTGTGTTCGCCATGCAATCATGCCTTACCTTACCACATTTCGAACATGTCTTTTTAACAAAAAAACCGCAAGAGCTGCAGGTCCATGATATGTAAATTATGACAGTCATGACATACATGTCGTGATTTTCATCTTAATACTAGTCAGATAAGTTTTTCATACAGTCATGTTATGTCATACCAAGTTTGGTATTGACACCGTTATTGAAACGGCCAGGAGAGGCAAAAGTCGTAAGTGGATGATAGATAGATAGATAGATAGATAGATAGATAGATAGATAGATAGATAGATAGATGGCTACAAGCGTGTCTCTCATGCCGGAAACAATGCACCATCAACGATAGCGCGTCGTCATCACATGTAGACGTCATTTCAGGAGTGCCACAAGGCTCTGTGCTGGGGCCGCTTCTCTTTTTGATTTATATCAATGATCTTGCGGAATGCGTGGACAGTGAAGTGAGGTTGTACGCAGATGACTGCTGCATATATCGTGAAATTAAGTGCACTCAATATTCCGAACAACTGCAGAAAGACCTTGACTCAGTAATAGCATGGTGCAGTACGTGGAAAATGCAGCTTAACGTGTCAAAGTACTGTGTTGTTAGGTTTACCAAGAAAAAGCAGCCTTTTATGACCAATTACTTCATGGAAAGCATACTATTATCCATGGTAAATAAATACAAGTATCTTGGCGTTGTCATCAACAGTACACTATTCTGGAATGATCATGTTCGCATGGTATCAGTTAAAGCCAATTGCGTGCTGAACTTCCTACACCGCAATTTCAGAACCACCCCCTCAGTTCCAAAACAAGTTCTTTACGTGTTGAATGTACGCCCGATTTTAGAATATGCTTGCATTGCCTAGAGACTCGGCCACAAAGTTAAATATTGATGCATTGGAGCGCATTAAGAAACGTGCCGCCCGGTTTGTGACGGGTGATTACGACTTCACCAAAAGGTCTAGCGAAATTGTTACTTCACTTGGTTGGCCGTTACTCCCCTCAAGGCGTAAACATATCAGGCTATGTCTTTTCTACAACCTAATAAACGACAAAACTGGGATCACTGAAAAAAAATACATCATACCACCAACATACATCTCATCACGACGGGACTATCCTTTGAAAGTGTGTGAATATATGTGTCGAACATCAACGTATGCAAATACTTTTTTTTCCTAAAGCTATTCACGAATGGAACGGTCTGCCAAAAAACATTGTGACCGCCCCTTCCACAGCGTTTCCTTCCCTTTTAAAGGAGTATGTGGTCACACAATGATATTGTATGCTGTGATTTAGGTATTTTTGATTTGTTTTTGTTTTTAGATGCGGAGCATCTAATACTCGAGGCTTGTAGTGCGGCGCCGTCCGCAAGCTTCCTCCTCCTTCTTCCACCATCTGTGCATCCCTTCCTTCTCTACACACCGCGCGCGCTTCACTCCTCCACCATCTGTGCACCCTTCCTCCTCTATACACCGCGTGCGCTGCTCCTCTTCACGAACATTCGCTAGCTGTATAATGTAGCGCGCATGCGCCGTCACGCTTCGAGAACATCGGCAGCTGACGCGCGCGCATGCGCCGTCGCGCTTCGAGAACATCGCCAGCTGACGCGCGCGCATGCGCCGTTGCGCTTCTCCCCCTTCTCGAACATTCGACAGCTGACAGTGCATGCGCCGTCGCGCTGTATATATACTCAAGGTCGGCGCTCGCTCGCTCAGTTGCCGCTCGTCGGTTGGTTTGTACGGCGCGTCGACGTCCAAGGTCGCGGTGAAATGAATTCCAACGAATCCACAAACACAATGATCGACGTCCCTTCGACCAGCGCCGCCCTTTCGCATACGTGTGTACGTGTTCACTCATTTAACACCCCCTCCTACAACCACGTTAACCAATTTAGCCATCGACCCAAGTAAGTCGCAATTTAACACCCCATTTCACAACCACGTTAACCAATTTAGCCATCGACCCAAGTAAGTCACACTTTACCACCCCGTTAGCCAATTATATGCTCCGCATCCTCCTCAGTGTTCCCCCGAGGGAAGCTGCGGGCAATTTTTTTGAGTGCCGTGCTATTCAACTTGTCCTCACTTATTTAAATGTACTTTGAATTTGTAAACTCCCCTACAACAATGCCCTTAGAGGGCGCTATAGGTAAAAGTATAAATAAAGATAGATAGATAGATAGATAGATAGATAGATAGACAGATAGATGATAGAGATAGACAGATAGTCATGCTCCCTCAACCGTGTGTTTACACACCTTCCAGATTGCCCGATATAAAATCTGCCACAGCTGAACGGAACCTGGTATACCACTGCTGTTCTGCAAGACCGGTATTGTTGGCTGTGTTTCATCTGGCAGCTGTTCTTACTCTGCGTAGTGCCGGACTCCACCATGTTCCGAAGTCGTGGACACAACTTTGACAGCTTGTTGGGTGCTGTAAAAATCGAGGTTACTCCGTCTCTCGCTGCTACGTTCTTCAAGCCATGGGACAACCTATGAACATATGGGAGAACTGCAAGCTTTCTTTTTTCACTTTGTACTTTTCTGGGACTTCTTTCCGTATCTTTTATCACTGGGATGAGTTTTTTGCAAATAGTGTTCAACAGTGTGGGCTACGTGAAGATATAAGTGTAAAAGATATAAAATAGTGTGGGCTACGTGAAGATATAAGTACAGTTCGTTGTTCAAAATAAACCAGTTGTGAGTTTGCGCCCGTGTTGTTTGCCTCTTTTCCTTGTGTCCGTGTACGTGTTTGCGCAAAGAAGTCATGTATGTTGCTTATAGTCACGTAAATACAACGCCACTATCATTTGTAATACTCTAATTTTATGATTCTCATGTTTGTACGTGTAATTTACGTTCGTCGTCTACTCACGTCACGTAATACCAAGTTTGATATATGTGAAGCTAGCAAAACGGCTGTGAGCACGCTATGAACGTAGCATGTACTCACGTTTTACATGGCACGAATATGACAATTATCATGTGTGGACGTGTAATTTAATTTTGTCATTTTTCACGTCACGTTACGCCAAATTTGGTATATGTGAAGGTAGCGAAATGGCCACGAGCGCATCATGAGCGTAGTATGTAGTCATGTTCTTACATTACACATACTTCATGATTACCATGTTTGCACCAAACATATACCTTCTTAGTTCATTTACTCACCTTCATACCAAATTCGGTATATGCCAAGCAAAGGCAAACAGCCGCAAGCGCAACATGAGCTTTGTATGCAGTCATGTTCTTACATGACACGCATGTCATGATTATGATGTTTGCACCAGTCATGTACCTTCGTCATCTATTCTCGTCTCCTAATACTAAATTGAGTATATGTGAAGCTAGCGAAACAACCGTGAGCACATCATGAGTGTTGGATATATTTATGACTTATATGATATGTATGTCATGATTTGCACATTAGGGCCTGTCACTTATATTCACCATGCCATATTGTCATACCATATCAGTTTTGCAACAAGTCAAGTGGACAATAATTCCACAAGAGCAGCAAGACCATGACATGTATATCTTGACATTCATGACATAGATCTCATGATTTTCATGTTATGACTAGTCATTTATGCTCGCAATAGAGTCATGTTATGTCATACCAATTTCGGTATCGATACCATTATTGAAACGGCCGGGAGAGGTAAAAGTTGTAGGTGGCTAGATGGATGGATGAACAGACAGACAGACAGACAGACAGACAGACAGACAGACAGACAGACAGACAGACAGACAGACAGACAGACAGACAGACAGACAGACAGACAGACAGACAGACAGACAGACAGACAGATAGATAGATAGATAGATAGATAGATAGATAGATAGATAGATAGATAGATAGATAGATACGATCAAAGTCGCCGAAGTTCGCTAAGAAATGGTTGGCATTTATTAGGGAAAGCAGGGCTTCTTGGCGTGTCTATGATGTTTTGGTAATAATAATAATTGCTGTGCATTTCCGGCCGAAAACCACAATACGATTCTAAAAGACGCCTTCAGAGAATTCTCCGGAAATTGTGACCATCTTCTCGTTCATACCTTGCAAGTAAACCAATGCACACATGTCTCTATCGTATAGATGCCACCGGCGTGGCTTGGCTTCGACCTCTTTCGGAACAGCAGGAAAGCACCACAACCTTAACACCAAAGTGGTGGGTTTTCAAGTTTTTTTGGGACGGTAATAAACACCACCATATCCTTTGCAGAGCGTACTTTACGCAAATGAACGAGAAAATTGAGGAATAAACTGGCAAGTTTGGACAGACAGCCTCTCACAATAAACAAATTATTTGGACCATGGTCTGAGATGCATCTTAAGAAAAAGGCGAACAGCAACCTGACAGACATATCAATGTAGACCGGACTAGATAAGCGCTTGTGATATACAGCTAGGGGATTACATATATGAAAGGATGTGTTATTGCATATACTGAGAATAGAAATAGAAAGGTGTGCGTTTGAACGTTTCATGACAGTGAACTTCTACAAGTAAACTATACATTGACATGTTATTTTAACTGGTTTCAATGTTTTATTATATGTTTTTCCTGTTTTTCGAGATTGTGCGTTTTGGTTACCATTCATTATTATTTTTTACCACTGCAGGACATATCAATTTATGAGCTGAGGTCATTGTTCGCTTGCCTGCTTGGATATCAAAACACTATAGCAATGAAGCACGCTGTTGCCAGTCCAAGGTCAGGAAAATCTGCGGTCACTCTCTCCACTTCGAAACGGTCGTAGGTTCGATTCGAAGGTCGTAGGTTCGATTCCTGCTCACAGTTGGTAATTTCTTCATCCACTTTTCTTTCTTCTTATTTACATTCCATTGGTTCTAATAACTTCCCCTGTACATTCCTCGGCATTACTGTCTGTTATATCTTACATATATATATATATATATATATATATATATATATATATATATATATATATATATATATATATATATATATATATATAGCAAAACACTAGCATTGTTGCTAGTTCTTTTCATATTCCTTCCCCTGTTCCTCATGTGCTTTGCTCCCAGACAACGCACAATTTGTATGGCGTTGTACGCAGTAAGGCTCTCTCTCTCTCTCTCTCTCTCTGCAAGTTCGAGTACAGAGAGAGCGAGAGAGAGAAAGCGAAAGTAAAACAGATAAAGAATACGAGAAAGACAGACATTCAAGGCGGAAAATTTTTTCGAGCTTTGACATTCGAACCCGTGCAACCACGACCTGAAAGCGAGCATGGTAACCACTCAGTTACTAGAGCATGCTAAAAGAGCGTAGTATAGCTTCGTATACTAGTATTAGTAGATCGTAGATTAGTATTAGCACAGCAAAGCGGGGGAAAATAAATTTAGGAAAAAATGGAGATTAAAGGAGAAGGTTGGAGTAACCTTATCATATATAGAAAGATAAATAGAGGATACGGGAGAAAAGTAAAAAAGACAAAAAAATTTAGATCAGTGGGGCTTAGAGAGCTAATTAAAAAAGAAAGAGCAAAAAAGAAAGAAAGATAGAAAGAGAGAGGAAGAGAAGAAAATAGACAGAAAAAAGAAGACGCTAATGCAGAAAGACAACAGTGAAAAAGTCAGCACATTTGTTCCACTGACGTAAGCGCAAAGTTGTCCCACAAACTAATGCGTCTACGCAAAAGTAGAGCACCAGTGCTTCTAATTTTCGCGGTTTTAACGCTGGTAGATTCTCATTTCTCGCAGATAGTCTCTGCCCTCTACCACAGTAATACATAACCTGAGTGACCACATGGTCTAAATACCTGATTGAAGAAACTCCTTCAAAGAGCGTCAATGCTGAGCGCCGAGCTGACTGTCAGTTACATTCGGTAAATTTAACACTATATGTCGACCGTTTGTAAAGACCTTTTTTATGCTTCTATCAAATCATCTATTCAATGTTTTGTACAAAACATGTTCGCTAACCATTCAGTGCGCAGCACTTTTCGGCTGTGGGTTGTCATGTGATGTCGTTGTCGAATATTGTCGCAACGCCAACAGAGCCACATATTGCATACCCATTGAGGGGCGCTTTGATGATTATGATCATTTTTAAATGTAAAATAAAAACAAAGAAAATATTGGTAAAAATGAAGAAAGAAATGACGGAAGGAAGCAAAAACCAAAGAGAAACCAAAAAGGTTGTCAAGCTCCACATTGACTTCTGACGTGGCACCACGAGCGCATGCTGGCTCAAGGCAGTATTAAAGACCACAGCAGGACATGGTCATACACAATGAGTGCAAACGTTTCGCACCGATGCGTTGCGTAAGGTAGCTTTTTGACATTCCGAAACACTCGCTCAAAAAATGTTTCGAACAACTGTGTCACCGTATTTCTGTATAAATTCGAAAGAAGGTTTCACTAACTTTATTGTTGGGTATATCGAACGCACGGGGTTGTGAATGCGCATTTTTGAGTAAAATATTTTTCAAATAATTATAATTCACAGTTGCGTCTCTACAAGCGTAGTTCACCTTGCTGACTGACGCGTTGCACCCTATTGACACTGGCGCTATTGACAAGGAGCATACTCTGCATATCATGGACATAAGCAAGCAATCAGTAAGAGATATTGTGAGCTTCGTATGAAAGCCATATGTGATACTGCTGTAATTGTGTAAATCGAATGCGAAGCGGTGATCAGTGGTGTAGCAGCCGAGGCCGAAGCTATTTTTTTTTCATGTGGAACAAATAGTTTGATTCAAGTCACGGAACTACCTTGATTAATACGCAAGGCTGCAGAATTAGATTAGCATCTATTGATGTAAGGTGTTTTTGTGCTCTTTATGCAGTCATTTTTTTCTTGAAGAGGTGCTGATAATAGAGGTTATCTCGAAAAGCGAAAGTGAATATAATCCAATACTCGCTTCTTTCGGTACATAAATTCTGAGCATGAAAGTATGTTGATTATAAGTCTAGACGTCTGGCACTGTTATCGCTGTATTGTAATGAATTGAATAGGCACTCTTGTCTTATCTAGTTGCCGACCTTGCCCATTGTACTAAGTTATTCACGACTAAGGAAGAACGAATCACTCGTCGCGAATTCCTCGTGTTGTTCAAGTACTCCATACTGGACGACGACGACAACAACAGCGATAATAGAAATAATAATACTAATAATAATAATAATATAATAATAATTTACATAACAGCCTCCTCAACATAAATGTAAAAAGTGGGCCTAATACCAACTCTTGAGGAACTGCACTGGTACATTTGTACAAGAAAGATGTCTAGCCATTCATGGCAACATAACATGATCTAATAACCAGACAGCTGTGCAGGAGTTACACAACAGACGAGTCAACATCAACGTTTGCAAGTTTAACCAAAACAGTGAGTGGCTGACTACGTCAAAAAAGCATTGCTCAGGTCACAGTTGATTACGCCAACTTGTCCTCTTTGAGAAATAGGTGAGGGAATTTGCGCAACGAAACTAGCAAAATTAGTGACAGTTCAGCGGCCAATAAGAAATCCGTGTTGATCAGGAATCAAAGAATCATTCACGCTAACATACAAAGTCCTGTGAAGAGCCAGCTCTAAGATCTTTGATGTGGCAAACAGTATAGATATCGGGCGATGATTAGAAACAGGGTGGCAGTCTGCCTTAAATAGTGGAAAAACACGCGCAGCTTTCCACATGCTGGGAAATGTGGAAGCATTCAGACACTCTTCAAATATCGCCGTCAGTACTGGAGTAAATGTACTACCATAAATCATTAGTACAGCTGAAGGAATGCCATGTGGGCTACATGGACTGTTTTAAGCGCGTAATGCATGAGCAGATGAGCTTTTCAATTATAACATTATTTGTACTACTACTACTACTACTACTACTACTACTACTACTACTACTACTACTACTACTAATAATAATAATAATAATAATAATAATAATAATCAGTAAAAGAAGAAGAAGAAGAACAAACTCGGAGGACGTTTGAGCATCGCCTTGAGAGTGGAATACAAAATCTGGCTTCAGCGCGTCGCCTTTTCTATAGCGAGCCTGGCCTCAGATCTCAGTGAACGCTCCGACTGTAACAATAAAAATGTCTTGGGGTTAACGTTCCAAAACCGCGGTTTAAATATGAGTGATGCAGTACTTAAGGGTTGCCTGAATATCTACTACGTGGTGTTCTTTAGGGTGCATTGGCATCACATAGTACACGGTTCATTTCACTGGGATCGAGCCTGCGACCTTACTTTCGGGTCAGCGGCCTATAGCGCCTTAACCATGCTGAAACGAAACGAAGCTGCCCGTAAGATTCGCCTTCAGAGACAATTCTAGCACTGCTTGCGATCGGGCCAACTAGGCGTCTGAACTTTCTCTTTTGCGGGTATTCGGGAATTCCGAAAAGTTCACAAGGCAATTAAAGAGGAGGAGGGTGGAAAGAAGAAGGACAGGGGCGTTATTCAGTTTAGGCGATTGATATCTGCGAGGCGATACACGCCGTGAATCCTCCCACAGATTCTTGAGCAAGGGAACGCTCATATAAAGGTCATGTGGCAAAATCTCTAAACATTTCCGCCGACCAGCACTCACACTACCCTCCTAGTACCGATGGTCTATTCATCCCTCTTCCACCTCATCTCCTCTGCAAAATGGGAGCGCATAAAAAGTTTCGCCACCACAATACATGTACTATAACCTTGCTGTGTGTCTGCTTGCTCTCTCTTCACATAGGGTGGACAAAGTCATGCTTAGAAGACTTCGGGAAGTGGTGGCTCTTACACCAACGACCCTCTTAAAGTGGAACTGGTCGCACTCACTGCTGTGTGCTGCGTTTTCGTACTGCTTTATGCCAGTGATGCGAGAAGATGCCTACCACCTTATACATACATGCCAAGGTACGCAGATGGAGCGCTTACGAGATAGCATGCCCCGTAACGCACTGCTTTACTTAATACTCAACACCGGCCTAACAGCAGCCGCATAATACACGTTATACAACATGAAAATACCATGCACTTGGAGCCACAACATGCTGCAATTCCAAAAAACTCATCTTAGAACGACTGCTGCAAGCAGATTTGCGTAGTGTTGACTACGCTATAAATGTTCTGTTTGAGAATCAGAACAAGGCCCACTTTGCCTTCATAAGGCAACATGCCAAGCTACGAGACTGTTCACTTTGTTGATGCTTTTGCTCCAGCTGAATAATAAATATATCTGTATATTAATTATTATAAGATTATTGAATACGCACGTAGTTTTAAAACACCCGCTTGTTGCGAAAATATAACCCCTTGAAGCCTAGTGTGATTTTACGATTCTAAAGCATGTAACATTACAATATCAGATTCGTTAAAGAGGCTCGTATACCACTACGTAATATTCAGATATGATTTTTCGTTCCATCAATGTATTCATTACTACACGCTTGCGGCCAAACTGATTTTCTCAGAGAAAGTTGTTGCTATATGTTTATATAAAGTTTGGAGCATGTGTATGTTGCCACATGTCCATGACTATTTCGGACCGTGTAACGTGGAATAACTATAGTTATTGATTTCATACAACTGATATTTTTGCTTGTGCATGACTCGCAAGCGTGATTCTGCGATTATCTTGAATGTTTGTGAGGTTACGTGAGTAATGTTGCCTGTTTTTTTTTGCGGATAGTCGCCATGATTTTGGGTTTTTTTAGCTAAATTTTAGTTATATGTAATAATATTTCAAACTCATTCGTTTACTTCACTGAAGGCTGGTTTTGGGAAACGGAATTTAGTTCAATGGGCGAATCTGTGACCAAAAATTACTGTGTGATATTTGGGAAAATTTTAAAAAATTGAAACAGAGAAAGTAATAGATTCATGCCTTTTTTGGCGAGTTGGCTGAACTATTACACACAAGTCATGAGAAGATGTATTTTGAGGTTTTCATACGAATCAGTATAATCAAGCTGTTAATGTTGCCAAGCTCATTTTAACCATGCTACCCCACAAACACAATCATACGTTGGACCTTACGAACTCTTCGCAGCTCTTCAATTGAAAAGTGTGTTGCCACTGCTGAAGAAAGAATTGGCGATGTGCATGGCAGCGCCAGTATTAAGCCTCCTTATTTCGTGCACATTTTCACGCGAACCTTTTGAATTTTGACTTTCTCAGTAAAAATTCAACTGCGGTTTGTGAATTCCAAAGTGCGCTCGATGAAAGCCAGTGGCCATTCCACTGACTCTGCGTTGTCGTTTAGGGTTCCTCGGGCTTCTTCACCTGACATCTGGTACTGGGAGAATACACAATGCTGTGGCTCTTGTCCGAACCGCTTGCCGTTGAATCATCACCTGGCTGCTTGGAGGCCCTCTAGCAAACTCAGCTGCTGCAACGAGACATCTGACGAACGAGCTCCACCGAGCATGCCACTGTGACGTCACATGATTGCTGAGAGTGTGAGAAACAGAAGCCGCACCTGGCACCATTCCAAGACACGGACGAATGAACAAACGGGCGGACTTAACTAGTATGAGTTATGACTAGTTTTCGCCATAAAATGTATTGAGAAAGCGCGGACCCAAGTCCACGCGCACTGCCATGGCGTATAGCGGCATGCTTCATTCACGGTCGCATCTAACCGAATGTTAAAATTTTCGAATAGATTCAAGCATTCAAAGGGTTTGCGGTAACTCGCATGTGAAGCGGGCGAACTTGTCACAAAAAGATAGCGACTATGTTAAGTAGTAAGACAAGGATATTGTAAAATTTGAAGCGACTTGGTCCTCACTCCCACCCCGACGGCAATAGAATCGTTGTGGATGTGTGAGAGTGAGGCGTAAGGCAGAAGATTGGTCTATACATATGGATCAGTGTAGTGTAGCGTAGTACAGTATATGAATAAGATAACAAAGTGAAATAAGTGTGAGGAGGAATGATGTGAGTGACAGTGTTAGAGAAGAGAGAAGGCGAGAGGAGGCCACTGTATTAGATATGTTTTCTTTTCCTGGCACAGAGGTCTCGAAGGCTGGACAGTTGGAACGCCAAAACACGGCTGCCCACGAACTCGAGTGTCGCTGAAGAAGCGCATATCGCTAGAGCGACGCTCACAGGCTGCTTTTGTTTTGTGTACTTCCACTGTGAAATGGCGTTCCAAGTGCAGTTTGAGTTCACACAAGGTATCATCAAGTAGTCCTTTAACACAGGCACTTTGAATTAGTCGCTGACGGACAGGCTAATGATTGCTCCCCACACTAAACCTTTTCAATAAGCGCAAATGCACAAAAGTTTTGGACTTATGGAGTGCTTGCCTCACTGGGTTTGAGAAATCCGCGTTTCCGAGGCGATTAGGATTCGGTAAGCAGCATCGTTGCTACGAGGTCTTGCACAGAAATATTCTGGGGTGGTGGCATAAATAAATATGCAACATAAAATGTAGCGTAGGTAACACGAGTGGCTCATTTCCGGAAGTTATTGACTTTAAAAAATTGAATTTCAAAAGCGCGTTTTAAGATATCTTAACCATGTCATGATTACGTCATCTTTCTGGAGGCTGATTATCGCTGAATAAAACATGAAAGATGCTACAACAATGCAGCCCAAAAACACGTTCCGGAGAAGGCTGCTCCTGTATAACAAATTATGAAAAGAAAGCAGACTAGAAAATTAAGATTTTATGCACACCGTAAACAAGCTTCGCTTGTTCCTTATTCACCGGTATACAGAAAGTTCTCCCGAACTACATTCTTTCGATGAAAGCACGTCATCTGATTGTTTTTTGTGTAGTTCCCGTATATCACAGTGAGAGCACGTGTTAGCGTGACATTTAAAGTCACATTTTTCATCACACATGAAGAGCGCTTGCAAGGACATAAGATAAGCCTCACTAACGCAAAGCGATGATAAGGATATGACAGTGCACATAATGTCTGGGACAGGAACGTGTTACTCCTAGGCTCTTTATAGATATTACAGTATGACGTAATCTTGTGTCCTCTGCGGTCCCTATAAAAATACCGTCTCAAGAACGGTCAGCCAGACGCATTAAAATCTCATCGAGGCTTTTCTGCCTTCAGCTGCACATCGTTAGCCCAGCTATGAAGTTCTCGCAGGTATTTCTCCTGGTCTGTTTCATGACTGCCCAATGTTGCATTCGGGCCAGTGGTATGTATACTTTGTTCTGTTTCAAATACAGTATCTTCCAAATTTTCGTTCAGGTATCCGTTAAGCAAGTCAGTTTTCTGAACAATAACCGTAGCACAGTTAGGGTAAGTTACCTCATCTTTAGGTTCAATTATTTCACATCAATAATTACAATGTAATGAGTTTGCGTTTATGCTGTTTTGCCACTGGTGTTCAGTAAAATGTTTTAAATTTTTCTGTTAATACTCTGTCAGCCACCCTCCACTATATGATACTTATTCAGTAATATGTTATCTACCCACTCATTATTGCAATGCACAACCATTCGAGGATGTCGTAAAGCTGAATAAGTAAATAAATAAACTTTTTTCTACAAGCATTGTTCCTTCAATTTATTCCACAATTGTTATTTTACCACCACCTCAATATACATAGATAATCTTGCGTTATTCTGACACTTGTCTGTAAAAAGCGCTTCGTGGCGTCTGAGAAAAGAGCTTTTTTTTAGCATGGTCAATTTCATGTGAATCAAGGTGATTTCTTCTCACGGCAAACCTAAATCAATCATATCTTGCCATAAATGAGTCCGTTCTAGGAAATATTTTTTTAAAACTAGGTTATTCCCCGATCAGGCCTAAAGTTATTTATTACACACGATATCCTTTGGAATTAACACACATACTCACAGAGAATCGAATAACGTTTCGGGGAGTCACATCATAAACTGAACAGTGAATGGTTTGCCTAAACTTGACTCTTTCACTCTCAGGTGATTGCTCGTACGCTGATCAAATCTCGCGGTGTTAAAACTCAGTTACCAAACAGAAAGGGCAACATTATGTTGTCAATTTGTATAGAAGGGCGTTAGCCAAATTTACCCAGATATAACTCTCTAAAATAACTTGCGAAAATTGAGGAGGATGTGCTTCGAAGGAACACAAAAAATATTCTGGAAGGTCTAGCAAACAAACTCTAGTTACCTTTTTATTGATTTCATTATTTACTTATAATTCCACAACCTATTGATGAATTTACGTTAACTGTTGCATTTTCGCTGACAACAAAGACAAACTTACAAACATGTCTGAAAGCCTTTTTTGTAATGCGTACCATTGCAAATGAACCATCTCTCAGTCATCGCCAAGATTCGTTCAGTAGTTTCCTCCACAGAGTCACGAATGACAAGAGTGTTCTTAACTAGACAGTGGCCAAGCTGCCTGTACTAGCGTTACCTTTCCACCATGTCGCGCTGAAATAGCTGCAGCCACCATCACCAAATTATGGATGACTGCTTCCTCCAAAGGTACAAGAGGCTTGCCTCTATGCGAATTTCAGCTGCTAGGCATGCAACATTCACTGAAGTTGACGCATGACTTAGTCGTATTGCAGATATTTCGCTCCAGATGGGTGTGTTTTATTGTTGAAATATTCTTGGTATTCAGCCAATGAAGTAGATTCTAGTGAATTCAAAAACATAATGCCCACTGTGTACAGTATTTTTAATTTTTATATGCTTCTAAGTACAATTCAAGGGGTTGTATTGATTAGCAGGATTATAAGCCTGTGAAATCCCTGGGAAATCATAAATGGTGCTAGGCGTAACAGTTTTGCATTTTTCAAGTATACTCAAAATTTTGCTGTGCATTAGCTGTAGTTATAATGACAATATCTGTTTGAATGATATATCTCGCTTCCATTTTTTTCGTAGTGTAGTATGCAAATTTGAGGAATGTTAATACCTTTGCAGGTGATGAGACTTCAGAAAAAGATAGTGGCTATGACACGGAGAACTGCATTGAAATCACGCTCCCGAACATTTTGCAGCTCGGTGAGGTGAGAAAAACTAACTTTTTTGTAAGCGACACATGAGCAATATAGGCATCACGTCCTCATCATACATGTGTAATATCACTTCTCCCATTTTGCAAACGTTTGATCATCAAGTATCCAATCTTGATAAAATATTAGCAAGTGACTTCACGATGAATTCACTGGTATTACAAGTAGCATGAAGATGTGAAATGGGGCGTTACATAACAATAAACCATTAAACACGACGCAATATGTTCCACCACTAATAATTATGCAGCGTTTCTTAGGTGAATTGTTTCGCAATACAGAGTGTAATGTGATGCGCCAACCGAAAGATTCAGCATATGTCACTAGTGTCTAGCTTGAATAACAAATTACTTTTATACAACCGTCGTGTTCATAAATTTATCCTTAGCACTCGTTTCAGTTCAGACACGGCACAACGTAATTCTGAATGTAGGAATTTTTTTAACTTGTCACAGATCTTTTATTCAGTACAATACAGTGCGAGTAAAAAGTTGATATAATACAGAATGATGTCCCAAAGTAAAAACTGTCAGGGGGACCTCCTGTGAATTCATGTATATAATATGGAACAAAGATTGGCAACTAAGAAAAAAACAGCAAGCGAATAAAACAAAATGAACGTAAAGAAAATTATTATTAAAACTTATGGCAGTTCAAAATATTTACATGTGAGTGATAAAACAGGAAATGACTAATTGGATTAAATGACTATAACATAACATATATATCACTAACTTATACAGTGTCACTTCAGAACCTATACACGTACTATAACCGTATTTAAACACACACACACACACACATATATATATATATATATATATATATATATATATATATATATATATATATATATATATTCAGGTGTCGCATGTTGTTAGTAAGAACTGTTTTAGATGCCACCGGAAAAAATGTAATGAGGGGCTTGATTTAATAATTGATGGTAGTTAGTTCCAGAAAGAAATTGCAGAAAACAATGCTGTCATTTTGCCGTAGTTAGTGCTTACTTTTGGAAGCAGAAGGTTACTATTTTCAAAAAACCGTGTGTTATTGGTATTGTGGAGATGTGTGAGGGGAAGTATGTCAGTGTGAATGTCAAAGACTCTACTTCTGGATAATAAAATTTCAAGTTTGAGTTGAAAGGTGGAAATGAGCGGTAGATTTTCGAGAATACTAAAGAGGGGTGCTGCTGATGCTGTGTAGGAACTATGTGTGATAATTTGGACTGCTCTTTTCTGAAGGTGAATGAAAGATGTTTGGTGTGTGGCGTAGGTATTGGCCCAGGATAAAATGCAGTAGGTTAGGTGACTGTTAGTGAAAGCATAGTAAAGTGATTTTAAAATGTGTTGCTGAAAACAATGCCTTGTGCGAATGAGTATGCGGATGCCAAAAGCAGTTTTCTTGAGGACAGAATTCACGTGAATGTTATATTTGTGTTGAGGGTCTAATGTGACACCTAGAAAAGTAGTGAACTTTGATGGGGTGGTGACGCAGTTATCAATGTCTCTTTTGGGTGAAATTGTAACGCTTTTTTGGGAAGAGTGAAATAACATAAAAGTTGTTTTAACAGGGTTGATTTTCATTAGGTTATTTTGCACCATGAAAGAAGTTTCGCGACATCAGTGTTTAATTTTGCTGTTAGATTGTTAAGATCTTTGTCACTAGAAAATATCGAGGTATCGTCAGCATAAAGGATGCAGTCAGATGAGTTAAGTGATGATGGTAAGTCGTTAATGTAGATAAAAAACTTAAGAGGTCCCAGAATTGAGCTTTGAGAAACTCCCTGGGTAGTTATTTTGGTGAGAATAAAACACCGCCATAATTGACAAGCTGGGTTCTGTTAGCGAGGCAGCTTTGTAAAAGGGCTAAAGTGGGCCCAGAGATTCCCAAGAAATTAAATTTAGCATACAAAATAGCGTGGTTTATAGTGTCGAAGGTTTTAGTTAAATCTCTAAATAACACCCCTGCCCACAACCCCTTATTGATTGACTGTTTTATGCTATCTGTTAGTTTAATTAGTGCTAATTCGGTAGAAAACTTAGCACGAAAACCAATCTGCTTATGTGACAAAAGGTTAAATGTTGTACATAAGCGTTCAATTAAATTGAATGCTTATGTAGGAATCGAACGCTTATAACGCTGAATGTAGGAATTGAACGCTTATAAGGTACTCTATCAAGCAAGTACGATCTAAGAATATTTTTTTCTTTTTCTGCCACCATAGATATATTTTTCATTACCGTTCCCTTGCAAAAGCTACCCATTCGCGGTGGCTGCTTTCCAAATGTAGGAAATGCACAACCAGAAAAATATAGCGTGCCAAAGATTTTTCACTGCATCACCTGCAGTTAGGTTCTTCTGAACCCATAAATTACCTCCCCGTGTTATCTGTTATAAAATTAGAGTATAACTGAGCACATTTTCATTCCTTACATTTTGCGTTTTTCAATCCACTTTTACATTTTATTACAGTGCCTTGGAGATAACCTACACGTCTGCAAGGGAGAAAAGGTAGGTAATCATAAAATACTACTATAATGTTTACAATTGCCGTTGTGAAATCTGAAAAAATAACATGAATTTTAGCAGAAACTATAATAACTATGTGAACCTAGTGGTACGCTTGTCACGAAGAAGCAGATTGTTCTTTAGCGTATGTAAGCAGACACCAAGTGGCTCTTGTCAGTTAGTTCAAGAAACAGGTGCGAATAAAGACGACAAAGGAATTAATCAACACGAGTTGGCACAGTAGCCTAAATTACATTTGACTTGTTCTTAACAGGCTCTGGAAGTATCCGCATGCGCGACAGTCTTCGGTCTTCTAATAACCAAAAATTTTAATAGTAGATTGCACGTCATTTAAGGTAAACGTTCAAGAGTATATGGAGGCTTGAACGAATGAAAAGCTATTTGAAGATGTAGTGTCATATAAGCGAATGTTTTAACAAATGGCTTTGTTTTTTCTTCAATGAAGTAAGAATTCTTGTCTTCGAGAATCAAACAGCACTTGTCGCAATGCTGCATGTAGTGCCCCACCACCGCACAGGAATTTCTAACAACCACATCAAGATATAGCAAACTTATTTTTATTTGGAATTTTTATTGGGTCAGTTTCTAAAGCGGAAAACAATGCTTTACAGACTCTCACTGAGGGCGTCTTGTCTCTGGCAAACGTAAGTCTCACTTTTTGTTTTTGCTCATCTTGTAAGTCTGAAATGTGTGGCGCAAAATGTCTGCAGATGATAAACAGTTCATAATACTACAACCTGGACAGAAGTAGACCTTATAGGCTGACTAACCTATTTATTTCGTAGGTACAGTAGCGGCGATCACTATCTTTTGATATTTCAGGGCTTTCTTCAACGTGGAACCTGCTACTTCCCGAAAACGGGTGTCAAGCGTAGTTCGATTACCTTCAATAAAAAAGATACTTGGCTGATGAAGGCATTTCTTTCAAAGCCCTACTTTACGTTACCTAAATATAGTATGCTCGTAAAGGTTAGAAAAGTAAACAAAAGCCCCTTTTGAAAAAGTTTTCAATAAACGGTTTTGTCTTAAAGGATTCGCAATCGCCCAAACTCTCTTTGGTGTATTCTGTGCAATCAATTGCTAGTATAAAGTGCCAGTACTGGGTAGGTGTGCTTTCAAACAGATGAAAACACAGAAAGATCAGAACCTCCACGCCTGTGACAAGTAATTAACGTAGTTTACGATGCCGGTGTCTTGGAATATTCTAGCTATGGTTGGCTTTATGTGTGAGTGCGATTATACAGTCTTTGAAAATAATGCCTAAGCACTTAATTATAGGCAATAAATGATTATTCAGAGGAAATAACAATGAAGAGGCCATAAAGTGATTTTTTTTTCAGTGCACAGTCAGTGGCGTAGTGAAGAACCTGAGTCCCGTGAGAGCCTTACTCACCATCAGAGATCTGCTAGTTGCCCTCCTCGGAAAACTTATACCACCACGTGAGTTGAACAAATGTGACATATATTTTTGAAAATTTGTCCCCAGAGTAGTATTAAAACTACAGACACGAAAAAGTTGTGGCAAGCCAGACAGAATTCTTAGACAGTTTTGGAGAACTCTACTCGCGTATTATTTCCGATAGCCAGTTGCTTGTTAGAGGAAATTGAGTGTTAAGTATTTCAGCTTCCACCATAAATAATAATGATGTTCAACAGTAACTGCCAATTTGAAAGAGATTTCTTTCTTAGTCCAAGCGAGAGGCGATACCCTTGATTCTTTTACAAGCATATTTGGTCGATCTCTCACTTCTGGTTGTAAGTCTCCATGAAAAAATTTCAGAAAAATACAATCACTTTTTTGTTCAAGTTAGTGGTTGTATTTTTAGATATTACATCAAAGCGTGATTTGAACAATACTGGGACAATTTATTCTCATGATAATTGCGAAAATAATACCTTGACATCATAGAAACATTGTGAAGAGGTGGGTTGCTGCGACACTTGTTAAGAAAATACCAACTAGTCATTTATTTTCTACAAAGTCTCTGATATGTGCTTGAAGAGCGCGTGAAATACAGAGTGACACCTTGACTAAAACTTAGGACCACTTTGAAGATAGTGATTTGTGGCGTTTAACGTCTCAAACCATCACATGATAATGAGATATGCCGTAGTGTAAGGCTCTGGAAATTTAGAGCAGCTGGGAATCTTTAACGTGCACCCAAATCTGACCACAAGGGCTTACATCAATTTCGCCTCGATCGAAAACGCAGCCGCTGCAGCCGAGATTCGATCCCATGACCTGCGGCTTAGCAACCGAGTACTTTAGCCACTAGACCACTATGGCGGGCAGGACAGCTTTGACGATATTTATTTTGGCCACGTTGGCTGGGTAAATGCCCTTAAAACTTTTCATTTTTCATCGTCTTTTGATTCGTTCATAGGAAAATGTACTTGATGGCATGTCCCAAAACAAGTGGGCATAGGCAAGAAAGTAGCCGAGTAGAAAAAAGAGCACTGACTACCAACATTGGGATGAAGTCAGTGCTACTTTCTCATCGGCAATCGCCTAGCCAGAAGGCAGAGGGCGCTAACCCCACCCTTAGCTACGTGAATACCCCTAGCTTATTCATACGATAAATATCATTTATATACCAACTGCCTAATTTCTTTGATACAGCAACTGCTTGATAATTTGATAATTTCTTGCGTAATTCGACTGCAATTATTCTGATGAATCGCCTGGTGACATTTACTCCTATAAATTTTGTGGGATCTGTGCACATGCAATAACACGCACAAGCCATCCAGTGTTCATCTAAACTTTTTTTTACCTTTTATTCTCTTTTCGTGCACATGGACTTTTGTTACGTTGTTCATTTCACCCTGGCCCAAAGCGTAAACGTATACAGGAAGTTTGGAAGAAATAAACAAATAATAATGAAGAGAATAATGTTGAGAGTGCTCAAAAAATCATGACTTGGCGCTAACTCGAGTCGAAGCTTCTCTATTTGGCGGTCTTACCGGGTGTTAGCGATGTCATAAACTTGTAGTCTTAGCAAGTGTGAGCAGTCTCTGTCGGCACTTCTGCTAGTTCGAATGTCTCCACTTTCACTCTCAAGACGAATAAATAATTTCTATATTTCCAGTTGGCACCTTTCTGAACTCAATTGAATTCTTCGGTCTACTTTCAAGCAACAACATTGAGGACAATGTCTGTCACGGAGAAGTAAAAATTACAGTTCCCAATAGCCTCGGAAAAGTAAGTATCATTTAATAAACCTAATTTACATTACTATTGCAATATTTTTGCAAATCTGTAGTACTATTGCAATACTATTGCAATAATTTTGCAAATCTATTGCAATACTGTGCAACAGATTTCTCATATATTGTAAGGCTGCAAGGCAGTTATGAAAATTGCAGTCCAGTGGGGCGAACTAGCCAAGGACGTGGAAGAGAGCGATAATCACTAGCTTCAATCTCCTGGACTCAATCGGGCAATTCAGTAAGTTCTCGAAGCTGTATGATCTCGAGTCTCTTTCTTGGGCACGGTGATGTAAAATCTCTCGCTATGAATGTACACAATGAAGTTGTCCCAACCATCAAGCGATGAGTTATTGCACAGAAACTAAATTTCTCGACCTTTTAAAATAAATATGTTTGGTTTAAAAATTGAATAATTGTGGTTTAGTGCCAAGATTAATATGTTGATTTCTTACTAGCAAAGTCAACCTGCATTCTCCACATTTTTCACATAACGCTCTCGGCTTAACCGCCACGTTTCACCAATGTTCTCAAACAAAAAATCTCTACCAGCTTCGACTAATTGGGTACAATTTGAGCATGTGGATCAGCTGAATTTCACGCGTAGCAAACTTGAAATGTAATTTCCGGAATGAAAATGCCATTTTCGTCGCCAAGGGAGCGAAGAAGCAGACATTAACTAAATTTTCAATAGAAAACTATCGCGTAATAAGAAAAAGACAGCCTCTAAGTCAGCTCCAACGAAAGCTCGGTAAAATAGGAGTGATATACATCAGGCAATGGTCTATGACTTGCGATCACGCCATAAAATCGATGCTTTGATGACAACTCAAGCAATTCAAGTTTACTAATCATTATATAACGTTCGCCGCCATAGACGCGTTAAGAGCTACAAGTACTATAGAACACTTCTGCTTTTCAATTCTGCTTAAGCGCAAAGAAATGCTGCGGGCAAGTTTTATCAGTTGTTACAAGTTCCTGCTTTTTACAGTGCGTCGACGATACACTCAAGCTATGTAAAGAAGGAGAGACGATTGACGTGAGTGTTCCTATATGGGGCTTCATACTACTTCGTATATTGACCACACAATTGTTGTAGAATATAAAATAATTAAGGGGTTTGTGACGGGGCTTTAGTATTTTCAAGTGATAGAATTGTGGTTCTTCGTAGTGTGATTTTCGGTTAATCCTGTATTTGAAAAGGCGTAGTATATTAGGTTGTGCTTAAGCGATACCAAATGAACTGACTATTTTACATTGTAAGATGCCCCTATAGGCAAGTGCTTGTTTGGCATTTGAGGTAGTCTAATCACATTGCACCTAAATTTAAGAAGAAATAAGAAAATAGCGAAGATTGGGGCTGAATACGCAGTGTTGCAGGCCAAAAAGAAGTATGCAAAAATAAAGGAACTCCTGGCACGGCTAAGCACGAAATAAAGCAATAAGACAGTTGGAAATTGGTGTAAATTTTGATAAGACAGTTGCCAATAGGAGAAAACGGACTCCATTATTTTTACACTTTGTTTTTGTTCACTACACTGTCTATAAGTAGAATTTACACAATGATTTGAAATAAAGAGATTACGAAGTATCTTCGTTGACTGGAATAACCTTCCCGCTATGATAATTTTCCTACTTTCAGATTTCTCTTGTAGAATCCCTTGGTAAAACTGTCGGGGTAAGTCGGAATGCTTAGTTATATACTGTCTTTTTGTTTTGGTCTCATTTGAGTTATTATAGTGCCAGTCGTCATGAGGTAAATGATGCTGAGTTTCACCAGTTACGAAAATAGACTACGTATTTATGGGAATCAAGACGATTGTGCGCTTTATTGAATGAGATAAGTTTCAAAAGCTGCAGAGCATGTTAGATGGTCAAGGTTGTTTGGAAATGTGAAAAGTAGTGCAGAAGACAGTCGAACAAATGAAGGCGCGTGGTTCAGCTGAAACGCTAACGTAATGTAAAAGAACTAGTACTATATTATCTTGAACTCTGGCTGCTCCACTGATCTGTTTAAGCATCGACAAGAAAAGTACGCCGAGACTGGTGTACTGGTCAGGCTCATGCCAAGTTTTTGTTTACACAACCGGTATTCTGTTTTTTTCAAGGCCTCTCGTTAGTTTGTCATGAATTCTGCCAACGAAACATGACATAGGATTATATATTAATAGGGAGTTTTCAAATGGGGGCTCAAATTACTTGGAGCCCCACAAAATAGCGTCTAGGCCACTGCGCTTGCGAAAAGCCCAAACCAGGTATGGGTTTTGGGTTGGGGACGCTGGTTCACGAGTTTGGCGGGAGCCCCAAAGCCTGTCCCAAAAGCTTTGACATGGACAAACGTAACAGCACCCACTGAAGTGACGGCTCTCGTCATGTACTAGAATGACCAAAGATTGGTTTAGTGTCCAAACAAAACATTGCAGACCCCATTCGAAAACTCTTGGTTCCTGCTAGACCTAAAGCATGCATACGCAACGGGCCTTGGGGTCCCAACGTTTAGGGCCCCTATTGTAAATCTCATTAAAGATAAATATTGAACATCGTAAGAAGAAAAACAACTCAAGATGTAACAGTGGCAAGATGCCTAAAACAAAAAAAGCAAAACATTTAAATTGCGTACACGTATTCGTGACACCTATTTAAGTCATTTATTGAGTCTGACTTATCTGAAGATCACCTCTCATTATTGGCAGACGCTTAACTTTAAAGAAGTAAAACATTCCTTTATATAGCTGGATAAGTTACTCTTGCATTCCAAGTGATTCATTTATCACAAAAAAATGAGTAACAAATGTTCTCTTCTTTTTTTTCTTTTTTTTCGTGATATTATTTGATAAGCAGTGCCTCGTCAAAGACCTGCTCACCAACGCGCCACAGGATACAGTTAGCAGTCTTCTGTGTGACGTCGCAAGACTTTTGTCATCCGTTCTGGGACAAGTTCCCGGCGGTGGCCTTTTGAGCAAATCGGTAGAGAACATCTGTAAGTATTGCGTGGGCTGATGCCGTTTCTGCAGAAGTTGTGGAACGTGCGCGCATGAAAAAGTTGAAACTCATAGAAAAAACTTCATGCGAAATACGTGAAAAGCCCTGTAGGTCTATACGGTGACAGTTTTAAATATAGCGATCTAAAATGGGGTCATGTTTCGTTTAGGGGCAAGAAATGCAGTACCGCGCATCACACTTAAATTCGTTGGTACGAAGAATCGTTGCTGTTGCTTAATTACTTTTTCCGATTCTTCGTGCTGTGAGCTGACTACCTTGGAGGCTAATATTCATGGATGGATTGGACGGAATGATATGGCTGTACCCTCATAAAAGTTACTGCAGGCGCCACCTGCTGGAACAGAAGTCGGTACTTTGTGGATAGCAGAAACCGGGTTTTCGTTCATGAACTGTCAAGTCTGTTTTTATACTTTGAGCGATTATTTAAATTTTGCGTCTTGATTGTCATCTGACGGAAGAATATCGTGCCACGAATGGTGCAGCTTACGCTTGGTGTGGCGTGACGTAGTGCTTAATCATAAAGGACAGCAACTAGTGAAGGTGGTTGTGGTGACGTAGTTGGCAGCAATATATGCAGCGTTTCCTTCGAAACGTTGTCGCTGCATAAATGCGTATGAGAGAAACGAGAAAAAAACATTTATTCAATGTTCTGCGCAAAAAAATTGGTGAATCGTATTCTGGAGACGCTGCGTTGCCTCGAGCGTGCAGCGAAAGTGAACGAGCGCATCAAGTCACGTCACACGTCAGACACAAGCGCCATCTGGCAGTTTTATTTTTAGAAAAAAAAAAGCGCGAGGTGCCCGTATCGGAGGTTATAAGGTGTAGAACGCGAGGCAACGGTAAGGTGCCAACACCATCTCGCCTTAGCAATGCGTTAGAAACATTCGCCTGTTCGTGCAAGCGTTGCATGGTCAGCGCAGCGTGATAAGCGCTAAGGTCCTTAAAATTACCTATGTATGCTTTTTCTACTTTAAGACGCACATGCAGAATATATACCGCTGTATAAATGGGTATGAAAGAAGCGAGAAAAAAAACTGCATGTGGTCAGGAGAAAAATCTGTAGTCTTCATATTGAGCGTCCTATATATTTCAACTACTGAAGACTGGCAGCAGCCGATCATTTGTGTATAGTAGAGTGGTTTTAGGCCCAATTCCCAGGAACGCCAAGGCTTTGCAGACTGGAACTGCCTAGGACCGAGGCAAAATACTGGGGATCTATAAAGGGCACATCCATCGCTTTTGCTGTTGTATCTGAATAGACTGAAGCCTGACGAGAGGCAGATAATTTGCGTTGCTAGGTGGGCCAGAAGGTGGTCTGGTGTAGCGAGTTGATCCTGGTAGAAAAGAGGTAAGAACGTGAAGAGGGTGAAGCTCGGTAGAGGATAACATATAGCGGGATTCGAGAATGCGTAGTGTGGAGAGGAAGAACGATTAGTAATCATTGTTGAAAAGTTTAGGGTTCCTCCTACATTCGCCTCGCACTCCTTCCAAAGTGTTCGGCAATGGTCGAAGTAAATGTGATGCCACGAGGCCTTCTCTTCCAGCAGCATTGTGTGACGGCGGATTAGTTCAAGATGCACGTATTATTTTCCTTCGTTTCACATTGTTTCATAACCACCAATATCAATAACAACAATCACACTGGCATTATTTTAGAAAAGTGTAAGTGTTCGAGCTTGTTGGTAGGGCTTCATCCTAAGAATCCCTACCAATGGTATTACTATCAATATTTTACTACTAGTAATGCTAATGCAGCAAAAGTATCTAATTACTTATGTTTGAAAACCTTGACTTGATTTTAGGACCCGTGTAACGACGCACTTTTCTCCGTTCAATCATTCGTCATCGCGATGATAATGTATGCGACATAAGTACACCTTTTTTTTCTGATATTCTTCAACATTGCAATCTATACGGCTGACAACATTAGACAGCGTCCAGATTTTAAGCGTGTTCTCCCCTTCCGTTTCAGGCAAGTCCAATTAACTACTGCAAGCACCGCTGTCAAGCTGGCCTGCTTCAACGTCTTACACGAAGTTTTTTGCCAATAAAAATTACCAACAAAACTAATTCTCGGTTTACTGTCACATTAGTAAAACGCTTCTTTCACGAATGCAACAAAAAGTATGGGCTTACATTTTGCTTTAAGGAAGACTATATACAAGAAATCGGGTATTGTTCCAAAAGCATTTTAGACGAGCAGATGTGGCGCCGTGAATGAAGCCTATATAAGTGGGCAACTAAGTGATATTGAAGTTCTCACTTAAGAGAACATCATGCAGTCTGAACAGCGAAATAAATTGCGAGAATGTTGCTTTCAAAAAAGCTGCAGCCCTGTCCACAGGACCAGCTTATTTGAGAAGGCAACGCACTATTCACAAAAACTTGCAGACGAGTGGAAGATGAAAGCAATAGACTATATATATATATATATATATATATATATATATATATATATATATATATATATATATATATATATATATATATATATATATGAGAGAGAGAGAGAGAGAAACTCAGTGATGCTGGGACCAGGTGATGTTAGCAGCAATGATGTAGACGCGCATACGAAGTGAAGTAGTTTTGTTGACGTTTCGGCCACGGGTCCAGCTTTCATAAGAATACAGTGCGTGGCATGAGTGCTGTTTATATCAATGTGCATATCAATAAAGCAAAAATACGAAAACTGTCATGAAGTGTGATATATGGGAATACATAAGTGCATGTCACTCGATTTGAAGGGCACCTGATACACGTGTAAAAAAATTGTCTCAACGCGGGAGCCATTATCTTCGACAGCACAGTACAGATTCCGATGAGCAATAATAAATCAGTTCAACGCTGTACGGTAGCAGACCGCGAGAAAGTATGGGTGGTAGACTGCATAAAAGAAGATAGCCAAAGCAATTGCGATTGACATTCTTCGTAACTGAATTATCAGAAATTATGTGCCCTCATTAACTCCCACAAATCATCCTCTTAGCGTCAACCTGGTGGCGCATTGTATACTTTCGTAAGTTGTTTCGAGAATTGCGTTTAACCCGTGCGTGTTGAAAACATTTTTTTCGCCATCTGGCTCCACTACCACTTTCATGTTTTATAGCTCAGGTCTTCGATACTCGTTCCTATTGGCCTCCAGAACATACCTGGGCGCCGCCTACGTTATAACGTCCCTTATAGGATGCCGGGTTAACTTTTTCTGCTTGAACACCACATTTCCTGCGCTTTTGCTGTGGACACCGTGCGTCCTTCTCTGTCTTGAAGCTCAATGCTTTAAGAGACACTAAAGGCAACTATTAAGTCAACGTTGATTTTTAAAATACCGCTCCAGAAACCTCGTAGTGTTACTTTTGTGCCAAAGAAGAGCCTATCTTCAAATAAAATCACGTTTTAGTGGTCCGCATTGTGTTAGCGCACTTCAAACTACTCGCCTCAAGAAGCGGACCAACCGGACCGTCTCACGTCACTGTTGCCGTGCACAATGTTGCCCGGCTTTACTGCGCTAGTCGCAGCATACCGAAAGCAGCCGTAGCCGCAGCAGCAACAACGACCATTGATCAATTTCCCAGCATTGGCTCCAAGATCGCAGACGTTTTTTCTTGTTTATTCAACTGCGCTCCGCTGGATCACACCACCTGTCCAGTGTAACTACGCGAAAATTGAATTTTTTGGACCACTCGCGTCATTCCCCATAGCAACGTCCGGAGGTCATTTTTTCATGAATCAAACAAAAACGAACAGGCAGCATTTTATTGCGTCTCTAAATACACTGACGCTTTTCTGTTTTGTGCAAATAGATCGATTACTAGTGAATAACTGTAGGTGGTCCGTCTGGTGTCATCGGGATCATTTTGAGAATGTCCTACTGGGGTGCCTGTGTTGCTCATTTTCCTTAATTTTTTTGGTAAGTAGGGCACTGCTTTTGATAATATTGTCGTTTTAGATGTTGTCATACATTAAGCTTCCACTGTGACGTAAATTGTTGTTTGACTCTAGTGTCCCTTTAAAGAAGCGGTAAGGCCTGATAATACGGGCAAGCAAACTAAGAATTGGTGCTCCCGGTGGCACTCTCGTGTCTAATTTGCATCGTAAAATCGCGACTAAGAACCGGTGCAGCCATGGGGGACGATGCAAGTCGTGTCGTGAAAGCAAAGCTGCCGTACTCTACAATTACGCATCCTATCTGGGACGTCAAAACGATCACAGCGCTGGCCTCTCTAGCGGAGGCCCTCGCGGCCAATACTCAGCGGCCTCAGCGTCGCCTTGGCCGGCAGGGTGAAAAAGGAATGCGGAGCGGATGCGAAACGTATCAAGGGATAAAAGACAGCCACAGTGAGGAGAACAGGTGACAATGTCAGTAACTGGACGAAATGCTCCGCAGTAGCAACCTGCGGTACCTTGCGTAATGCACATCGTAATGCACCAGTTATTGTGAAATGCACCCACGCGGGGTACTCTGTGGTCTCCCGAACAAGAATCGCCGTATTCAGCGTGGCATGGCCGGTTAGCGAGGAAGTCGCGCTAAGATCTGTCTTCGATGGTTCATGTGAAAAGGGCTGGGCGAAATTTCCCGCCCCACTCACGGTTCTCACAGGTTTGTCCACTCAATGTAAACCGTGAACTGTCGGCGTCAGACTTAGGAACCGCGAACAGGGGGGGGGGGGGGGCATGGCCCAGTGATTAGCGACGGTATAGTGCACTCCGTCCAGTCATCGCCTTTGATGGGTGCAAACATACGGTTCGGCAACAGTGTGCGACCCTTTTGTTGTGCGCTATCTTTGTTTGCGTTCTAGAAATGATATGGTGATGATAGGGGCTTACGCGGGCGTTCTGAGTGCCTTGGTTGTTTCACATTCATTTTAGTTTTCGATGCATTTGTATCAAATATTAGAACTTTAACAGAAGAGAAAACCCACTGTAGGGGAATCATGCAGTGCTACCACTCCAAATATGCACAGGATACCTCTTTATGGTGATGAGTGAAAGTGCACACAGCACCTTCTTTAATGCTTGCGACAGGCAATCCATCTACCCTTCGTGTTTCTTTTTACGCCGATAGTATTATCTACAAAGAGTCTGAACTATTTTAAATGCTAAGCATTTCTCAGCGAACTTCGGCGACATTGAGCGTATCTATCTATCTATCTATCTATCTATCTATCTATCTATCTATCTATCTATCTATCTATCTATCTATCTATCTATCTATCTATCTATCTATCTATCTATCTATCTATCTATCTATCTATCTAGCCACCTACGACATTTAGCTCTCATGGCTGTTTCGATAATGGTATCAATTCAAAACTTGGTATGGCATAACACAACTGTATGAAGAATATATTTGACTACTCATAACATGAAAATCATGAAATGTATGTCATGAATGTCACGATTTACATTTCATGGTTCTGCATCTCTTGTGGTGGTTTCATTCACATGGCATGTTGCAAAACTGGTAGAGTGAGGCATAACTGCATGGCGAACACAAGCGACAGAGCCTAACATGAAAACATGACATGCGTGTCATGTAACGAAATGACTACATGCCACGCTCATGATGTGCTCGTGGCCGTTTCACTAGCGTCACATATAACAAATTTGGTATTACGGGACGTGAATGTATGACGAAGGAACCATACTGGTGCAAACATGATAAACATAAGATGCGTGCCATGAACATGACTACATGCTATGCTTATGATGCGCTCACGGCCGTTTCGCCAGCTTCACATGTACCAAACTTGGTATTACGCGACGCGAACGGAGAACATAGGTAAATGACACATCCAAACACGATAATCACGACATGCGTGTCATATAACAACATGACGACGTGCATCACTGATGACGCGCTCGCGGCCATTTCGCTAGCTTCACATATTCCGAATTCAGTATTACGTCACACCAAGGGATGATGAAAGTATGTGACTGGTGCAAACATGACAATCATGAGATGCGTGTATTGTGAGAATATGACTACATGCCACAGTCAAGGCGCCAATACATTTCGACGTGACGCGTTGCGCGTGCTCGCCGGCGTTTATTTCGTCGCGTCACGCCGGAGTTGCCACACCAGGCGCCGGTGCTGCCATATACTTGCAGGTGCGCGCCGCGCTGCGTCGCTTTGACGCATGCGCGTTTCAGTGCGTCCGGCATCCCTTCGTCACAAAAAGAGGGAGACGCAGTGTTGTCTGGGTAAGGCAGTGGCACGAAACGCAGCATGTCGCGTTTCGCACCGGTTGCCGTCGGGCCGCGTTGACGGACGCTGGTCGCGCATGGCGTCAGCCTATAGCATTCTCACGTTTTGCTAGCGTAGCGTCGCTGTGCCCAGCGTGCGCGCGCGTCAACGCTACATTGGAGTATATTGGGCCCATCATGATGCACTCGCGGCCATTTCACTAGCTCCACATATACCACATTTGGTGTTGCGTGACGTGAATAGATGACAAAATATATGACTGGTGCAAATACGATAATCCTGACACAGGTGTTATGTAAGAACATGACAACATACCACGCTGATACGTGCTCGCGCCTGTTCCGCTCACTCCACATATATCAAATTTGCTATCACGTGATGTGAATAGATGACGAATGTAAATGACACATCCAAACATGATAACCATGACACAGAAGTCATGTATAGCATCGTTTACCTCCACCTCGTAACGTCGTGGTGATTTTAATGTGACATATACCCATTTCTCATTCGTGCAACGCATATCATTGAAGCCCAGTGTACGTGGGATCTGGCAAGTTTTTTTTTTCTTACCGAGGAGTGATGCAACTAGTTTAATTGCGTCGTAGGACATTGCTGCTAATAGAGCTTGTACAGAAGGTTTCGCGCCGCCGAAGCGAATGCGTTTGTCTTAACTTGTCACACAATAACGGCACATTGACATTCGAGAGAACAAGTGGAAACGAGAACGCCAGATTGGCCAGAAAACCACGTACGCACGCGGCGAGAACGTTCACATTCGTTATAATCGTTCTACATTCACTATTTTGAGAACTTGTTGCATTTTGCGTGTTTCGGAGCGCCAAATTCTGTACCAAATTCTAGTTACTCATTCAAAACACTGAAGAGAAACAGTTCTCACCTTTCGAAACGCTGTTCTGGGAAACACACCGGCACAAACGACACGAGCGGACACACCGGCAGCGGATTCAGCCGATTGTGCAAAAGCGAGACACGTTGAGGCATGCCAACTCACTGCTGCTGCTGTTTCTTCTAGTTCCAGTGTTCTCTGGGATCGTACTTCACACCAGGCGTGCGATGAACACTTCCTCGTCATGTTCGGGAGCCTTGTCGTGCTGCACAGGTAGTTTACAAATGTGCTAACATGAGCAACCACGGATGCCTTCGCTGCCATGTTGAGTTTGCTGCCATTTTTTGGCCGGTCAGATCAATCACGTGGGTTGAGCTAGTGCAGCCAAAGCCGTGAAGCGGAAAGATGATTCACTGTCTCGCGGCAGAAAAATCGGTCCCGCAATAATTTTTTCGCGACAGCTTTGCGGCGTGGTTTTTCGGCTGCTTTGGCAGTGAAGGCCGGGAATTATTGGTGAGATTTGCTGTTTTCGTTTCTTTCGAGGACAAGCGTGAACGCGCCTTGAAAGCCCTTATTAGCGGCACTAAAAAGAAGCTTTGGGTGCTATCGTAATCATGGTTGAACTTTCTAAGCTTGGGTTATTTTGTTTGTCCTTCTTCAAGTGCATTTTTTTGTCCTTTCTCAAGTGCTTATCTTTTTTCTCCAGAAAAGGTGCCGATAATACGGGTTGTCTGTAACAGCAAGTGCGATTCTAATAGAACGCATGAACTGGCTTGAAAGCATTGAATGTATTATATAAATATCTCGGTGGAAAGTGTAGTCTTCTGAAGAAGTAATTGTAATGTCACAGAGGCATGAGCCGCTATAGTTGCATCTTATCTTGCGCTCCACCTTGTTCGTTTTGCATATCAATCATGAAAAAGGAAATATGGTCAGAACGCACTAATCAAGAAGACTTTCGACAGGTGGCTGATCGATTAAGAAATCGCAATACACGTGCCACCCACTTGACGGAAACCAGACACCATAATGAGCGAGCAACATTGGCTTGTTGAACAGTATCTGAGCATTTGAGTGGAACGATCGCCCGCCTTTAACTCGTAAGACTTATGACGAGGACCATTAAATTTTCTTCATTGTAAGCTAAGCTTTAGAGGTGCCCGCCGTAACAAAGTGTTAGTTTGACTGCATTTTCAGGAAGTAATGTATACAGCAGCATTTCTTTTTATACAGATTTCCCACCGCATGCGCGCCATAAAACCAGTAAATTGCTTGTACGACATTGATATTTTGAAACTTTTGAGTTTTTCTTATGTGTACAGTTCTCATTGTGACGTATTGTCTCGTCTTGCAGAGAACTATCGCTTCACTTCCTGAGGTGCAGTAAATTGGCTTCAAAGCTGAAAACATATGTTCTGCGTAGCGGGTACAACACACTCGTGTGGATACGACACCTTCAAATTTTGCAAGAATCATCTGACCAGGGATTCTTTCAGTCACACAAAAACTTTATTCGGGTCCAAAGGAAACGCATAGTCGTACTTAAAGCCTGCGCCCACGACGGGGCCGGAAGACCACGGCTCTCTGCCAGTTAGATGGCACTTTGGGCAGCCTTTATGTTGCTCGGAAACCTTCGGGGCATGCAACATATTTTGGATACCTTAGCAGCTGATTTGAAACTAACAGTGTGAGCTACGAACCAGCCTCGGGTCGATACATATGCAGCGGTCAAACGCACTCTAGGTGTTGTTCCATGCAGGCAAGCTTTGAGAAGGAAATTATAGCTTGAAATTCTGAACAGTCTAACGTAGCACTTCATATCTGTGTAAATGGCTCATTCGCACTTGTAACCATTTCAAAGGCCGCAGTAAACATGATTGCTGTACGAACAAGTTATGTTGCTGTGAATTCTACATGTCAGAAAATCTGAACTTCATAAATACGTGTTGTGTGCTTCGGTGCGCGTACGTGCTGTGAAGTGAGACGTATAGTGCTGGCTCCCCTTTCGAATTTTACAAGGAAACACAGTTGCCACGCCGTAGAAAAAAAAAGAAAACGACTTCAGAGTGTTCCATCATAATACAGGAAAGTTGGTGATGCATAACGATGATACTTTGGAATGGAAATTTCATGATACCTACCAGCATTTCAGCAGGTCAATGTCCTTTTTCTTGTAGGGCTCGACTACACAACCGCTTGCTCGCTTTTTTATGTGTTTCCTTGCATTTCGAGGAAGGTATAAGCGCCATGACAGATATACCACCTTCACCGCGTCATTACTACTATCATTACATTGACGTAAGCGGCCACCATGAATCATGGTGCTTTGGTAAGTCTACGTTAGGAAGAGCAGTCATAGCCTGGTGTGAAATATTAGAACACTTAGCTGCAATAATGAGTTCTCACATATATATATATTTACCCCCGTTGTGTCGGCAAGCGAAAGGGGCTGACAGACATTGTGGGTGTCTACATACATTGCCCTTTTTCTGCAAAAGAATGTCCAAGACCATTTTCTTGTCAGCCCTCGGCCTTCTCGCAGCCCTATTGGCTGCAAGGTCTAGCAATGGTACGTGTGCTTTTTTTCTGTTTTCATCTTATCTTTTGTGTCTAAAAATACTTACGACGAAAGCGGTAAAAGCTTATTTTCATTCCCCGGGTGCCAACCCATTAGGGTCATTTGCACACAGGAGCTACTGGTAAAACTGCAAGAACTAATACATGGTTCTAGAGCTTATTTTTCTTGGAAAGGTGTGTCTAAAACCATATGTGCGCGTATAATTTTGACATTTGCAATGCACTTGTTTGTTAAGCTCGTTTTCCGGTGGGCATCAACCCACGAAGTTGCTTTTCGGGAAAAATCATTAAATTTACCATTTTGTTCATTTAAGGACATTGGCTGAAACGTATACCGAACGAAATCTTTGTACGTTCACTTGTTTAAATACGGCTGTTCTCAATAACGCAGTCTGTATCGACTCTATATTCTAAGAGGTTGGCTGGATATTACGGCATGAATTAATGCATACCATTTTGGGCATTATTGCGACTTAGAAACTTGAATTATTTTATGAGCGTAGTTTGTTTTTTAACGAGCAATGGGGATATTCTGCAGGTGACCCTCGCACCTTGCTAAGCTGCCTCTGAATGGCACAAACACGTCAGAGTCCCTGTGCTTAGATATATTCCTTGGTTAATTCTTGCGTTTCCCACGCTGCGGAAGTCGTTCTCACTGTCTACGTAAAAAAACAAAAAAAAAAACAACACGGTTGAAATGTATTCATCCAGAGGCACCAATCATGCCGGCATGCAGCTCACAAGCTTTGAATACACTTTGTCAACTTTGATTATAGTGCTGATCGTTTATTGAGTCTAAAGTCATCAAATATAACGTTCAACATTGATCAGAACGATCTAGCGATATTTTCGGGATACATTTCACAAATATTGAGCAAACAAGATGCACTTTCTCGTCTGGTAGGGTTTCGCAGAGAAGCATCAATGCCCTCAATGCTGGTAATACCCGAGAAGAAGCGCGTTACTTCTTGATTTGTAGTTGCGCGTGCAATTTGGTATTTACGTTACAATGACATGTAAAAAGGGTGACATTATAATGTTATCTAACCAGGAGGAGTGTAATAAGAATTTATTTATTCGATGACAATTACTAATCAAAGTCCTCGAGATCTTCGAGAACGTAAAACCTAAAAATTGCACCTGGGCTAGGTGCTACACTGTTCCTAAGGTAAGGAACAGTGTAGCACCTAGCCCCTCAAAAAAGGGTTGGGATCCCATAGTCAAGTGAAAGTGCTTGTCCAAAACATGAAAAACAACTCATAGCAGACACTTTGAAACAACAAAGCAACGTATTACAGGGACATATACTTCAGATTGTACTGAGGCGTTCAAGGGAACAAAAAAACCATAAGCTGAAAAAGTAAGCTTCAAAGAACAATGAAAAGCGCTTTTTCACTTTTGAGCACACCAACCTAATTTAGGCACACTGGCCTGAATAATTTCGGGCATTACGACTGGGCTTCCATTCCGCGACCTGCAAGCTAGCAGTCGACCACTACAACCACTATAGACCACCGAGATGGCTGACGTGAAGTTCATTCAATTCCTCATATAGATCAAGTTGATTGTCGAAATAAAAGAGAGGCCTTTGCTCGGCAATGGGCGCAGTAAGACCATGATGATGATGATGAAGAAGTAAGCCTATAGCAGATATATATATATATATATATATATATATATATATATATATATTTATGAGGTCTAACAGACAATAATTGTCTGTTAGAGCTCAATATTATTGTGTCAAAACACGGAAAAACGACCCCTTAGGTATACACTAATTTCCCTTATATATATATATATATATATATATATATATATATATATTGTGAGCATTATTCATGCGCGTCATCTTGTCATATGTACATGCTCATCATCATCAGTCTGACCTGTGTTGTGGGGCAGAAACTCGGCAAGTAAAAGAAGTGTCTTGCAGCCAAAACGTTGCCTTATAAGTGGTGGAGAGTGCTTTCCGATGCCCTGGCACCGCTTTTTTGTTATCTTCGACTAAGAACCATCCCTGGAGCTCCGGTCGGGTCGCCGTCTGCACAGTCAGCCTATGGTCATGTCACAACACGAATACAACAACACGGCTCCATCCACCGCACCTGCACCCCTGGGCATGCCTTCTTGGACTGTCACCGCCCCTCAGAAAGATCCACCGATGTTCGCCGGCCTTTGCGGTGAAGACGCTGAAGACTCGTTGGATGAGTATGATCGTGCGAGTGCGCTTAACTATTGGCATGATTCTGTGAAGCTGTCCTGCATACCGTTCTATATGACGGGTGTCGATAAGACATGGTTTCTAAACCATCAGCTGGATTTCCCAGACTGGCCTACCTTTAAGCTCCGTCAGATATTTTCCAACCCTCTTGTACGTGCAGACATCGCCGAACGAAAGCTTGCTGAACGTGTTCAGCACTCTGGTGAGGCCCATACCTCGTACATTGAAGATGTCTTCGCCCTATGCCGTCGCGTCGACAGCTCGATGGCGGAACATGACCGCGTTCGCCACTTGCTCAAGGACATAGGCGCCGTCGCATTTAACGCTCTGGCGGCAAAGAACCTAACCACGGTCGCCGATATCATCAGTACGTGTCAGCGACTCGATGAACTTCAACTGATACATTTACAACTTGAAACAGCAGATATCAGGCCAAAGCATGACGGTGAGCTCCGTGCGCTGATACGGTCCAAGATCCGCGAGGAGCTGCAACTCCAGGCCACCTCGTCATCTTGTGAGTTCCGCATGACGCCTTCTGTAGGCAGCCTCCACAACATTGTGAGGGAAAAACTAGCGTCCATGACGTGTGGGCAAGTCCCGAGCTCGCATGCCACTCCAAAGCCGACATACGCTCAGGTGGTTGCAGCGTCACCTTCGCAGCAATCATCGCAGTATGTGTCAACTACGCAGCCCTCACTAAATGTCCTCGCCCCAAGGGCACCGCCTCCTTCTTTCTATGCCTGGCGTTCATCTCGACCGATTTGCTATTACTGCGGAATACGTGGCCACATCTCACGGTTTTGTCGTCGACGTCAACAAGACGAAAGGCGGAGCTATGGTGACTTCGAGAGGGATGAGTTTGCCCCTGTTCCACAACATCGCCACCCATACCAACTATACCAACGCCGCTCACCATCTCCACAGCACTTCGATGCAGCCAGTACCTTCCACTCCTCGCGCCGTCGTTCCCCGTCACCTATGCGCCGTTCCTCGTCACCACTTCGTCCGGCTACCACGGCGTCTGATCATCGCCCGGAAAACTAAACAGTGCAGCTTCAGGAGGGAACTCTGTATTTGGTGGACTGCATCGAACTCCTCCGGAACGCCCTTCAAATGTACTTTCAGTGTGTGTTGAGGGTATATGGACTGAAGCCTTGGTGGACACAGGTGCATCACTCTCAGTTATTAGTGTGGACTTGTGTTCCCGTTTGCGCAAAGTGAAGACACTGTATGATGGCCCTCCCCTTCGCTGTGCTAATGCAGTTTTCGTTCAGCCTTCTGGTGTTTGCACAGCACGAGTTTTTATTGAGGGCAGCCTTCACCATATACAGTTCCTCGTTCGGTCATCGTGTACTAATGCGCTTATTTTAGGGTGGGACTTTCTCTCCTCGGCTTCAGCCGTGATATCTCGCCGTCAGAGGGTCATTAGCATGTCAGATACTACACTTTCGACCGATAAAGATGCTCATAGCCAGCGCTTCGTCGCCGCTGATGACTGCTTTATTCCTCCAGGTAATGAGCATATTCTGACCCTAACATCAGATAAGATCAGTACTAGTGATGTGTTCCTGGCACCGTGTGGACACTACATCACTGGTGGGCTTACCATCGCTCCTAGCCTGGTGCGCTTTCATGATGGCAGAGCATTAGTTACGGCAGTTAACCCTACTTCTTTGCCTGTTGCACTGCCCCAGGGCACCAGTGTGGTTTGCTTCACAGATACCGAACCACTTTCTTTAGTGCCCCTTCCCGCAGATGCGCCATCTTTCTCTACGAGTAATGATGACGATGCTACAACGGCTGCTTTAACAGCCACAATAAGTCCCGATCTCACGTCAGCGCAAAAGCAAGATCTTTTGGGTATCCTTCAACAACACAGTGCTTCATTTGATGTCGATTCCAAGCTTTTGGGCCGCTCTTCCGTCCCCGTACATCGAATTGAAACGGAAGGCAATACAATTGTACGCCGCCGCCCATATCGAGTGTCATCCGCAGAGCGGAAAATAATCGAGAACAACGTTGCTGATATGCTCAAACGAGATGTTATCCGGCCTTCGTCCAGCCTATGGTCATCACCTGTACTGCTAGTCCGAAAGAAGGATGGTTCGGTGCGATTCTGCGTCGATTATCGAGCACTTAATAAGATCACGCGCAAAAACGTGTACCCGATCCCACGAGTTTACGACGCACTTGACTCTCTGCAAGGCGCTGAATTTTTCTCCAGCCTTGATTTATGGTCTGGTTATTGGCAAATACCTATGCACGAAGTGGACAAAGAAAAAACTGCCTTTGCAACACCAGACGGGCTGTATGAATTCAACGTGACGCCATTCGGTTTATGTAACGCTCCAGCCACATTTGAACGCATGATTGACACTGTACTACGCGGCCTAAAATGAAAAAATGTCTCTGTTATCTAGATGACATCGTCATTTTTTCCTCTTCTTTTCTTCAGCATCTTGATCGTTTAGACGAAGTTTTGACGTGCATTTCTAATGCTGGACTTCAGCTAAACACAAAGAAATGCCACTTCGCCAACAAGAACGTCAAGATGTTGGGCCACCTTGTCAGCAAAGATGGCGTTCGCCCGGATCCTGACAAGCTTGCTGCCGTGATAAGCTTCCCTCGGCCAGAAAATCAGAAACACCTACGAAGTTTCCTGGGCCTGGTGTTCTACTTCCGCCGCTTCATTAGCCATTTTGCTGCCATCGCGTCGCCACTGCATAAGCTGCTGACATCCGGAGCAACTTTCGCTTGGAACGACGACTGCGAGCGTGCCTTTCAAGCCCTCAAGCATGCTTTATCATCCGACCCTGTTCTCTGTCATTTCGACGACAACGCACCTACATGTCTCCACACCGACGCGAGTGGCCAAGGCATTGGTGCAGTTCTTCTACAGCGGGATGCCACTTCACGGGAAAGAGTTATTGCGTATGCTAGTCGTGCTCTTACGGCTGCTGAACAGAACTACTCCATAACTGAGCAGGAGTGCCTTGCTGTCGTTTGGGCCATACAAAATTTCGACCGTATCTTTACGGACGCCACTTCACAGTTATTACAGACCATCACGCCTTGTGCTGGCTATCGTCACTAAAAAACTTGTCTGGTCGCCTCGGTCGTTGGGTGCTCCGCCTACAAGAATACCATTTCGACGTCATCTATAAGTCTGACTAAAGGCACCAAGATGCAGATGCTCTCTCTCGCTGCCCCCTTCCACTGTCACCATTGAGTACGTCAGGTGATTGCTCGTCTGGTGGGCAAAACACTGCGTCACCCCTCACATTATCACAACTTGCGGTTATCGACACGCCAGCTTCAAATCGCTACACCGAGTTTGCAACACGCCAGCGTGATGGTCCATATTGCAATAGCATTATTCAACGCCTAAATGGTATATCACCTACTCCTAATGCTAGATTGCACCGACAACTACGGCAATTTAAGCTCGATAACAATGTGCTCCATCGTTACGTTTACACTACTGATGGACACCACTGGGTTCCAGTACTTCCGCGTTCTCTACGACACCAAGTCCTCGAAGCCTTTCACGGCGACCCACGTGCAGGCCACTTCGGATTTCACAAAACACAAAGCCGCATCAGGAAACGTTTCTTCTGACCTGGCATCCCTACTTTTGTGGCCAAGTACGTTGCATCTTGCCATCTGTGTCAACGGCGGAAGCAACCAACTTATTCTCCTGCTGGCCTTCTGCAACCCATCCCGTGTCCCGAAACACCTTTCGCCATCGTTGGCATAGACCTACTAGGACTTCTCTCCATCACGCCAGCAGGTAATCAATGGATTGTGACCGCTGTCGATCACCTGACACGGTACGCAGAGACTGCTGCACTACGCACAAATTCTGCTTCAGACGTCGCAGACCTCTTTCTCAACGCCATTGTATTGCGTCATGGTGCACCTCGCGTCCTCCTGAGTGATCACGGCAAGACGTTCCTGCCCACCATAATTGAAACCCTGCTCACAACCTGTGGTACAGTACATAAGACGACGTCAGCCTACCACCCCCAAACTAATGGGCTGACAGAGATTTCATCGGACACTAACAGACATGCTATCGATGTACATCGCACCAAACCACGACAACTGGGACACGATTTTGCCTTTTTTGACGTTTGCCCATAACACTGCTGTTCGAAGAACTACTGGCTACTCGCCTTTCTACCTCGTGTACGGCCATACACCGACATTCACCATCGACGTCTCTTTTCTAAGTGTTTCAACTGACTCCTCGGCAACCGTATCAGAGCAGTTCATCACAAGGCTCTAGGAACGTCGGCAACGTGCTCGCCTTAATACAAAAGCCAATCAGCAAGATCGCAAGCAACGCTACGACAGCTCTCATCGCGACGTATCCTTCAGTCCGGGGGATGAAGTGTTACTTTGGACGCCCATTCGTACTCCAGGATTGTGCGATAAATTTCAGTCACGCTTCATTGGACCCTATACAATCAACGACCAAACGTCGCCAGTGAACTACCGTGTCACTCCCAGCGACCTTTCTTCGGATCGTCGCTGTCGTGGTTCGGAGATTGTTCTCATATCGCGTCTGAAGCCATTAATTCGACGTTCCGTTCCCGTCTAAGACGCGTCCGGGCTGGCCGCTCAAGCCTGGGGCGAAATATGTGTGAGCATTATTCATGCGCGTCATCTTGTCTTATGTACATACTCATCATCATCAGTCTGACTGGTGTTGTGGTGGGGCAGAGGCTCGGCAAGAGATGTGTCTTGCTGCCAAAACGTGGCCTTACAATATATATATATATATATATATATATATATATATATATATATATATATATATATATATATATATATAACAGCTAACTTTGTATCATCCGACCTGTTGTACCCCAACAAAACGCCGTTATATGCAAACATGACCGCTGCAGCCAGCGAAGCGATGTGCGAGTGATGCGTACAGTACGTACAAGGCAATGAGAGTGATCACGCCCGCTGGAACAATGTTCATACTCTGCCGGAACATATATAAGAGATAATTACCGGAGCCCCGTAGGAGCCCATGCGTGCTTCATTATTGTTCCTCGCATTGCCAAATTGTGGAAAACAAAAAAATATTTATTATACCTTTTTCTTTTTCCTGCGGGTGTTTCGAGGGATAGGGGGTGGCCGGCGCTTCCTCTACGGTTGAGGGTAGTCCATCTTCGGCACTCACACTCCTTCACTGGCACATATAACATACGTCGTGTGGGTCGACCTTGTGGTTTTCGGCTTTATGCGGAATCTCTTGGCAATACCTACGAGAGCAATCCTCACCGTGAGTCCATATATTGAATATCGCAATAGCAACAACAACAAAAAAAAGTGTTTGGCAGTCATCCATTGTGCTAGAGTTGCCTTTGGAGAAAATAGACATTTTTTTCGAACTATCAGACTAAAACTTACAGACTGTAAAGCTCGATCGGGGAACATAGAATGTACCTTAATGAAGACCTTCCGTCGGAATTGTTTTTCAGAGGTACTCAGAGTGTGTAATTTATACGTCAGAGAATTGCTACAGTGCACGCTAAATGTTTTTTCCACGCAGGTGAAGTGGTAAATGGTCGAGAAGATAACATAACTTCAAGGATCGAGAGTGCCTACGACATGGAGAACTGCATAGAGATTACGCTGCCAAATATTTTGCAGCTCGATGAGGTGAGGCACTGAGAGTTTTTATATAATACAACACATAGGGCCGCTCGCTGTCGCGCTCTCATGGAAATAAATACATGCATTTAGAAAGGGAAGGTTTCGTTGCTTCTTTAAAGTAGTCAATATCCAAAACAGATTGAACAGACAATTGACATTGATTTCATGGATGCCAGAAGTATCATGACGATGTCCCAACATTTACGTCCCATAAAATTTCAACCACAGAACACAACACTCCAACCACAGAGGGACATGTGTACTGCGCAAGTCCAAATATACTGCAATGATTTCCAGCATGCATAGGGGAGACGAAATAACATTTGTAGTACTTTTTTGTGTGTAATCATGCTGAGCGCGTTGATTCCCGTTCCGTAGACAAACCTTCCATAACGCTCTTGAATAGTGAGTGTCAGTATACACTTTATCCCCCACCCTACCCACGAAGAAAAGATGACAGAATTACAGTGCAGGTACAAAATTCAGTTATTTGTATAATTACCTTTTTACAAGCGCCCAGGAATAGTTTTTTTATTAGCTGTCATCTCTATTTGCGTCTTTCGTAGTCAATCTTTTGGCAAAGTTAAGTACGTGTACCTGCTTTTCCTTGTAACTACGTCAATGTACAATAGTACAATACCAAGTTACAAGATTTTTCTTAGTTTAAGCCCAGACTGGCTATACAAATTCAGCAGCTATGCAATGAAGAATAATGGGAGCCCGTAAATTTTATGTGTACTAAAAGGCAGACAATGGCTTTCCTTTTATGAGTTCATCATGTAGACGCTATACTCTTTTAATGTGTATGTGTAGCCAAGTAACCCAGCAGTCTGTTCTGTTGAACTACATTTGATGTCCTCTTATTTCTATTCACATTCATTTCAGTGCCTCGGAGACAACCTGAACCTCTGCCAAGGAAAGACAGTACGTACCTGAGGAATACCACTAAAAAAATTACTACACTCACGCTCATTACAGCATATTCACACTGTATTTATATTAGCCTAATGGTAACGAAATAGAGGAGCCGAACGTTACTCTTATAGTTCAGAAGCAGGCTGTTACATTGTTTAGAGATACGGTCTCATTCTTTGGATTCATATTTAAAAAAACATTACAAACACAAATGAGAAATACATTTAGGAATAAAAAGCTGCCAAATATTGCTCAGTATGGGCTATTCACATGCTCCTAAAAAATCAAACGTCTTCGCTTCTTGATATGGGCCTCTAGCATTATTTTCCGCAGCTGGCAACTAATGAAATCCTTCCGAAGTTCTTAAGTATAGGCGGCAAATATACTTCCATTCTACTAACTTTTTATTCCATGTGTAGGGAGTTTCAAATATAGATTTTGGTTGTTACAGACTCTCGTGGAGGGCGTTTTGTCTTTGGCAAATGTAAGTCGTACGTTCTGTATCACTCTTCTGCATATAAAGCACGTGTCTGATATGTAAATAAAGAACAGGAAAAGAAAGACAGCTATAACAATAATTAACGAACTTTATTGAAAAAACTCCCGTCTTAAACACAAAAAATGTGCAATATGTTTATTTTTTTGGTGGCGTGTTATGCTTGTTTTTATTACGTATTATGCTCGAACGTGCTCAGAATTATTTTGAACACAATGCAAATTCATCAAAAGGCGCACACTCGAACGTTTTAAAAGCACTGGCTTGTTTCATTGTACATTTCAGTGTGGTATAACACGCAAATTCTGAAATTGTGTTTGCATACCTTTAGCACGTGCTCTAATGACGTTACACTACTTCGGGTAACCGAACATTACACCTGAAAGAGTGACTGCATAGCTAAGATAAATGCAAAGAAGTGCACGTACTCTATGTACCGGGTCATCAAAATCAATCTTGTCAGTTCGTCAACGCGGTTAAGTCTATGAAAACCACTCGAACTGTGTGCACCTGCACATTTCCCACAAAATATTCCACCTGGAGGGCTGGAGGTAAAAACAAATATTTAATTTTTCAGTGCACCGTCAGTGGTGTTGTGAAAAACTTGAGTCCAGTGAGAGTTCTGATCACCATTAAAGACCTGTTGATTGCCCTACTCGGCAAGCTTATACCACCGCGTAAGTAAAAGATTTCTTCGTTACTCAGGTTACTATGGAAAGATCGATATTTAAAAAAAATATATCGATCAAAGAGTGTTTGTAGGAAAAGTTCTCTATAGCTACTAGCAGAGTATGTTACTGAATTTCAAATGCCTTTATATGCAGACGTACTTCCACCTTGAATTCCCAAAACTTTACTATACCTGGCACATAATGTGGTTTGACCCACGCAAAAAACAATGTAGAATTTGTTTAAGTAAATAAGCCCCCCTCTCCCAACACATTCAATTCAGTAATGGTAACGATACCGCCTAATGTTAATTTGGAGCGCAGCAGTTGAGGCTAGTTATTCTCATTATGCGATAAGTTGAGGCCAGGGCTTCTGCTACAGCGGAACACACCTCTGAATTCTGGCATCGGCGGCGTTGAGCCTCTGCTTGGGAAGCTCGCTGAGCATCAGCGGCAGATGACAGAATAACGCCAGTCTCGTCACTCATCGTTCAAGAAGGTCTGGCTCAAACTGTGTTTGTATACAGCAGAACCTACTAAAAAAAAACAACACTCAAGTGTCACAAAAATTTCAGTGTTATTATCAATGATCGTTATAACCTGGTTTTATGAAAAAAAAGCCAGTAAGAGGTGGCAGGCTGTTATGAGAACACTGTAATATCAAATGAGATATGCCAACAGATAGCAGTGATCAGGATGAATAAACTGCTTATTTTTTAGAGAAGCTTACAAAATTGGTCCCTTTCACGGGACCACCACAAGTCACAAAGAACCAATTCGTGACGTCAAACATTTCGCACACTGAAGCTCTTCCAAGTATTTGATATTTACTCTAATTGCATGCCGTAAAGTGTATTAACTTAAGCCACCGCCACTCTCACGCCATCGCGGCTTTTAAAATTCAGTCTTGCCACGATGCAAAGCGTTATGCGGTATTGCATACCACGAATCCGAAGGGGGGCTCAAATACATTGTGGCTTCGGGCGGGAGTACAAAACCTTAGAGTTTATTGCGAAAGCAGGTATATGGTCACCCTCGGCTGGATTTCACCGTCGGCATCAGCGTGGGCGTCGGCTTCGACGTCATGCATCGTATATGTATACGTATCTATATATATATATAAACGATAAAAAAACAAAAAAAACACTTCTGCGCGCGAAATCGAATGTGGGTGCTCCGCGTCGTGAATGCGAGGCGTTAGCCACTAAGCCACCGAGAGGTACCTCCTTCAACGTACAAACGGCAAGCTATTTATATCTACTACTTACCGCTGTTGGCGGGCATCTCGGGGGGGGGGAACTATCGTGTTTTCTGTATTATCAGCAAGATCGCGCAATGAGCGCGCGGCGACTCTCATCTCTCGCACGTACTTTGGCACGCGCAGAGGAGGGAAGTCGACGATCTTTCGCGTGCCCTCATCTCCCTATGGGGAGAATCATACCTCTTGGCTGGCGTTGGGTTTGTACTGGAACAATTATGGAGTAGCTATGGGGCGCGTAAAGGTCGTTGCAATCGTTGCACAGCCTCCGCATGCGAAAAGAGCGCACTTTTTAGACACAGCGAAGTAACAACTGAGAGTTTATTCGCGTGCATCTGTACCTGTGAGTAAATTTCGTGCATAGTTTGTGCGTGAGAAACGCGGGGCACGTATCGATCTACTTGTCATTCTGCGCGTGACTTTCCGATTTGTTGCTATCATGTTCATACCTTCGCCTTTGCGGCAGAACTGTTACTTTTTCTTCGTCTTTTCTTGAATTTTGCCCTGTGTTACATTTCGGTATGAACACCTTAACCACTTGAATACGTTGTTGTAACCAATATTGCACCATGCGAGCATAGCGCTAAGCGTTTTGTCTAACACCGAAAAAAAAAAGCCAGCTGTGCATGAGGTTGCCATTGCTATAACCGATATTGTGTTAAAGCCGGCATTGTTAAAAGTGGTTTAAACTGTATAGATACATGTGTCACATTAGGAAGAAAACGTTGTGGTTATTGGGACGGGCGCGGACAGTTTCGTGCCGCCCATTACTCATCGATCACCAAAGATGGGGCATTTCGCGACTGCCCCGGTAACCGGGAGACTGTCTAAGGCAGCGCGTGGGCAGGTTTCGTAACAGCGGCCGCAGGCAGGCCGGTTATGACGACAGCGACGCCACTCAACCCATAAACGTACACGTAAAGGATACGCCCTAAAGTTGGCTAAGTATTTGATAAAAATACTGTACTGTCAGCTATGGTGTGTGGACTCCCAGCCAGCCCCAAACGCCATTGTTTCAAGCAGGAAATTGCAAAAGAAAAGACCTACGATAATTCTCGGGGCAGTTATCTGCTGTTCGAGGTCAGAACGGGACTACTGCAGACCAAGACGTGCCGAGCCAAATACGAAGGCACAGACACTGTATGCAGTGCGTGTAGAGAGGAGGAAGAAGTGGCTGAACATTTGACAATGTCCTGTATGGGGCTCCGCACTATATTCCAAGATAATGGCGCTGAATCTTCCGAAGTATTGGGGTTTAGGGACATTGAAGGTAAAATAGACTTTAAACTGATCGGAATAATCAGGAGGAGGATAACTGATTGGTGGCTATAATCAATGCTCGAGCGAAATTCAATCCTTCAATACATATTGGTAGTACTTGACTTTATGGCTGGGTGGCTTGATCCGCCGTCCTATCTAAAAGGCAGAGCCGGATACATCCATTCATCTATCTATCCTGTTTGTACATTCTAAGGTGCCCAAGGTAACTCCGTGACACTGTGTGTTTCAGGGTTGCAACATGTCAACACACTGTTAAATGCATTGTCACTTATCTACTGTGTCATTATTACTTATTTTAGGTAAGGTATTGTGCCGCGAATGCTGTCTCGACTAAAAGAAAATAGTTTACTTCTAGTTTTCGAACATATAGGCAACGAGTGGAAGCACGAAGAGATTGAAAACAAGAATGCATCTAACAGAAAAAGAATTAAGATGCATCCTACTTAGAAGCTATTAAAAGTGTGCGCTAAACTTAGAGACGTCACTTCAAGAATTGACATCACTAGTTTATTTGATTCATATTTATGGCATAGTCAAATGGTGAAAACGAAGCCAAAAAAATGAGCATGCAGAAATCGCACGAAACCTTGGTTTTTGATATATTGTATTATCTGCATAAAAAGTTATGCAGTAAACCACACACTAGGCCAGTTTGTACGCGCTGACATAGTTCATACAGTCTGAAGAGCTGGCTAGTCAACATCAAGCCTGGCATAAGATATTTATGTGTCAAAGTTGACAAAAAAGTTTCACAATTTCTTCACGTCACTGATCAACCACTGCATACGCAACCAATCTTCATGTTTACAGTTGGCACAGGTCTCAATGCCTTGGACAAGCTAGTTTTTGCGGGTGACCGTGATATTGAAGACAGCATCTGTCACGGAGAAGTAAAAATTACTGTTCCGAACAGCCTCGGCAAAGTAAGTGTAATGTTCTTACGCATTTTTCATTTGGCAGTCGTACTGCACTGCAAAAAATAAAACAAAACAATTCTTGACGACGTTCGAGACTCGCCTTGAAGAGGTGTATAAGATAGTGTAACGGTGCGCCACACGCCTAGTCTTCCGATTCAGATGCCTGGCTTCAGCTCTTCGTAATCATATCAACCGCAGGGCAAGAAAATGATCGTGTGTGACCCTGAAATAGCCGCTTCGAATTCCTAGACTGCTGCTTACTGCGAGTGCCATCGCAAAGTGCCCATTGCACTAAAATTATTCACTTTCACTCTGGCGTCATTACGTGGATAAGCATAAGCATGTTGAATGGGGGAGGGAGGCAGTGACTGCTAGAGGTGGGGTGCAAAGCCTGCCCCAAACATTGACATTGTAGGAAGCGCGAGTGAAAGTGGGGTGCAGTCATCCTCATACATTGTCACGGTAGGGAAGAGGCACTGCATAAACCCTCATCCTCACCTCTTGAATGGGAACCGTGGGTCCACTTATGAGTATACGCGTCCGTAATACAACAACCGCAGCTGCAAACGTCGCTGGTGCTTATGCTCATGATCACGATGTAAGATATGTGCTGTTAACTTTTGCCATGGTGCTGATGAATAAGTTCAATAATGCCGAAGCGCTTTATCACGTGCTGGGTCTTTATATGATCGACTAATTGTGTAATTTACGTGGTTTTACGCCGTAGCGGTGTATTCTAACTCAATATATACTATCGGTAAAGGCCACATCTGATGATTCTTAGGCCAAGTGAGAGTAATGAAGGTTCTATGTTCCCCAGACACTTATGCCACAAAACTGCTAATATAGACACCCTGGAAACTCCAAAAAAAACTAGCATGTAAACGCTACACTCAAACCTAACCCAGCAATACTGTCTTCGCGGGACGTATCACATTGCAAAAGCCAGAAAGCCAGTGAGGCGTTCCGGTCCCGCAAGCGCGGAGCATGAAAACTGCGGAAGCCGCAAAAAGCAGATGTTCAGTTGATAGTAGACCGCGCTGACCAAGCAGCCCCATGTTTTTGTCTGACTGTTCCACGTGCACAAACTCCTTGGAGCTGTCCGGCCTTGACAGCTGCTATTAGGACACATGTAGATGTTAACGGGCATCGCCGTTCCTCTTGATGGCAGCACTTGTCAGGCCATGCATGTACATGACTCTGATGAGGAGCTAAAATGCTTACGCTAAGAATTGCACCAATAAACGAAGACTTTGTAATATATTCAAGGTAAGAGGGTGTAAGTCTGTGGAGGACCTTGTGCGAGACATTGATAAAATAGATTAAATGATATGAACCAAGTTCTTACCTTTCTTACGATGTACAGCTTACCGTATAGATAAAGCCGTTGTCATGCTGGACCTGGTATTGTGAAAAAAAATATTTCAGTGCGTTAAACATTGCGTATGTGCACCCTCTAGCCGGCAAGGTATACCGTACTTTACGTGCGGTAAGCTCGTAGAGCTAGATCAGACACTTTATATTATCGAGACTAAATGTAATCATCACCTGTGAGTGTTTAGTGGCTGTCGAGATAAATCTATGGCAAAGAGAGTGCACCCAAACAGCAATACCACTTGACACACATCACACCTAGGCACTTGAAAAAGGAAATCGCACGCTAAACCAAGGAAGGGCCAGCCAAACACACACGATTCACAGCATACAAGCAGATGCTGCAGTGGCACCTCACTTTCATCACTTGTATTGTTTTGCAGAGATACGTCCAACACAATGTTGCCCATATTTCCGGCAAGCCAGAAGGTTGTTCGGAGACAATCTATAAAATTTTTTGGAAAGCGATCGGAAAGTCCCTGAAGCCTGTAATTTGGAATTATCGACGGAGAAGTGCCAGTGAACATAACCAGTGATTTTCCTTCAGATCCACAGAAGTGATAAATCGCCCGAGTTGGCCTTCAAATTTCGTTCACCCTGATACATTTGGCGAAAATGTGAGCACGGAAGAGTTCGGCGGTGGCTAGATTCGCCGAAACTGTGCTTCGTCCACCGATCACGCACACACTGATTTATGGGTCAGATGTAGCTCTATTCCCTCGCCACAGACCAATCAGAGGGATGGTAATGAATTAAAATAATGATGTCTATGTGCTACACACTTTTGCTAATTATGTTGTCATTTTTTCCCTTAAGCGCTCTGTTTACTTACATAAACGATATCTGAAGTATACGAGCATTTCGCACGACTGCATTTGCTGACATCCTTGTGAAAACAACCTGACCAGAAAGTAAGGTTTGCATGTCTCTTTCTCTTTTCGATGTGAGAAAACTTCCTGTGCGGGGACGCGTTCCAAAAATTAGGTAATCTGCACAAAATAAACGTTAGGGCCTCTCCATACTAGTCGAATAAAGCCTGATTGAAAAGTGCCGCTGATAGACCTTTCTCTTCATTTTTTTTCGTTGTTTTCGTTTTTCTTTCTTGTACCTATTGTTGCATCTGTTTCTGTATATTTTTTGCAATATATCTATTTTTCTTTCTCAATCTTTGTTTAAGGTATTTTCTTGTCGCTCCTTCTATTCTGTTTCTTTTGTTTCTGCTTTTTTGCGTTTTGTTTCTTTTGGTGGTTTATTAGTTTTTTTCTTTATCGTGTCTGTTTCTGTCAGTCTATTATTTCTTACCTATTCTACGTGTTGCTACATCTCTCTATCAACTTGAGATGTAAATTCTCATCTTCTTAACGTGCCTGATGAGTGAACACTGATTGCGCCAAACTTTCTGGCAGGAAATGAAATCATCTAACACACGCAATGATTACGCAACTGAAATAGCAGCTTTGGAGAGAAGACTGATGGTTCCCACGAAAGTTTTTATGTGGGCGAAACGAACATTTAATAATTTGTCGGCCCACCAAATATGAGTGACGACATTGCATTATGGCAAGTGCTAATAATTTTTTTTCACGGTTATACTTCAGGGGATCAAAAACAAAACCATTTCAATTGATAGAACGAATGTTGCCTCTAAAGTATGGGAAAACGATGAAATCCTGTAGGCTTGTTTGATAACGTCTTTTCTTTACTCCCTTAACCCAGTGTGTCGACGATACTCTGAAGCTCTGTAAAGACGGAGATACTATTGACGTGAGTATTCTTGTACATGGTTCTGTATATTGCATGTAGTTAAGGCACCGTATTCCTTGAACAAATAAGCTGGAAGTGAGGCTAACAATATATCAGAATATCCCAATGGAGGCTGTCCATTAGGTAAATAAGCTCTTATGATTTTCACATGCTCTCAGATTTTGTACGCGTTGTCCCATTGGGCTTGGTCAGGCAGTATTATGCTGCAGTACCTTGTAACATGCACGCAAGAAATAAAGTGACTCTCTGCGTATACCTATTTTGGTGGCGTTAAAAACAAGGATATCGATTTCACTATATCACACCATGGCGGTGACTGTAAAGAAAAAAAGCCACAGCTTTCCCGAAAAGGCGAAGCAATGAACGCGATAGGCTAAAATTAGGAGGTCACGCGCAGAATGGCAAGCAGATCGAAACGTGTCCAGCATTTCTTACGCACAAAGGACGCACTTAACGTAGTCACAGATACAGCTTAACGCGAATGAGCGTCTCAGTTGTTACTTCGCTGTGTCTGAAAAGCGCGCCCTTTTCGCAGACAGAGGCTGTGCAACGATTGCAGTGACCTTTGTGCGCCCCGTGACTGCAACAAAATTGTTCTAACGAAACTCAAAACCTAGCCAAGCCGTATCATTCTCCCCGCTGCAAGATAAGGGCACGCGATCGAGCATACACCCCCTTATTCTCTACGTGGGCCGAAGTACGCGTGAGAGACGATAGCCGCCGTGCGCTCATTGCGCCATCTTGCTGATAATGCTGAAATCACAATAATCTCCCCCCCCCGATATGCCCGCCAACAGCGGTAAGTAGTAGATATGAATAGCTTGCCGTTTGAACATTCAGGGAGGTGCGTCTCGGTGGCTCAGCAATAAAGAAAAAAAAAAGCGTCTCGGTGGCTCAGTGGTTAGCACCTTACGTTCACGACGCGGACGTCTCACGTTCGACTCCGCGCTCCGGAGTCTTTTTTTAGGATTTTTTTTGGCACCACAGACGCCGACGCCCACGTCGACGTCTGTGGCGAAATCCAGCTGAGTGTGTCCATATATTTGCTATCGCAATAAAGCACAGAAAAAATTATAAAAGGCTGCTCATCACCAGAGCACGTAAACTGAAAATTGGTACCAAACCAAAACCACAGATGGCTCTTGTAATCGGTTGTCATACCTATGAATGTATACAACGTAATGAACACTACGCTCCATGGCTAATCAGAATGCAACACACAAAAAGAACCAAGCTTTACGTTCATTTTATTTCATTAGTTCATTTCGATGTAGAAAAGAGAATTCACAAATAATTTCGAATATATGTGGTTTAGAAATGAGTTGCGTACAGGAATGTGTTGCATGTACCTATCATTTTCCTATTACTTTTCAGATTTCGCTCGTAGAATCCCTTGGTAAAACTGTTGCGGTAAGTCCAAGCGCTCTATATTACGATTTTGTGATTTATACCGGTTGTTAAACCAACATGCCAGCCTCCATTGGAAGCACAGCGTAGAATTTTAAAAGTCATGGTAATTTATGGCTTATCAGAAAGATTGCGTACTAAGTTACAAATTTTGTGGACTATTTGTGTCCTGTTGGTCTATAGAGGTCTCATTTTCCTCTGGCAGCAGTCCTGTCGAGTAAATATTATGCATGCTTAAAACTTAAAATGGAACACGTGGCAAGGAATAAAATGCACATTTTATGAGAGAAATGTATGGGCATAAAAAGAAGATGGGAAACAAAAACGTTCGGTAACGCTTATTGAATGCAGTGGATGATTCTCTGCTATGTGTATATTGTGTTTCGAAACCAGGAAGCATATATTTGAACGCATAGACGAACTGTTTTATTTGGCTTGATACAGTTATGATGAATTCGAAATGATTCAAGCTTCTCTAATAATCGCTACATATTTTGTTTTGTGTGTTGTGTGCGTGTGTTACATCTTACATCTAACAGTGCATCGTGAAGGACCTGCTAACCAAGACGCCAAGAGAGACTGTTAGCAGTCTTCTCTGTGACGTCGCACGACTATTTTCTACAGTTATTGGACAAGTTCCCGGTGGCAGTATTTTAAGCAAACCAGTGAACGAAATCTGTGAGTATTTTGTAAGGCGTCCAATTATTTTCATGATTCATCAAACTTGCACGTCTATAAACTATGAAGTTGCGGAAAAGAACTTCCTGCGCGAAATATGTGAGATGACCGAGGAACCTCGATTGGTGTTAACAGACACAGCTCTAAAGAAACGTTAGCTTTTCATTGTGCAGAAAAGGGAAAATATTGTTAGATATCTCTTGTGCATGTTTGTTCAAGGAATGGTTGCTCTTTCTAAATTACATTACCTGTTCCCAATGTTGCAGGTATACAGATCACTATTATCGGATTCACTAATTCACAAAGTTTCAATAAAACCTAAAGGCATCGTCAGCAGAAATTCGGGTACTACTAAAACGGGCTAGCTTTCATGCTCAGAAAGTGCTAGAGAACTTTCAAAAGCTAGCCTACATGTCACCTTTACGGTTATATATTTAGCAGTGCATAGAATATGCTGAAGACGCTACAAACTGGTGCATAGGAGGAGAGACCGCCAGGGGGGGGGGGGGAGCTTGGACTTCACAGCCCCCTCCCCCCCCGGCTATCTGGGATGGCCCCAAGATATTGTCCCGGGGTCATGACGTCAACGAAGGAACCAGTCTTCAGGTCGAAGATGAAACTGTTTATTCGGGCCGAAGTTGTGGCCACGCAACAAGAAATTGAAATTAAAGCAAGACGTAGTACACTGGCACCAATAGCGGCGAACACAGCGTCGGTCGTCGATCAAATGACAAAAGGCGAAGCGTGTCGGCATTTACACACTTGCCATCGAACATTCTAGCGTTATCGCTAGCGGCGACGTAGGTTACAGAATAGTCTGCAATGTTTCTGAAGTGGGCGTAATCTTAACAAAATGATTTACCGCAGTCCCGAGGCTTCTCGAAAAGTGTAGGGGTGGTTTGCGTTGAGAGTTACTGACAGTGAAAAGGGGCGATAATAAAACTTCAGGAGGGATTGTGGCAATATTATTTAGGGCTAACATACAGACCAGCGGACTGTTTGTCATAATTTTTTCAGCTATTTCAGATATTTTACAGGGGTCCTTCGTGTATTTTCTTTTCATATTTTTTTACTTAAGATAACGAAGCAGTGATAAATATAAACTCCGGTGCCATAATAGGAAGTTTGGCACCACGGAACTGAGAATTAGGTCGCAGGAGGACGAAAATTGCGGAATTTGTATGGTTCATGCAAAAAAGAAGTACGGAATTGGCGCGTACGCACCAAGAAGATGAAGGTTTTTATATTGTAACAAAGAAGACAAAACGTATGGGCTCATTTTCTTTGTTATAAACAATACTGATGAGAACAGACAGCCAGTTCGGCCAAGAAAAGTGTAGCGGATATAATTAGAAGTATGTGCAGTGTAATTGTAAAGAAAGAAGTGTTGATGGAAAGATGACTTGCCGTGGGCAAGAACTGAACCCTCGACCTTCGATCAACGCGTCTGATAATTTACCAGTGGAACTACCACGGTGGCTTCCCCCATCCACACATTTAGGTATGTATGTGCATTAAACGCGAGAGAGTGAGTCAGCGCCACCTGTTCCCATTGCGGCGAGTATGGGACACTCATTTTTTGCCTACTGGCATCACGTAGCACGTGAACGTGAATGTGCTACGTGCTTGAGGGGGGGGAATCCAACTTTTTATTACGCGTCCCTTGCACTTTCTGTAGGTTGAGCTACGGCAGTAGTTATTCTCTATTCCACTTCGCGATGGCATTACGTTTTGTCGCCTTCGGTGGCAAGCTTTTTTCACCTCCTTCTAGTTTCCCTATATGCGTAACTGCTACGCCGCTATTGAAGACTACACACAAAGATACACACATTTTATTGGCTCAATCAAACGTCGTCTTGGTTAAGTTGTAAGAGAGAAAACTGTACCTCTTCATTCGATTTCATTTGTGTCAGTAGTATGTCTGTTAGTATTTCCCATTTCAGAAACTTCGAACGTTTCTCTGTCTTTTTTTATGTTTCAGGCAAGTCCAGGTAGCTTTTTAAAGCTACTGTGGAGCTGGACCACTTCAGTGTATTAAATGAAGCTCGTTGACAATAAAACATCATAAGAAAATTTGGCTTAATTTATTGCCACAGTCTTATCACTACGTTCCAGAAATGCTGGAAAAGGGATGAAGAGATAAGAATTTACACCCGATGAATTTAAAATGATCCTAATTAGGTATGCTAGCTGTTAGGCATACGCATTGTTTGTAGAATATTTTACTCGGGTAGTTGAAGCTTCGAGAACAGAACCAACATGATTGTTCCATGGTGCAATCAATAGTGTCTATTAAAATCCTCCATCCAGAATTTCAGCACCTAGTTGCACAGTTTTTTTCTGAATAAAAGCTTTGTCATCTAAACCAAGGAAAAATAATTGTGACCGCCCACACGACGTCAGCTCACAGCATGCCTCTCAGCGTGCGGTTAGCTGACATTGTGACATTTCGATAACATCGTGACATTTCGGTGAACTTATTCTCGAAGATGTAAAGCAGACTATGCCCCAAAGAGCTACCCGAAAAACCAGATGCCAAAATTCACTAGGCAGTACCACTGGTTTCAAAAATTTACAGCGGATTTCCTATCTTTAGGAAGCAGAGCGTAGTAATCGTAGCTGCTACATGGTACTTACAGATGGCCACGCAGTTTTGTCTTTACTCGGTCAGTAAACAGGTTACAACGTTTTTGCGCCCCCCCCCCCCCCAAGCAAGCTGGCTAACCCACGGGCAGCGTTACGCACCACTAAGCTCGTAGATTGATTCTTTGCTTTAAGAAACGACGCCTTGGCCTTGCGGCGATGCAGTTTCAGTCGCGCAGCCTGCGTTTTCATCTTTCCGGGCTGCTCTCTGCCGAATGGTAAGTTGGGCGAGTTGCACAGTTGCACTATTTCCTCTTCCGTTTTGTAGAGCCGCAGACACCTGGAGAAGCGGTATGGCCACAACGAAATCCACCGAGCTGAAGACTAGTCTCACTGTTTTCCTGCCAGAGGAAAAGTGCTACTCGCTCCGGCTTTCCTGTCCGCGTCGCTATAAGACGCGCTTACGTGGTGGAAGCCCCGCTCGGTCGTTGGTTGCGCGCCGATGACGTATCACGAACGTATACTGTTTCATTGCCGAAGTGGGCGGAGCTATGGCGACTGGCATCCCTTGTCCGAAAAGGTATTGAGCGGTTGCGCGAAAATTTGAAAGGGGCTGAAGGGGGTATTCTAACCCCTGTTACTTCCTTATTATAGAACGTATTAGCATAATTTATGCGGCAGTGTGTTTACATAGCCAACTTTCGCATATTCCTGTTCATCAAATTTTTTTTTTGAACTCGCGGTTGTTTACCGGCCACTCAAAAGCAAGGGGTCACGACGCATGTGCAAAAGCTTGGGATAGTTTTTAACCACATGCCTACAGGCAATATTTCCTACAATCAGCGCTTTTAAACAAAAGACCCTCTTAACGCAGTGATCTCTACGTCTCGTTTATAGTAGGGTAGGTACATTGAGCGACCGTTAAAATTAAGCTATTGTGCAGTGAAAAATGCCTTCAGTAAAAAAAATCCCTCAATGATAATGACACTACCAAGTGCCAATTTCTTGAACCTCTTCGTTTTGGGGCAAGGCTTACTGTGTTTAACGTTTTGGCTATCCACACTTGAAGTGTTGTATCTCCTAAATCTTTCCTCAGCAACTGCTAGCGCTCAAGTGTTACGCACACATATGTGTGCACTGAAAGCGCGGAAGCGAAGCGAAACACCGACAACATCATTACGACAAGAAAAACGAGCAGCGGCACACATGTCAGGCCTGCATGCGCAAGAACTCCTGCCGAAGAACTAGCGCACGCGACGGAAGAACCAATGAAGATGATAGGCTAGTAAATGCTGATACCGAAAAATTCTGTGTTCACTTGTTTTTGAACCTCGTTAGTTGTATCATTTTTCGATTGTAAGGTCAATGGCGACCCCACTGAATGCAGAAACGAGTGCCTAAAAGCTATGCTTCAAAATCCTGCGCGCGTGACAATAGTTGTATGAGTTTTCATAGGCAGATCCGGGTAAGCATATGCCACATTAAATGATCGAGTTTTTCAAGCCACGATATTTTCGCACTAATACACGAAGAAAAGAATGAAAGATGAAACACGAAGGAAAAGAAAGGCCGCAAGGTTAACCAGCCCAGTAGGATGAGTATGTTACTTTACGGAGGCAAAAGGCATGGGGGACTTTTGAAGATGTAGAAAGCAAGAGAAAGAGAGAGCACGCACACGAAGTCACATATTGTAATCATCATCTCACATTAAATTTATAATCACATGGTGGAACTCTGTTGCCTTCAAGAACTTCAGCACCGTCTTCGACGCTGTCGCCCGTGATGACCTATCAGGTCGACATTCAAGATGTTCTTTGCCAATTGTAGTGAGGGGTGTTGCCGAAGATGTGCTCCAATGATTTCTCGCTACCACAGTTGTCGCAAAAGGGGTTGTCAACCATTTCAATGCGAAAGGAGACACAAAATGTCTACATCAGGTTCTCAGGTCGTAATGGCGCTTTGTAGGAAATTTTCAGCTCTATTAATTAGCAACACAACATCTGCTTTAATATAATGGTAAATGTCTACCAAAGAGCCCCAACTGTATTACCTTCAAAGAAAAAAAAGCAAGTGTCCTTGAGAGTAAAAGAAAGAGAAGTTGACTCTGTTATTCTCGTTTTTCTGTCGGCTGCGCAATTACCCAATGGCTGGAATGCAAGACTCCCATATGGCGGCATTCACTCATGTACACTTCAAGTACACAATATGTTCCTCATCGAAGAGTTTAAAACAGTCATTGTACTATTCTTGTACACTAGTGCTGGTAGGACGCACTGTATGCCATAGATGTGCATGGGCTCCCCATCAGGCAGCTTCAAGTTACTTTTAGGTGTGTGTGGGGGGAAATAGGTTTTCTTTCAGCACCTCTATCTTTTGCACTTTGGTCAATCCAAAAAAAAAAACTCTGCTCGTCTAAAAAGTGCCCAAATAATGCTCTAAAATGAATGAAAAGTAGAGAAAAGATGAGTTGTCTTTGAGAATGGCTTCATCACTTCCGGGGATATCCTGCAGTGTTGTACGTTTTCTTGCAAACTAACAACAGTGTCCGACCACTTTCAAACACAACGATTGAAAGCACCACCCAGTAGTATTAGATTGACTGCCATCACAATTTTATAGACCCAAGAAAGTGCACTAGGTCTGGAGAAATCACCACATCAGTAGGACAGGGTTTTGTGTACCCTTTTACTAAATAGTGCTCTTTAGTAGAACCACACTTATCAAATAAGAAGTGGCCGCTTTCGGTTGAGTTCAACTTCACTTCATTACCTTGAAAATGATTCTAGACATATATGCTCGCAAATTCACATTAACATCATTGTTACAAACCAACAGAAACCAGAGCGCTTCAGAAATACAGTGAATATGACTGACTATATAGTACTCGTGTTGTCGCTGTTCAGCCGTTTTGGCAGCAGCTTATTCTATTTCTCTCTGTATATTTTGTAAATACATTTTTTCCTCGTGCACTCTCAACCCAAGAAAATATTTTTGCGAGCATAAAACTACAAAATCACAGCGTTGGCTCATTCAGGCAAGTGGCACGCTTACACACTGGAGATCTTAATCGCGGTGGAATGTCCTCGGTCGTAGTAAATTGTGTTCTCGTGCATATACGTTATGATTTCTGCCATATGGCTCACCTTAAAGCCAACTAGTCCTCACGCTCAACACGATTTGGGATGTTTGTACTTTATTGGTTTCGCCATTAGCCGCAAGGGCATAAATTTCACAGCTAACTAAATCCAATTCGTCAAGCATGCTTTTACACTCAACGATGCAGAGAACACTGAGGTACATATGGCAACCGGACGCCCATCTGCAATGATCCACATTATTAACAAGCGTCATTGCCACTGAGGCTAGGCTGAGAACTAGAACATAATACTTGCAGCACATAGTGACGCCTGTTATGGCAGAGCTGCTTACTTCAGAAGCTGCTATAAATTATATTCCGTCAGGGTCGCAGCGCGAACACCCTATGCGGGTTAAGTCTTTCTTCAAGGGCTGTAATTTTCATCAGAAATCTGGCCAGAAATTTTTGTAGGGGTGAAGAACTCAATCACTTTTTATGTAGGCTTGTGTGCGTGTTTAGTGCGTACCCATATATACACACATGCAAGATTGAAAAAAAAGAAAAAAAATCCCGTGAAATCATTAAGATTCTTTACCCTCTTTTCTCAGCCTAGAAACGCAAGAGATTTTCTCTCATGGTTGATTTTCAACATTACGAGTATTCACACACGCAGGCACGCGCACACAAAGTGTGAATACTATTCAAAACAGACCGCTTATTTCACAAATCACGACTTCCACTTTACTTGTAACGCAAACAGCCAATGTTTAATCCATATAGTGGAATTGACCATGCATTGAAAAATGTTGCGCTTTGTGAGGCTGATTTCAATAAACTAAAAAGTGTTCTAGTCATTCGATGAGTAGTAAGGGAGGTGATTTTGTTTAATAAAAGTTTTAAATGTAGTTACGAAGATTCACACAAAGTGAAGTGCAAATAGAGCTAACGTTGACGTACAGAATGATAGCTTTCAATGACGAAGCCACGTTGAAGAAACAAGTTCATGTGGAGCTTTCATTTCCTGGGGTGGTTGGTTCGCCTTCGTTATTACAGCAACCACCTTCTGTATAGCAGCATTCTTTGCATTCTCGCTTGTTTAGGATACCAGTGGTTGACTCAGGCACCTTGCAGTGTAATGAAGGAAGCAAATTTCGAGAGTCGGCTTCATTGTTTGACACAGTTTTCATAAAAGAAAACAAGTCATAATGAAGCAAAAAGGAGTCTAAGAGACACGTATTGCTTGAAACGCATTGTAGTAAATGTGATGCAGATGTGAATACAAGAAAGTGTACAGGACAAGAAGTTTCCGTCGTTCCGGAGTGATGCCGACATCTTTTTTTATCATCTGTCGATTCACACGGTAACTAGGCTCTCCATAATATCTGAGGCCATGCAAAGCGAGCGATGGCTGATATATCAGGGTGCCGTACTGCCACGTATTCGAGGCTAGAATTCGAGAGTAAAGATATGTTGAAATTGCGCGAACAACGAAAACAGTGGCCACCAGGCCACCACAGATGCTTATACTGACGCCGGTTAACTTTTATGTACCCTTGACACAGACCAGGTGCGGAAGTTTGTTGTATATGAACAGCGATCTAGCATGCCAGGAATACGGTCGCTGACAGGCTGCCTCAAGGATTTTCTCACTACATCAAAGCGAAGCCCCAAGCCTGCTTGCTAAGTTCACTTGTACTTGTGGAAAAACACACTAGAAATGAGAAAGACACTGGATTTTGTCGATTTTTTGGAATTCGAGCTAACAGTTAGTTGTGCAGCTGTTAATAACGTGAGAATTACTTCCTTCAGCCTTACCTCATTGTCTTAAAAGAAGCGTACGTAACTATACCACAAAGCCGAAGTACTTGCTGTTTCACTGATATAAATTTTTGCATGCAAATAAATACGTTACAAAGGATTACGAAACTAAAATGGAAGAGAACCTTCTTAGAGTAATAATAAACGAAAAGAAAAACATGTTGTTTTCACACGCTAACAACCATTAACTTATGTCAGCGGTATTTTCAAATTATTTTTGACTGTTAGAAACGAATCTTTTAAATCATAAAAGTAATCCATCAATTAGGTAAAACTGTTCCCTTACATCTATCCTGAGCCTTAGGAAGTTTGGCTAGCGTGTTAGCACTTAGTGTGAAAGCGCGCCATGCATAGCAAGCGTACAAAACATCCACTGCACTTGCTTTTCACCGGCATTATTGGCGCCGTGAGTCATGCTTAGAAAGCATGATTTTCAAGGTGAAAGCCCATCGTGATTAGTACAATCGTGCGAAAAAATCTACCACTACCCCTTTTACGCCTACTACAATTGAAAATATCGGGGTGAGAAGAAAGAAAAGTGGACGAAAAAACTTTAACACTTGCCCATGTGATACATACTTTGTAGTGGGTGTGTGATGAGCAAGCACCACTTTTCGGGAAACATTTCTTTTTTGTAGGTTTGAAGAAATTCACGATAATGTTGTTCCTGTGAGAGTGATTATAGAAGTAGCCAATATTTCTTGTACACGAAGTGAAACCTTGAAGAGGTAGCCATTGTGAGGCAGCTGTCTTATTCAGAACGGATTATTGTTTTGTAAGAAAGTTGCGAAGCTGACTCTCGGCAGTTTTACATTATTAAGCAGCCATCGTGATAATCTCATAGTCGCAACGACATTGAGTTTAGTGATCACGCATAGTTGACCTATCCATATTGGCTCATTGAGTAAAGGACACTCAATTTCATCTTGGATGTACATCACGTCACAGAGAAGAATGCAACTGAAACAACACCGTTCGGAAATGGTAAGGAAAGAATACGACTGATGGTTCAAAGACCAAAATATTCCTCAACATTGAGTTCTCCTTTTCTTTTGAGCTTAACTTATGCTAACGTGAAATTCTTTGCATTCCCAGTAACACTAACGGGAAAATTTGCAAGCAGCTTGTATTTTCAACATTCATTCCAAGTGAGGTTATTCAAGATGCCAGCGCTTTTGAAGACACAATAACGCCAATCATTTTGTGCTTTATACATCACTACCAATAAGTTGAGCTCTAATGAACGCACAATAATACAAGACAGGTGGTATGAGCCGACGCAAGAAAGCACACAATGAGCAAAGCAGAACTAACAAGAAATTACGCTTTATAGAAGAGTATTGCACCTGCTCCAGCAATACGCTATGGCGCCATGTCAGACAGAGCAGCATGAGAACCTGGACGAGTGGTGACGCAAGGTCGCCAGAGTTGCCCCACCATCGTACAGAGAATCCTGTGACAGGTGGTGTGCTCATGCCACGAGCACTATTTTTGATGTACGTCGCATCAGGAGGAGCCCTCACATCCATAAAAAGTATAATAAAATAAAAACTTCCGATGTTTTCTTTTTCAGTCCATGTCCTAAACCTCCACAAGTATGACACGTGCTTGCGCATTTACAAAAAAGTCTAAAAAACCCTTGATGACGTAGGACCTTATAACCAGCAGGTAGTCTAAAGCGCGTCTGCGCAAGCACACGTGGCTTTACGATTTTCTGAGCATGTGCGAGTACTGACTTATCATTCGCTTCCGAAGTTCTATATAAATAGTCGCCAGGAATACAGGGCATTCAGATGCTTTAGCCGTTTCAATAGAACATCTGTGTGTGTCTCAGAGCATAAGTCGATATAATCATGAGCTTCAGTCGAACCTTGCTCGTGATGTGCCTCCTGACTGCCTCACGCTGTGTTAGTGCTGGCGTTGGTATGCATTTCTCTTTAATTTTTTGAGACCTTCCTCTATTTCATTACAATTGTATCTAATGCTGATGTTTTCGATCGGGTTGAAAAAAAAGCTATTGGGATTTTAGACTTCACGTAGACTTCATTCGCTTTGAGTAAGTTTCATTCACCCGTACAACGCTGGCTTTTTGCCGCGTACGTTGCAGGTCTACTACAAGCAACCTACGCATGTCACGCCGTTAGTGACCTATATGAAAAAATCGAAATGATTTACCGCCCTGAAAAAAGCATGAATTGTTCAACACCGTGTTGAATTTTGAGAGTATACTGAAGGGAGAAAACAAACAATATATATTCACCACTCCATGACTTTCTGTTACCATACCCGATGCTATCGAGTAACTTACAAAAATTAATCTACTCCTAACGCCGGAAATCATGGTGCGAAATAATATATATCTTAAAAGAAGTGTAATGTCACCAGTGTTCTTATTTTCTGTAGGTTCTGCAACGTTGTAGACACAGACTAATTGCTAAGCGCATGTTTTATTGCTAATAGTTACTGCCCTTGGCAATTTCGGAGCGTACCAATAGGATGAAATGCAGAAACTTTTAAAAGTGTGCATTTGTATATTAGTGATTGTTGGTATGTTTTTGTTTACATAGCCCTTGTGTTGCTTTTTCGCATTTTTTTTATAAACGTGCTACGACGACTTGATTGCGCATGGAAAGCGCATACATGGTTTTGATGCTAATGCTGCACCAAGTACCCAAATTACTCAGTCATGTGTGCAACCTCATAGAAAAATTTTGTGATGCCAATGCCTACAGAATGAAAAAACTTTATTTTTTTTAAAACTGTATTTTCGAAAAAAACTCCAGAGCCACGTAGAAATTGTACATGCAGGCTTTCGTGTGGGCAGATATGTTTTCGTTCATTATTGAAGAAATATCGTGGCACAGAAGGTAGATATTTGCATAACACAAAACTTTTCACATATGTATCTAATGCCATAAAAAGAGCCATAGCTGTCTATTATCCTAATACGATCTTAGATGTTCGTGTTGATCAGACGGCGGTATTCCACGTCGCGCTTTGTATCCTCATGAACTGCCCCCCCCCCACCCCCCCTTTTAGGTTTCAAAAAAAGAAAACCGTCATAGCCGCAATATCATCATCAATAATTTGCAGTGCCTATCACGATTTTTTGACGGAAGACTTGGTGGTCTGTCGGAATTGATGAGAAAACTAGAAAAACTGTCCTGCAATTCGTCAACACAAATTTGAAAGATCTGCAGCGCCTTTTTATTGTGTCAGCTGAGTATAAACGTCATATTTACCTGAAAAAAATACAGTTGTGAATCAGGATTATTTTTCTACAGAGTGTTAGAACTAGTGTCAAAGTACAACCCGTGGTGTCCAGCGTAACGTGAGGCAAAAGCGAGCCTTTGTTGGTTGGAGTGCTGTGGTTGGCTAATAGATAAGTGAGAACAGCCAGTAAGCCCTGTGCAAGCTTAGTTCATATTTGTGCTGTCATAGCGTACACGAATCAATGCGTCCAAACTAAACGTGGTGTAGTAGCCGAAAATTTACTGGTATAGGTTTTTCATAAAAAACGTCGCACTTTTGACATGCACCGATGACCTTCTGCCTTAATGCTTTTATCTGGGCCTAATAGAAATGAAACGTCACTGGACCGTACGGAAGAACCAGTAAGTATTAGAGATGAAAGGTTAGTGTTCTGGCAATATCGACTTTCATATCAACGTTTGAAAAGGAAAATTACATATTGTTGTGAAATATATGGAAGCCAATTTACTTGTACCAAAGCGTCTTTGAAATGCACGCAAAATGAGAATAAGTAAAGTTTGAATTGTGTAATTGCCAAATTTGCTAAAAAAAGCGCACGAACCACACTGTGAAGAAGAAAATAGTTGTATTTTTATACTCGAATAGTTTTGTTGTAGCGATTAACCTAGCAACCATGATCACTGTCTCTACAGATACGGCAACAAGTGTGGCAGATATATGTACGGACGATGCCACTGCGTCGGAGCCAGAAACCTCGTCTGGCGACCCGACCTTTGGTGCTGCAGATGCTGCGAAAAATTAAGCAGCCGCAGGAGAAGCAACTAGCCCAAAAATAAGAGTTGGCTTTTAAAGCTTTCATGGCGACAAAATGATAATTCATCGTTTAGGGCGCATATCCTACGTTAATCTGCAATTTTGTAGAATACATCCTTAGTGAATAAGCTTGCACGCTTTAGTTATTATGCATGTGAAGGCAATAAGGTGTGCAATGAAGCAAGGCTAATCAAAAACTGAGTTCTTGATAACCCATTGCGCTGAAATTGCCTCAGGAGTTTTAAAAAATGGTTAGTAGGCGGTGGATTATGTGGGTTTAAAAATCATTATGAACGTTGTAGCTTTGCTGGGTTGCGCAAATTGGGCGTCCTTAGTTTAGTATTAAAGTACAGTAAAAATATTTCCCACGAAAACTTCCATTACCAGTATGTATGAGTAAAAGACGCACCACAATGACGGGCACAAACGCGAGCCTAACAGGGCCCACTTGTTGCCTACATTGTGGTTCATGAAATACAGCAGACAGAGCTATTTTAATATGAAAGATTGTCCTTGCAAAATGTATATTTATTGTTTTGTAGCTTCATCTGATAGTTCAGAGCGCTTAATACACGTAGCCTGCACAATGCTGAAGAGGTGTTATTGAATGCCATTCATTTTGCAGATGCAGTCATTTCGTAGCAATGAAATATGATATGAACACATTTCACAGGTAATGCCGTGAGTGTAAATGACGCGCCCATGAGCGATACTTCAGGCGCAACCTCGGAAGAAGCTGCTAACAGCGAGAACATTGGCTCAGGGACGGCGGACAATTATTCGAACCAGGACTGCATAGAAGTCACAATACCGAACATTTTGGGCATTGAAGCGGTAAGAATAAACAATCTGCATCAAATGTGCTCCTAAGTAATTTTCTTAGAACCTAATGCTCATTATGGCAAACGTGACTGAAGGAAATGGTTAGAGAAAAGTCATTTCAATTACCTTATAAAACGACCCAGACGACCTTATAAAATTCACATATTTGTAACATTATAGCCCATCCATAGCTCATTTCGCAGCGAAAGCTATTAAGAAATCAAAGCTCTGTTCCCGCAGCGGCGCCGTAGCTGTGCACTGCTGCCACCGCACGCGTCCATAACCACTATCACAGGCATATGAAAACAATTCAGTACCAATGAAATAGTGGTGCTTGAACACGGGTCTGGTGCAGGCCAGCCCAGTACTCTACCACTGAGCTACGCTGGTGCTTGGGACGTCTTCGCAAACTTGCTTTTAGCAGGCTTGATGTCGGGAAACTTAAGCAATCGCGTTAGTACGAGGAATAAAGCGTTTTAGAACAGCAAAAGAACAACCAGGCGTTACACATTGCAAATAGCTTAACGAGTGGGTCGTCCAATGCTAAAACCCATTCCAAAAGCTTGTTCTTGTTCACTTATTAACTGTGGCGCATACCCACTTCATTCATAATTTCTCATCGTCGTCATCCACTGCATGAACAATTGGCACAAAATTCTTTGCCAGTGTTAAGGGGATACCACGCTACCCAGAATGATGAAGGATAGCATAGTGATTGCTGGCCAACCACCCAGAAACTATAAATGCCGTAGTGGGTACCCAGCAATTGTGCTTGCTGCAGTTACCCAATGAGTGTTTAGAAAAGGCTCTGAAAGGTTGCTCATCCTGCTTTCGCTGTGACTGTGCTGCACCTTTCACGCAGGCCTGGCATTTTTTTAGTGCTCCCCCACCCGACTTTCAGTATAAGAAACGTTTAACGAAGCAAAAGTGGTTAAAGGAGGTGTCTTTTTTATGAAAAAAAAATGTCACTATTTACAGCTTTCTGGAAAAAAATGGTTTTCGTAAATGGTCAGCGTGTTCAATTAGGATCTCGCGAATACGACGATGATTAAACTTTTGAGTAATTTTTACCGGTAAAACAAGCAAACATGCCCTGCCGTGGTGGTCTAGTGGGTAAGGCACTCGGCTGCTGACCCGCAAGTCGCGGGAGGAAATCGCGGCAGGGGCGGTGGCTGCACCTCTGATGGAGGCGAAAATGCTGTAGGCCTGTATGCTCAGCTTTGGGTGCACGTTAAAGAACTCCAGGAGGTCTAAATTTCCTGAGCCCTCCACTACGGAGTCTCTCATGATCACATGGTGTTTTTGGGACGTTAAACCCCATATATCAATCCATCAAACATGAGCCCTATGATTCCATGCATGCATTTGCGCTATATAGCTGCACCGTTAAACGGCGGTAAAACACTGACGGTTGCCCCCTCGGGCTGCTAGGATAACCGGAAGGGAACATTTTCTTGGTTGCATAATTGGATGTAGTGTTATGTTGCTCGGTATTGGGATGACGACCTATGTGAACGTAGGAGCGCAAGTTCCATTGTTTCAAGAAATTTGTTGCTGGGCAAGATTTTTACGTTCTGTGATCCATTGTTTTTGTACAATGAAGGTTTACATATGCAAAAACAGTCATAATATGGTGTATGTTAAGCTAACCTGAAGGCAGCAGCTATATTTCAGATAATTAAACCATTCGTCAATAATAAATATCCGTAACGTGTATTTAGCGCACTTTGTCTACCATATTGTTAGTTGAAGGTACCCGAAACCGGTTCTTTTCGTCATCAATGGCACATTGTTGACCTTTTCAAAAACCGAAAAAGTTCTAGTAGTCTTTTGTGTGAAATGTAGCCATTTGTTTTTGTGTGCTCGTACACACGATGGTGCCCTTTTCAGCACCACACTTTTATAAAATAAAAAAAAGATAGTCACGTGGAGCTTTCCTTTAAAGGTTATAAAAGACAAGGTAGTTCCATGTTGCCGCGTTTGTTTCTGTTTTTTTTTCACCTGGTGTTCAAAACAATTTAAAGTATTCTAAGACGATGGTGTCATTTTCTTATTTTTTTACAGTGCCTTAAGGACCGAATGAATTTTTGCACAGGGCAAAATGTAAGTTCTATTCATTCAGGAACAAAAACTCTTAGTTTATGCGTCTGCATGTAGAGTCAAACTCTATATAGACTCTGTTGGCAAAGATGACCAGATAAACGAAAAAGATTTACAAATCTGTTCGTCAAACAACGAATTGCATTGCTTTTTGTGCAAGCACAATGTAAGCGTAGTGACAGCATACACTGACAAAACAGCTTGAAAAGTAACATAAGCCTTCCTTGCATCGTTTTTCAGATCACAGTAGTATTTTCTAATTAGATTGAATTGAATTGGAGTTTATTTGTCCTGATATTCTTACAGGATCGGGAGCAGAGACTGAAGGCTATATAGCCTGACATGGGGCTGCTGCTCCTAAATACAGTTTGGCACGCTGGCCGCTCAATCTGTCGCATATGTTTTCAGAAATAAATATATAGCAAAACAAATAACACAACAAATAAACCATAACACAACAAAATTTAGCATGGTCTTGTTACACAATTTCAGGAAAAACATTAGAAAATCACTTTATCACAAAAGCGTCATCTGAAAAACATCAGCAATACAGAATGTAAAATAAAGCATAAGAAAAGAAACTACAACACATAACTCGAATTGATAGATAGGATGTAAGAAATCAAATACAGAAATTTTAATAAGCATACTCAATATCATGATTTATTAGGATGGACTTGATAATGGTGTTCGAAGGTACGGAATCGAAATCTATAAGACCGTGTAAACGATTTAACGTTGTGGGTATTTGATACTGAACGTGTTGCTTGCCATAACTTGTCCTTTTTGCTGGGATTTTCTGGCGTTGCTGACGCATGGTATAATGAGTGTTGTCAGGCGGGTTCTGAAGACACTGTGGCTTGTTTTGTTTAATCCACTACAGAAGTTTGAAATGATACAGCTTTGTTACCGTTAGTAATGCGTATTTTTCAAAGAGTGGTTTGGTTTTCAAGTCCCTGATAACACCATACTATTGCCCGAATGCTCGCAAAACTATTTTTTGAAGAACTAGTAATTTTTGATAGTTTGTTTGTGTAGTAGTACCCCATACCAAGATACCGTATGCCATTTTAGAGTAGAAAAGGGCATAATATAATTCTATTGGTAACCATTTGGTAAGACTGGGCTGAGCTTATATAAACATCCAACGGTTTTACTGAGTTCTACCGTTAGTTTTTCTATATGTGTGTTCCATGTCAAGCCTTCAGAAAACCATACACCTAGGAAATTCTGGCTGGTGACTTGCTCTATCTCTTTGCCTTCAAATAAAACAGTTGAACTATAGTTACGCGGCTTATTAGGTGGGGCAAACACAATGTATTTTGTTTTACTCACATTTATTGCAGTTTATTCAAACTAAGATACGCGGACAACTTTCGTAGGTAGTTATTAACCTGGTGTTCAAGCTCTAAAATTGATGTGCCGCTAAAGAATATGCCAGTGTCATCTGCATACATTATTAACTTGGGAGAACATGGGATATCACACAGGTCGTTTATATAAATTAATTATATATATAATGTTGTACTGTGACGACCCCACTTCAATAAATCAGCTAGAAAAATTAAGGGGCCCTAAAGCTCCGCCTATAATAGTTAAACGTGATAGCGATGTCTTGTTCCTTGTGTGCACTTCTAACACATAATGCATAAAGTTTATTTCCAACTTTTTATTCACCCTCTACGTGTCCTCAAAATGCATAGGTGCCATATCGTGCGTGCTTTTGGTAGTGAGGTACAAGATTTAAACCATGAAATCATCTTGATAAACACGTATTCTGTGGCTCGTTGGCAATGGGTGCTTGTACCACGCATTAATACTGCAATATTTAATGTTGTATTATGAAGCATGTATCCAGAACGTGTGTGTTTGTAAAGCATCCGTTACTTGCACTGAATTTACAAGCAAGGCAAGTTATTTTTTCTTTATTCTTAAGGAGACACGTGGGCCTATGGTAGATAATCCACTTGCCGTGCAAACGACCCGGGTTCGATGCACAGTCGGACCCAAACGACCCTGGTTAAGTCCCCAATCTGACCCAGGATTTTTTAAACGTAATTCTATATGCATCGTTCTCAATTTCGCGGTCACGTATAATTGTTCGCTCACAGCCAATGACGCCGAAGGCGACCCCGGAATTCCTACGAAGTAAGCTCTTGAACGCTGTTCCATTAAAATTTCTTAACGTGCTTTCTTTGCCATACTGTGTTCATACTGTGGTGGTCAGTGCGACAGAAAGCAGGCTGTTTGCACCATTTCTTTGTTGCATTCATTTGCCTGAATTTATGCAGCCTATATTTACGTGCATCAGCAAATAAAGCCTAATCCTGCGTCACAGCTGAGCTTGAATTGTTTATTTTTTTGTTAGCGCGCAGTTCGGCGGCAATTATGGAAACTATTGCGGAATAAACCACACCGGGTGCCTCCGGAAACATCTCTAAAATTATCAAAGCGTTGGCTTCCTAGAGAGACAAAGATTTCTTCAAAGGAAAACTGTCACGATGAGTGGATGTTCCCAAGAGCTATAATACAGAAAATATTGAAAGATTTCCGAGATTTTCTACGGAACTTCAAATACTCTCCTCTTGGCACTCCTTATGAATGGTGAATGATAACCGGTGGTATTGAAGAGCCAATTCACTTAGAACCTATTGTGAGGCACCTGTATCGACATGTGATGTGTAAACTTTGCACACAATTACGCAGCTTTTTGAGTCACTTTCATACTAAAGCACCTTTTAGGCTATTGAAGCAAGGAGTAGCTTAAGAGTTCATGCGTTTTGCCGCATACAATGCAATGTATGCGGCAATGCAAACATTGGTCTCATCTCAAAAATGTTTGTCAAGTTTATATCTCTTTCAAACTAAGGGGGGTAAAGTTAATCGAGTCGAATTTGACGAAAGCATTTACGTGAAAGTAATTTGTGAACTTTCGATGAATACGGAAACGATTTTTAGTTTAGGTTTGTGATAACCCACATTTCAATCGTAATAATTTAAATACCGTTAGCGTCATTTCAGTATTGTCAGAATCATTTATTTTCTGCTTTGGAGCCTTTCAAGTAAAAAAATTCTGAAGTGTTACATATGCGAGACATAGTAGGCTGAAAGCCTTGAGAAGTGCTTTGCTGGTGGGAGAGGTTTTACTCAAGTTGGCTAAAAAAACACATAAAGCAAGAATGATATATTGATGTATAAGATTAAATAAGAGTGCTGGAGGTTTGGTGAAGAAATAATGAAAAATTCTCATAGTGACTAGTTCTGACCAAGGAAGCTCCATGTATCTCGCGCAACGTTTCTGAACGAAGTCCTACACAAACCCTAGTTGTGTTAGAACATACCGTAGTCAACGAAAGACCATCTGCGTGTCATCTTGCACATCACGCCGGCGTCTCCTAATGCCCTAACGTTAGCGTATAAAACATTACGCAATACTAGGCGAAGTCACCTATTTAGTTTTCAGAAAATGCACAAGGCATGTACAAATGTTACAGCTATTCCTCAAAATTTAAAGGGCCAGTCAACAGGCTTCGACATTTTTTTTTCCACCCTCCAAACAAGCTCGCGCATCTTTCGTGCGCCTGACCAATGCCTCCTAGGAAAAGTGTGCCTGGAACATCACTCTTTTTTTCAATTGGGAGCCTTCTGCCAGCTCGCAATCTCGGAGGCCATGCCTTCTGCCGCGTGTTGCGACCATCCTCCGCGTGCGAACGCTCGCTTGCGTACCGCTCAGTCACGTGACATTACCGTGCCGCTCTGGCACGTGACATCACAGCTGCTCGGAGGTGACTGTGAGAGCATTGCTGTTTTCGCAGGAGGAGGCGGCCAGAGGTGTTCGCCTTCGTTCCAGAGGAAGAGGGTAAAATCAGAGGGTGGGGCATAATTTCGTTCTAGGCAAAATTGTTTTTAGAAGGCATAGGACTGACCAATTTCCTTCTACGCGCAGTGACGTAAACTCAGCGATGGGCGACGTTGACTTTATTACTCTTTGTTGAGACCTGGTTAAGACCTATCGACGTGCTGCGTGCTACGCTACGTCACCGATCACCGAGGTTACGTCACGGCGCGTAGAACGAGGTTGATCACGCTTAGGGGAATTGCGTGAGCTTTTCCTGCGCGTTTCGAAGCCTGTTGACTGGCCCTTTAATGCGTCCTACTGGCTCCTTCGATCGGTGCCTAATGATGATGATTGCAAACTTTATTCAATGACCAGAAAGATACCCCTCCCCCTTTCATGGAGGCGGGCGACCGAACCGGCACAAATACCGTGGGCTCTGGCGGCATCTTCAGCATGCCATGTTGACCGGACTTACAGATGTGCGTCAGAGCTTAGGAGCACAGCCTTTCATTTATGCCTGTCTGAGAATTCGCCTTTCATCGGGTCCCGTGAGCACGTCCATAGCATGTGGCTTACTTAAGTCCAACCTGTTTATGGAAAATATTTATTTTCCCAACTGAAGTTCTGGTTCACAGTGATTCATTATTATCGGACAATGAAAGGTATGTGTCTGCAGTAGGAGCCCCACCACCACCTCTTCTTTGTTCAGTGACGAGTGTCACGGAGGATAAACTTTTCTGCTTTGCATATATGGCTGCGCGAAATCTCTCTAAGCAATAATCGTTCAAACGCCCTCGTCGCTTTTTTTGCAGACGATGACAGAAGGTGTGTTGCTACTAGTGAACGTAAGTCGACCTTGACTTTGATTACGTGCTAAGTGATTTTTATGCCACGTGCTAAATTTCGTAGTAATCATTGTAACAGCGCAAAAGCAAAATAAAAGAAAACATGGATCTGGTCGTGTATCTCGTTTGTCATGTAGTTTATTATTTAAAATAATTAAATACTGCCGTGATATTTTCAAGTACTTGATATGATGGAAATCAACGAGAATACTTGCCTAATATAACCCCTTGGACTGCTTGTTAGTCTTGCCTGTTTGTTATTCGTAATCGGACAAAAAATGTGTTGTATCTGGTCACTAGTGCTGTGGATACTCGCGAAAGCACAGAAAAAAGTGCCTACTTACCTCACAATGTACGTGTTTTTTTATCCAGTAGTTTTGCACTTTTTGGTGTGGGACTACTCGAGGCATCGCGTAGAAGGAGCATAGACACGAAAACGGGATAGCAGACAAACTACAGAGTGTGCTCTGTGCGCTAGAAAAAAATGTTTTACCAGTATTCATACATCTCATACAGAATTAAAGCAAAGTATAAAGATAATAAAACTTAGAAACTAATTGTGGCCTCCTTTTGAGGCTTCTTGCGATAACGATAAGCCACAGTCGAGATACCTGATTGTACCTTTGCATCCATCGAACTACATCGCGATGTATGCAGAGTAACTTGTGACAAAAAAAAAACAAGCAAGCGCTTTGTTGTGATGGGGTCGCTCATGAGAAGCATGATATAGAACAATTTACAACTTATTAAATTTCAGTGCACCGTGATTGGTGTATTCAAGAACCTAACTCCAATGAGTGCCTTGAAGACTGTGCAGGATGTCCTTATTGCTCTTTTGAAGAAAACTTTACCACCAGGTAAGGATAGCACCGTTCTGTTTTACGTTCCAAACCGTGCAAGGCAATTGAATGCGATAAACTTACTTGGAAAACAGTCTTGAGCAACAAGGCCGTGCGCAAGTGCTACGAAAGAAAACAACGCCAGCCACTTTTTTTTTGGCGACGCAAAGCTAGCAGAAAATGATTCGTCATAAATAGACATTTGTCATTGATAAAAAATACGAATTCCCAGGACTCTGATACGCTATCAAGGCTCTTCTAGAGCAGCAGCTCAACCGCTTGGCTTAAACAGGATGATTGTGCCACACAGCTGAAGAACGAATGATCGAAAAACGCGAAGGGCACATTAGACACCAAATCTCTTGCGTGGGTATACTTGTACACTTAGTGCAGAAATTCACCCATGCAAAAAATGTGCCAGAAACCTTTACTATGGATGTTTTTCAGAAATACTGACTGTTTAAATTGTTGTTTTACGACCCTTATGCATGCATAAGTATCCTTTAAAATAATCAGACTGCGACATTCGAGATCAGTACTGGCCAAGTGCTTTAGAATATATCGGGCTCCGCAGGTCGTGGGATTGAATCCCGGTTACGGTGGCTGCATTTCCGATGGAGACGGAAATGTTGTAGGCCCGTGTGCTCCGATTTCGGTGCACTTTAAAGAACCCCAGGTGGTCAAAATTTTTGAAGCCCTCCACTACGGCGTCTCTCATAATCATATAGTGGTTTTGGGACGTTAAGCTACACATATCAATCAGAACATATCGGGTGTATCACGAGACCATGTGTACAATCATCATGGGTGTTCTTTACATTATGGAGTGTTTCTCGGCCAGCAAGTTCCCTCCATCGTCTTTATTACCATCAGCTAGCTCCGTGTTGTTGTCTTCCCGTGTTGTTGTCTTCGTTGGGTCCCATCCTCCTGACCAACAGTGTCCTGCTGATAAGCTGATTAGGTGGACTATATAGTGAGGTAATTAAGACAGGATGTACAATAACCAAGATAACTATGACAAGATGTGATAAGACCAAAGTAGTAGATGACAAAATAGAAAGGCAATTGTAATGAAGTCATGTCAAGCGAAGGCACATAAACATGCATAAACAGGCCGCAGTAATCAAGACTATTCTGCTTAACACGATGCTAATTAAGAGGGGGCTCACTAAAATTGAGTGTAGCAGGACATTCTTCAATAAAATCATGCATAATAGTACTGCCTCAATTAGCATTATGTTTATGAGCTAATCCTAATTGATACTTGCTTCCCTGAGAATTCACCACCATCACATCTAATGAGACAACAAAGTTACGGCACTCCGATACATCATCTACAATTGACGAACGCTCCATCATCCAGACCCCATGCGCTAAGAACTGCAAACTATGTACAGATGCTGCTATCTTACAAGACGGCGGAAGGATATCATCCTTGAGTAGAACGCATATATTTGTCAGTGGCCACCAGTGTTATCTATCTACGGAAGCCACTCCTCTTTTGATGTAACTTCAACCCATACTTGACCCAATCCAGGATGCCACCTCTAAGCTGCCTACTATTAAGCAGATTGACGTATACACTGATTCCTTAGGAGCTATTAAGGAGCTCAAAAAAGTACAAAAAGTTATAAAGATCTGCGAGGCGATTCATAGGCTGAACATTGTACAGCTCCTCTGATACCGAAGACGCCTGTAGGGCGACTACTCTGAAGTGCGCCAACTGCAGCGGTCGTGATGCTGCCTCGTCGAAAGACTGTCCTGGAATCCAGAAGGAGCGCGCGGTTCTCAAACAAACAGCCCATGACAACTCGACACACAGGGAGGCGGCCGAAGTAGTCCGGCGTCGGAGTCGACGTCGGCATCATGGATAGTCTTTAAAGAGGGCACATTCTCGAAATGCTAGTTCCCACTCTTTAGCGGTTCCACCCAGTAGCGCCGCGAAAGGACTCACCACTTGTACGAAAGAAGCGGAGAAGCCTCCTTCTCTGGAGGAATGGCCCATGCACCCGATGCACTCTTCTGCAAAGGAACCTTAGCAGATAGCGGCCACACTAGAGCCGCCTTCAGTCATGGAAGATTTGCCTAAAACAGATCGTCAAGTGATCTCGGTGCTGCGTTTCTCATAGAAGCCATCCGAGCGATATTAGTCGATATGAAGACAGCATCTGCTCGAAGCGCACTTGGAGTATTGGACGTCATAAGCCCAGTGCTTGAATATCTCAACTAGGAAGATGACTACTCACACCTAATCATTTCGTAAAGAGGTCAAAGCTGCATCAGTCATCTAATGGAACTCCAGAAGACTAAAATCACGCCTTTCAGACTTTCGTCAGTTCGTGTATACCAATGTGTTTGCACTCACTGTCATTTGTGAACGCAATTTGTCGAAACCAATAAGCCTTTCGGGGTACGAAGCTGTCATGTCTTTAAGAAATGGTGCGTGCGGCAAAATTATCGTCTTTTTTCGTCGTGAACTGACAAATGTTGTGCAACGTATTGCACCTCACGATGACAATCAGTATGTCTGCATCACTGTGAAAAAGAATAAACTCATGTTTACTCTCATTGGAGTTTATATATTTTTATCTACTCTTCGGACGTCATCCCTTACTGCCCTTCGACACACTGCTTTCATCAGACCACCCATCCTCCACTTCGTACGCTCAGGATGCGATCACCCGGGCCCTCACGGCACGCGTGGTAGCGCGCGCTCTGTTATCGTCGTCGCAGACAGCACAGAAGTCCCTTTACGACCGTCGACATAGAGATGCCGTTTTTTCTGCGGGATCTCTTGTTCTTTTGTGGCTCCCATCTCGACGTGTTGGCCTCTGCGAAAAACTACTATCGCGATACGCCGGGCCCTACCGAGTCATTCGTCAGGTCACACCTGTGACCTACGAGATTTCCGCTACCACAAACTCATCAGCTGCAGCGCCCAGAACGGAAGTAGTCCACGTTTCTCGTCTCAAGCCCTACAACACCGACTCGCTCATTTAACAGGCACCGAGACGGTGCCTTAGGGGCCGGGGTGATGATACGTGTATGAAACTGTCAACCCGACACAGCTGAATTGGCACCCAAATGAAGAAGTCGACAACGTGGTTGTAGTGGGTTGGACTCTCCAGCTTCTCCCGTTGGTCGCATGACTGTGTGCTCTTTAAGCCGTTAGCAAGACCAGCTCTCGGTGAATAAATCTTCCCCGTAACAATATCACCATTAACTAAATTCGATTCCAGGAGAGTAGCGGATATTTTGAGAGTGTTTCCTGCACCATGGGTCATCATAGGTGATTTCAATGCGCACCAACACGCATGAAAAGTACGCGGACAAATGCTTGAGGACGCAGGTTAGCAAACATCGCCTACAATTATGGCCTTACTCTCCTGAACAACGGTAGCCCCACTTTTCTTCGAGGGGTGACATACGGCAGCTGTCTTGACCTTTCTTTTGTCTCCAGCTCCCTCGCGAGATACGTCAAGTGGTTTCCAGATGTTGAGACACGAGGAAGTGATCACATTACAATCTACCTTAACATCAAATGCTTGTATAGTTGTGCTCCATGGACGACCATTCGAACAGTCCAATGGACAAACTTTAAATCTGACATGGAAGATGCTTGCAGCGATGGCCTACGATCTGGGTTAGAGCAAACAATTAAGAGCACAATGCAAAACGCCACTGTCACGGTGACGATATCTTCCACACGAAACGACTTTGACATAAAGTTGAAGTGACTCCGAGCAATTCGACGCCGGGCTGAGCGTTGGTATCGGTGCACAAATCAATTCACGATCTTGGGCAGCCAGGAGGATGCAAAAGAAGATTCGGCGTCACATGGATAGATTAGGGCTGGAACTATGGACAACGTTTTGCCAGTCACTATACCCTCGCAAGCCACTCTCACACATTTGGAAAACGGTGCAGGGTCTGCGTCACCATACGGAACTGCGTTTTTCATTCAAAGTGCTCGCGCTATTTCAACGGAGGCAAGAACATCGATGTCGCAGAAGATTTCTGGGCGCAGATCGCCAGCCAAGCCACTCGTCCAGATTCTTCTGTGAGAGGTGACGTCCCCCATTCCCGTGACTACCACATGGACCCCCCTTTTACAATAGGGGAGCTTGAAGCGGCACTAGCTCTCTGCAGGCGTTCAACTTCTCAGGGCCCAGATGGTATTCCGTACTAAGCCTTGTACAACCTTGGGGAAGGTGCAATGAGAGAAATGTTGAGCTTTTACAACATCTCGTGGCAGGATGGCAATGTTCCTGACTGGAAAGTAAGCCGCTTGTTACCCACCTTGAAGCAGGGCAAATCCCCTCTCGAACACGCCTCATACCACACAATAGCACTGCCCAGTAGCGTAGAAAAGATAATGAAACTGATAATACTAGGCCACCTGGAGTGGTATCTTGAATACTACAAGATTTATCCGAATTCCATGGCCGGTTTCCGACGCGACCGCTCTTTCATTGACACTGTCGTTGATCTAGTTCCGTACGTTCTGTACGAAAGATCCCGTAAGCGACTATCTACACCTTTGTTTATAGATGTTAAAAGCGCGTATGATAATGTACTACATGAAGCCATTTTGGGTGCTCTTGTGGTGGTTGGCCTTTGTGGTCGAGTCTCTCGGTGGATTTCGGGTTACCTGGCTGCAAGGTCATTCTTTGTGTTAACAGAAGTTGGCCAAACTACGCGACGCTATACTTCCAGGCGGAGTTCATAGCCCGACGCTATTCAATCTTGCACTAATTGGTCTTGCTGAATACTTGCCAAGTACAATTAAAATCTCAATATAGCAGACTTATTACATCTTAATACATCCTAATGATCCTAATACATAAGAAAGGACATGACAAGTACTTGAAGAATTACAAGCCGATCAGCTTGCTCTCTGTAGTATACAAGCTATTCACAAAGGTAATTGCTAACAGAGTAAAGAAAACACTAGAATTCAATCAACCAAAGAAACAAGCAGGATTTCGTACAGGCTACTCAACAATCGGCCACCTTCATGCTATCAATCAGGCAATAGAGAAATGCTCAGAAAATAGCTAACCACTATACCTAGCCTTCATTGATTACGAGAAGGTGCTCGATTCAGTAGAAATATCAGCCGTCATGCAGACACTGCGGAACCAGGGCGTCGATGAACCATATATAAACATCCTGAAAGAAATCTACAGGGGATCAACTGCTACAATAGTGCTTCATAAAGAAAGCAACAGAATACCAATCAAGAAGGGTGTTAGGCAGGGGGATACAATCTCCACACTGAACAATTAGGCATAAGAGTCAATGAAGAGTACCTTAGTAACCTGCACTTCGCCGATGACATTGCATAGCTGAGTAACTCAGGCGATGAATCGCAACTGATGATTACGGAGCTAGACAAGGAGAGCAGACAGGCGGGACTTAAAATCAATCTGCGAAAACGAAAGTAACGTACAACAACCTCGGAAGAGAGCAGCGCTTCGAGATAGGTAATAGTGCACTTCCAGTTGTAAAAGACTATGTCTACTTAGAGCAGGTAATAACCGTGGAACCGAACCACGAGATTGAAGTAACTAGAAGAAAAAGCATGGGGTGGAGCACATTTGGCAAGCACTCTCAAATTATGACAGGTAGATTGCCACTATCCCATAAGAAGAAGGTATAAAACAGCTGTATCTTGCCGGTACTTAGCTACGGAGCAGAAACCTGGAGACTTAAAAAGAGGGTTCAGCTTAAATTGAGGACGACGCAGTGAGCAACGGAAAGAAAAATAGTAGGTGTAACCTTAAGAGACAAGAAGAGAGCAGAGTGAATTAGGGAACAAACGGTGGTTAAGAATGTCATAGTTGAAATCAAGGAGAGGAAATGGACATGGGCCGGGCATGTAGCGCGTAGACAGGGTAACCGCTGGTCATTAAGGGTAACTAACTGGATTCCCAGAGAAGCAAGCGGGTTAGGGTGAGACGGAAGGTAAGGTTGGCAGATGAGATTAAATTTGCGGGTATAAATTGGCAGCAGCAAGCGCAGAACCGGGTGAACTGGGGGAACATGGAGAGGCCTTTGTCCTGCAGTGGACGTAGTCAGGCTGATGATGATGATGGTGATGATACACAGACGACATCTGTGTCTGGACTTCGGCAGTTCCACGTCCTCAGATACGTTCCTGGCTTCAAAGAGCAGCAACTATGATTGCCATTTACTTTTTAAAACAAGGTCTCAGCACCTCACCAGAAAAAATGCGTGCTGGTGGCCTTCACTCGCAAAGCAATGACCCCTTATGTAATCTCAATCTGCGGGCGACCCATTTCTTACGCCAGAACCCACCGGTTTCTGGGCATCATTATTGATAGGAACCTCAGTTGGAGTCCGCATGTGGCCTATATGAAGGAGCGCCTGACCACTATTTCCCAATTGTTCAAGATTCTGGCAGACAATACCTGGGGTATGTCAGTAGACGCAATGATGGAACTCTACAGAGCCCTGTTTTTCGGTTTCCTGAGATATAGCTTGCCCGTGCTTAGCAATACCTGCAAGACCAAAGTTCTTGTTTTACAGGCAGTACAAGCCGAAGCACTGAGAGTGTGCCTTGGTCTGCCCAAACGTACGTCAACAGAGGCAACAATTGCAATTGCTGGCGACTATCCGATACAAACTCACATTGCTTTAGAAGTCCTGAGAACGCACATCAGACATTTCGCACGTGCTCCCTGTCATTACCTTGCACTCTTGTCTTCAAAGAGGCGCCAAGCATCGTTCGCTAAAATGATTGTGAAGTACAACGAGAAACTTTTCTCGGGCTTCACTCCTGCACCTAAACCATCCGATACCCCCTTGGTGTCTTATTCGATCCACAGTGCATCTTAGTGTACCCGGGATCCGAAGGAAATCTGAGCTTTCATTGCCCGTGATGAAACAACTGTCTCTTCTTCTTTTGCACGAGAAATATTCAGACACTGTACATATATATGCCGATGGCTCCACGAACCGCCAGAGTTCGTGAGGTGCAGTAGTTGTCCCAGCAAGAGGTGTTACACACGCTTTAGGGCTGACCACTCCACGGCACCTGCAGCAGCGGAACTAGCTGGTTTGTGCGCTGCACTTTGTGTGGTATAGTGGGAACCTCCGCAACAATGGTGAATTTTCAGAGACTCAAGGTACAATCTGTGCTCTCAGCACTGGGTTGTGGGCTGTACGAACAGCGTTTTTTTTTTTCGAAATTCCATGCTTTCTCCACACTTCGCAGGAGAAAAGGCATCATGTTACGTTTCAGCGGCTGCCATGTCACTGCGGCGTCTTAGGGAACGAATATGCCGATACTGCCTTGCGAGCAGCTCTTGAAGGAACACGAGAAGAAGCCATACCACTTTCAGGGATCGATGCAGCCAGTAATCTTCGACGACTTGCGCGTGAAGTTACGTTTGCACTATGGTGCCCACCAAGCAATGAGACGAACACCTTTCCTGTGTGATGGCTCTCCGCATGCCCACTGGGCTCGACCGTTGAGAAGACACCCTTCTTCATCGCTTATGGCTGGGAGTGGCATTTAAATAGCCTTAATTATTCGTTATAGGAATGGCCGACAATGCTCTCTGCGATGTGTGTCATTGCGAAGAGACGCTACACCACATCATGTGCTACTGTCCGTTGTATGACATCCAGAGACAATCACTGACGTCCGTTCTTGCGCGCATCGACAACAGCCGAATGTCTGTGGACACTATTCGGTCAAGCTCCCGAAAGAAGACATTGCAACAAAAAGCGAGAAAAGCTCTGTTGAAATTCCTACGCGACATGGACTTGAACAAGCGGCTGTAACAGCAATGTAACACACCGCGAAAGACAAGAGTGGACTTTGACTAAGTGTGCGCGCGTATGCTGCCGAATGTATTTTGTTTATCTCTGTTCCCTCTCTGCTCTCTATCTTTCATCTCTCCCATCCCCCTCCCATGCGCAGGGTAGCAAACCGGCTGCCCATAGGCTGGTTAACCTCCCATCCATTCTTTTCTTCCTATTTTATTCCTTCCTTCCGTAAAAATGTTCTCCGGCAGGATGCACGTGCTCTAATTCTAACGTGTGTCTGCTCTCTTCCCCTTCACTCTACTAGGGCGGAGGAAGTTGTGCTTAGGAGGGTTCGGGCAGGGGTGGCCCTTACACGGGCCGTAATATTATCATGGAACTGGTCACATTTACGAGTTGGTGATACGTGTCCGTATTTTCCCCCTCCAGCGATGCAAGCAGATGCATACCACCCTTTATGGACATGTAAAGGGTTGAAGAAAGGACGCTTCCGTCTCCTCCTTCAAGGCGGCCTTCGCTACAGTGACAGAGCCAGTTACAACAGCTGGATACATCCCAACACATTCCACAAGACATGACTTCACACACAACACCGGCCTAACAGCGCACATTTAACAAACATACTCGCAAAAATGTTATGTCTTAAAGACAAGTCTTTTTCGCAATTAAAAAAAAACAAATTCGACGTTATAATTAGGATGTTAATCAAAAGCGCACCTTTTAAGACATAACAGTCCACTGTACTGTTAATTAAACCCTACCAAATTAGTGCCAACAAAATTGATACCAAACTGACTCTCTCTTCATTCTTAAGCAGCCTGACCAGACTGACTATACGAATCACCTAAAAAGATGGAAGAAACTAGGTGATCGCAAGCTTCTCAGATAGCTCCATCCATTCACAAGCAGTGCAAGCTGACCAAAATATTGCCACAAAGATGTTTGTGCCACAGTACTAGAGGATGCTACTAGCCGAAGAATTTCAAGTGCCTCGGGCTTGGTCAAACCTATAGCGTGGGTGTGTGCCACAGAAACTCTTCTCAGCTAAATCAATGGTGTCGCACTTGTCACGGTGCGTAAACGCTACGCGTCTTACATGTTGCATATATGTTGTAAATACTGAACATCTGCGCCTAAGATAACTTACCATCGCCCGAATGAAACGCTTGACAGTCACACCAGCACTATGACAATCCCTAGTTCAACTCTGGCTATCTTTGAATCGACAAATTTCCAAACCGGAGTTCGTGCGCCAATCAATTTGAATAAGAGACGCCCGCGCCAGATTGGGTCAGCCCACCACGCTTGCTGTTTCCGACGAGCGCTACTCACGCCGCGACGCTAGCGAGTTGGATAATTTATCATCCCGTAGCTGCAACCATTGAGTTTTCTAAAATTAACTAGAGAGTATTCTGGCGCTGCGATCATTCAGCGACCTCCGGAATGCTGGGTAGTACACACATTTGTCTAGTCTTCGTACTTGCGGGCAGCGAATCGTACTTGCGGCTTCGTTCATTGCTGTGTTTCGGTTTTGTTTCGAGATAAAGATTGAAACCTTTTGAACTTCGTGACACAATTTGGAAAGGTAAGTCTATAATGATGAGGTGGTGAAGCACAATCGCTGAACATTTGCTGATTTTTGTTTCGTGAGAAAACAGTTCCAAGCCACACGAACGCACACGGAGCCAAAATCAGGCCACTACTCATTATTCCCATGCTCGCTGAAGCGCCATGCGTTGCAGCTCCCATAGACACTAGCGCCAAAGTTCCCTTTAGTGTATATTAAGAAACTCTATGGCTACGACGTCTTGCATTCATTTTCACCGCGCTAATGACGCATTCGTCGTAGCCATGGAGCAAGCGCCTGTAATGACGTTCGAGGGGAGAAATCTTACAAAATACTTGCTTGTGAAGACATTCTTTCTACTGACTCATTAATGAACAAGAATTTTTCCAGCGGTGCAGCAAGTAACAGGAACATGTCCATTTGTTTATCCGTGATATTCAAGAGAAGCAAGAGACACCGTAGAATAGTTCTGCGCGGTTACCTTTATTGCCTTCCAGCGAGGAAATGCCATTGCGTCGGGCTTGTCGGATTCTATGCTGAACGGTTATGTAGTCTGTGATCTCCGAAGCCAGCGTAGGCCTCGTCGATCGGCCTGCCGTCCGTGATCTCTTGGCGCCATGTAGCTCACGCCAATCAATCAGTGCCCCGTCCTCAAACTCCTTCAACTGCCCCTCATCTTTCCTATCGCTTCCCTGCTCTTTTACACTCGTGTGAGGCGAGTGCTTTGTCTCCTTCATCTTTGTCTTACTACTAATGTTTTTGTCCACTTCCCCTCCCTAACAAGCAGCTTAGCTGTGTCACTATAATCGTCAGACAGAAATTGACTCCTTTTTTTTTCTTTCCTTCAAAATTCACATTACTACCAGTGTAGCTAGTGGATTATAAGATAGAACGTTGCCGAAAAAAGACCACCACGAAAGCACCTGTAGCTGGTTCAATGTTTATTCGGCAAAAAGAAAGGGACACAATCCCTCTGGCATCGCCAAACTGCTGAAATATTTAGACAATTCCGCTGACATCGCCGAACTGCTAAATATTTACTGTGTGGTGCTGACACGTTCGCACGTGGTATTCCTTACGTATACACGTTCGTTGTTACATATTTATTTCTGAAAACTTATGCGACAGATTGAGCGTCCTGCGTGCCAAACTATTTAGGAGCAGAGGCCCCATGTCAGGCTATATAGCCCTTAGCCTCTGATCCTGATCCCGTAAGAATTTCAGGACAAATAAACTTCGATTCAATTCAATTCAACTAAAAATCATCGCAAATTCCAACCATGCATTACTGAAGCCATGCACGTTCTTGTAGCCGTTTTCATCGACGCTCCTATTGCACGCTCCACACTGTTCGAGTGTCATGACCGCCGTAAGGCAAGCTCGGACCAAACTCCTGTTCCCCATACGTGTATTCGAATGCGCACAATTCCCCATTCACGTCCCTTATTTATTTAAATAATCTATATGTTCCGTTTCATAGTTACAGCACGCTGTAGATCCTTGATGCATTTCTTTTTATTTGTTTAAAACTATTTCACCCAATCTCGCAAAATCTGCCGTGGAATGTTGTGCTATGCCCGAATATACTCCTGCTACATTTCTGGTGTACGGTTTAGGTGATAATTTACGCAACATTAAAAAAAATAATAAAACGTGCGTGAATGCTGATATTCTTCTCGAAGGAGCCGACACAGAGCGGTGCTTTCTGAGAGGCATGACCTCAAACACTCCTCTACGCAAGCGTGTCTTGTAACATGCATGCTTAATGAACACAGGTGGCCACAACCCCATGCACAATGCACACAACAATATAACCACTCCTTCTGCCTCAATTGCAGCAAGAAAAATATTTATTTATTTATTATTTGTTATGCTGCGAGTCTCTACTGAGACCATAGCTGGTGAACACGCTGTACGTATGCTAATATAGCATCATGATATCATTTGCTCTCAACACGCAAACAACTAGGCACGCGACAGGTAACACTTTTGTAGCCAGTTCAACCCGCCAAGTTATATTGATGGGTGTACGAAAGGAGTCTAATCATTCTGCTACCCAAAAACTTTCGTCGCTGAAAACTTGGGAAGGTTCTTCATTTGCAACTTATTTATAATTTGTCAAGATGAAACTTCGTTCATCCCTCTACTGAATTTCAGTGGCTACCATGCTGGAAATGATGCCTACGTTGTCAACTGACACGGTTATTGAAGATAATACCTGTCGTGATCCAATAAAAATTGGTTTTCCCAGCAGCCTAGGAAAGGTACGTATTTAAGATATTAATTCAAAGCTTCGATAGTAGCAACAGTAGATGGAAAGTAATAAAGTTAAGGGGTTTATGTCTTATTGCGGGCATCATTGTATTTCAGGCGCTTTCATATTTGATGAAAGCTCAGAATACGATCAAACTTTTCAAAACTACACAAATTCATGACACACCGTTTTCACACGACATCATAAAATTTTCAATGTTTTACAGATACATAATTAGTATTCACACCGATATCCGGGGCATACCAGTGCTCACAAGGTACATTTCGATAAAGAAACCCTGAAACGGTTTTGACAATTTTTCTCAAACACATTGGGCTGCTAGACCAAGTCCTAAGGGTAATTTAGAGACCAATTAGAGCTCACTGTGTAAACTGTGTAATTTACTACAACGCTTTAAAGCTGCGCATTTTTCCAGATCGCTGCAGCTCGGCCAAACGTGTTTTCAACCGCCCATACACTAAGCGACACGCTCTGCCCCACTGACGTTATCGTTTCCAGCTGATCTGATTGGCTGTGGAACGCGCAGCACGGGCTACCGGTATTGGGTCGGCAGTGGGATTTACGCGTATGCGGTCTCACGCCACATCGCGAAGCAGGCGTCGTGAAGGAGGAGCTTTGCCCCTAGCGCTCGAAGAAAGAGTTGAGGGCAGTTATGGGTGAAAGGCGGATCGGAGGAGGAAGGTACTTTTTTAGTATTCGTAGCTACAATAATAATGGGTGTTTAGATTGAACTCTGGTGCCAATGATTTGCCCCAGTAGTGGTCTTATCAAAAATAGATTGTAAAAAAACCATTAAGGGACCCTTTTAGAAGTGTGGTTTGTGTATTTATGGAGATCTTGAATTACTGTGATAACTCCCGTCTTGTTAACTTTCGCGTACCAGTAGTTTTAGAAGAATTCTCAAAGGGCTGCATAATTGTTTGTTAATAACAAAGGGAGAAGGACGGCTTTCTGGAAAGTTGGATACTTTATTATGAAAACTTAGGAGCACAGGACAACAATGTCGAAGTAATCTGTACTGTTGCTTGTTTTTATGGTGTATTTTTTATACTCGCTAGTACTTTGGCGCTGGCCTTTGAAATGTTGCAGTGGCACAGTTTATGTCGAAATAGTTGGCATCAATGTCACTTCAGGAAATAATGGCGGAAAGAAATATTTCATCAAAAGAGAATGAAGAAATAAGTATCAAGAGAGAACATTATTTGTGTAGCATTCTTAAGTAGTCAAGGAAATTAGCGTTACTATGATTAAAACGAAACTATCAGTTATAAAGTGCAAAAAACTACATCTAACGTTTATGCCACACAGACAAATATTTTCATGATGGGGATATATTCATATGTACTGGTACCATATTTGTTACAGTGCATGGACCACACGTTGAAACTATGTGAAAACGGGGAGACCGTGGACGTATGTATCTTTTCATTCAGTGCACCAGATTTGCTATAAGATAAGTAGTGATCACAAAACTACCGTTGCACTCTACTTCCCGCAACGCTTGTATATAGAAGGGCTAGGATGAATTTTCAGAGTGCTTATTTTACTTATGCTTGAATAAAGTGCCACAAAATTTTTTGTGCGCTCTTTTTAGAGTCCACTGCAAACATAACCATGGTTATATGCCGCGTTAATTTATGAATCGGTACTTTTGACAAAATATGGCCTAACAATCAAATTACTTTACACAGATAGGACTCAGGCTCTTCTGATGAAAAGTTTGCAGCGTTATTTCAAGACAAAACGTAGGCAGATTCTACACATTCTCGGAGTCATTGCACATGTAAATCCACAGGGAAGTAGTATCCTGTATCGCATTTTATAATGCACTGAAATATGCGCTGCTAGTTTACACAATTTTGTGCGTTTTGAGTTGTTATCAGCATATATTCTGGGAAGGCCCAACTACGCCGCAATGGTCTTGTGGCTGAGGTACTCGGCTGCTGATCCAAAGGTCGCGCGATCAAATCCCGGCAGCGGCGACTGCATTTTCGATGGAGGCGAAAGTGCTGTAGGCCCGTGTGCTCAGATTTGGGTGCACGTTATAGAACCCCAGGTGGTCAAAATTTCTGGAGTTCTCCACGGCTTCTCTCATAATCATATAATGGTTTTGGGACGTTAAACCCCACGTATCAATCAATCTGGGAAGGCCCGTTTCCAAAATTTCTTATTTTTGGATTGGAAAGGTAGTTGCTGATTGCCTGAGGCCTAAACTATTTTAAGCAGCGCCTATTTGGAAAAAAGTTTATATTTGAAAAACAGTTGAAAAGAGCACGGTATCCAGTTCTATCGAGATAAACTGCGCGCTAGGTGCGATGTTACACATCTGATAATATGTGGTACTGAGCACATTTATTCTGGTTGAGCAGTCGTTGATCTGGCGAGTGACTTAGGTTATTATGACAACGTTAAAAACACCGATACAGGACTCTGCAACCACACTCAACTTTGCAGCAATATGAGACTATGCTTGAGTCTTTTAGGCAGTTACAATAACTGGCCATGCCCTGTGGTATAATACTTGACTGGGACGCAGAACCTTAGTTTGATGCTTGTTATAGCTGCAATGTTCTGTTATTCTGCCTCTCTGATATTGGCTTCTCGACGATGCTGCCGAAGCTTACCATTTATTTTGTTCAACGGAAGCTCCATTAGATAATCTTGAACGTTTGATATCGCTGTTCCTGTGTTGATAGAAACTTTGAGTAGTCTTTGGGCCAGACCCGTGTTCCGCGGGCAGTGGCATGTGGCTATGAGCCACACGTGATTGAAGTAAATGGTTTCATGGCATACGTTATAAATGTCTTACGCTATTCATGTCGTAAGCGATTTATTGTGTTCATCCTGTAAAAAGGGCCTTAGATACAATCTAGTACACTACTGTGCAAAAAAAAAACAATGGACGGAGCACAGACGACGACCGCAGGGCTTGTCATCGTCGTTTGTGTTCCGATCGTTGCGTGCTTTCCTGCTGTAGAGTACCAGAAGAAACTACGAACAAGCCCAGCTCACAGCTTCCATGCATATGTTTATATCTGTCAAGTTAAAAGGAAGACCAAGAAAGCACGTAGGGAGGATGATTGGTAGGTGGAAAGAGTGATAGCGCCTTTTTTCATGTTAAGAAAAGCTTGGCATTAAAGATATTCCTATAACTATTTATATTCAGTTCTGCGATGACACATAAAGGATAAAAAATTGGGAATTCAACCTGTATCTCTAAAAAAAAAACGTTATTTTTTGCGATCATTATATTCTCTTCAGAGATTAGAGGGAGACGAGATATTAGCATGGATTTAAGAGATAGATTTGATTGCAAAGTCAAGACTTAGCGATGACAGTGACTGATAATTTTTTATAAAATGATTGATCTGTGGCAAATAATAAACTAAAAATACAAAAGTTTTTCTTGAACATGCATTCCTTGCCAAAAAGATCCACCATTGCTTTTATGCAGTAACAAACTTTTTTCCCCAGGAATCAATAGTAACGTCACTTCTTTCGGCCCTTGGGGTAAGTACGTTGGAGCATTCATTTAACGAGTAATATTTTTTTATAAATCATTAAAGCTTCGTCTGATTGGCACCCTATTATGCTCAGAGGAAAAGTTGCTCTCCTGGTGATATCTTTATCAAATATCAAGTACCCATAAATTGGGAATACTTTGAAATACTGCAAGGCCAGCATGGTAGAAACATTCAGCATTATTAAACTTTAATTTGTTACTTTTCGTATATCTTTCCCCTCGTTTGGAGTAACCTACCAGATCAATTTCTACCCGCCTGGTTAAGGTATGAATCTATATATACACACATGCCTGGTAGACTTTGGCACAGAAAAAGAGCTTTTGCTGCTCGCTACCATCTCAGATGCCGAAAGGCTGGAAAGATAAACATTATCGATTTACTCGGTGTAAAAATCTGCGACAGCAGACTTTTCGTCTGCATCAACATGTCTAAGAAAGTTTTGATCGTCGTTAGCTCATTAAACGTCATCACTATTGGTGGCAATAGCCTAACGTGCACATGAAAAATGCCAAAAAGGTTGCGCAAATTAATGGTATAAGTGATGCATTGCTCTGTTTGCGCGTTATGACATTACAACAAAGTTTTTTGTCTCTTTACTTAGTTTGAACGTTATTTTACTCATTAGCGGCATGATTTCTACAGATACGAGGTACACTTTTATTCACTGCTCTGGTCGACGCTTCAAAAAGCCGACAACGTGTTTTGCATTGTTTTTTGGAAGCTATGTTGTGACTGAATTGAAAGTGCGGCTGCGTGTCCTCCAACAAAAGTTTTACAACATTTCATGTCAGAGTGCATGGTGCTTTATTAGGAGCTATGCCACGTAATTCTGCCTTTCAAAGGTCTGAATCATTATAACGGTGTTTGTTATCAACACGTTATTAGTGCTATAAAATAGGTGAAGTCGCGTAAGCATTTGGTGACCGCACAACATAGAATACGTCTAGCGAAGATGTGCAAACGGGCGAATATTTCACTTCATTGACATACTGGTCGCTTGGTTTGCGAATGGAATCTGAGCAACAACAAAACATTCGCCCCCTGGCATAGTGGGTGTTTATTTAGTTCCCGCTTCTCACACTTCAAATGCGTCACAAAGGAATGCAGAATGGTGGCGTAGCATTTTTTTTCCTTTTTGGGTGTGTATGGTGTGAAGATGTTGACCATCTTTCATGTTTGTTTGTGCATTTGCGTTGAATATACGTGCATATATAAGCACGCAGATGTTTTTAAAAGTTGACATGGTGTTTGAAGCACTTCCGACTGCTGACTACGTCTTTCACGCAGAAAACGTGTTATAAAATATTCTTCAAAAAGTAAATTACTGGTGCACACAGATGATGTGCGTAAGTGTCGTTTTTGTTCTGGCTGCATGTTTGCGGTGCCGCTACCACGGTCCGTAAAAAACTATGTTGCTAATAAGAAGTTTTCATTGAAGGACACGTGTCTCTGCTTTGCGGTCATCAAAAAGTTTTTTTTTTATTCAGAATGATTGAACGTAGAAAGATGCCGTAGTTTTCGGTGTCGGTGGATGCATTGTATCAACATTCTTTTTCAGTGTACGCTTGAGACAATGCTCACCACGACACCAAATGAACTCCTCAGAATGCTAATATGCGACATCGCAAGAGCTATGGCAGCCATTTTTGGGAACACCTTCGGTATGCAGCAGCTAATTGAGAGGCTTGCGGAGGGAGTCTGTAAGTATATACCACTTAACAACTAACATTGCAACAATTGCGACAAAACAAGGGCAAGACAATTTGTACGCAGTTTGTCTGAAATAAGTTTTGAATATTCACATGTTATATTTAGGAAATTAGCATTGTTTTGCTCATTTTGCTTGGGAAGTAACAAAAGTGACCGCCAAAAACACAAAGTTTAGCTTTCAAAAACGTGATATTCTTGTGTTTGTTGAGAATTATTGTACACATTTTGATATTTCTGCATCTTAACCGAATATTTGTGAGGAAATGTTTAAAGGGAGACAAAGCGGGCTTTAATATTTTTAGGCAACTCAACTCGAGACAACCTGCGTCGCTTGCGGTGCCCTTATGAGTGAATCATTGATGCAAACTTGACGCCACAAATGAGTATATTAGCGTAAGTGGCAAAATACACCGATTTACGTTGCTAGGTTTTGATGCTAACGTTGCTCATTAACACAGCTGAATCTGGTGGTACTGCTACGCAAAAAAAAGTTTTTATTTTCAAATAAGTACACTTTTCAAGATAGCTATATTTATTCATACGTTAACCATAAAGCCTATATATAGGCGGTATTCTTTTTATTGAAACGGTACATGAAAGGCAAGAAGTGCTCCAACTACACGTCAGTAAAAATAGTTCGTAGGTGTTGCAGGTTAGCGCCTCACAATAGGACAGTAAAGAAAGTTCCGATTCATGACCTTATGTACAATCGGCTTTTGAGAAAGGCAGAGACAGGCAAATAAAGCTAACCACCAGAGATTACAGACTTTTGTAATATTTGGCGTGACCTTGTTATCAGTTGACCTGGCTAACAGGCGGCCCTTAAAAAGAAACGGTATGTGGCTCAGCTCACACAAAGTTCAGGCGAGAGCGACTCGTCACGATTCGCATCAAGATTGAAGAAATTTATACAAGCTTGCCTCAATAACATTGCAAAATAGCGTTTTAGGCGGGCTAGCATGATTAGGGTATAGAGTTTTTTAAGCTGACAAAAAGTACTTATGAAATGGTGCCACACAAAACACAGGTAAAGAAGTTCTCTTTTTGCGAAAAACTGATTTTAAGCTCATGTTTGACCGGAATAAATTACATTAGTTATTAAAACGTGCCTCTCTCATTTCATTAGTTGGATAGAGAGTGAGGAATAATAAATACCTCATATGGCAGTTCATGTCTGCATGTCTGCTCGATCATGTCTGCTTTGTTTATTTGTTCAGGCTAAAGTGGCATACGCAGTATTTTGGTATTTGTTATAGACTGCCCAAATCTCAGAATAACGTCGGAAGTACGAGGTTCTGTATTAATTTAGAATAATCTCCATCTGTGCAAAAACGAACATTTACAACACAACTATCTTGAAGTGCGGCAAGTAGCAGCTACGAAACACCCCCTCACTTACTGCTTTTAAATCGCCTGTGAAAACAATGTAAACATAATTCGAGGGTTTGTTTCAAAGCTGCTATGCCACTAATCGTGCTCTGAAAAATAATAAAGGTTACATGTAAACTTTTCGCAATATTATAGAGCTCACACATTACAACAATATTGTTAAAAGCAACTGCGATGGAAAGTAGTTTGCGGCTGATTGATGTTAGAAAGTTTTATTGATAACAATTTACAGGTTAAAACTGTGCTTGAGTATAGATCTGACCATTTGTAGCGTGCTTGGTTTCTCGTTGAGCAGGAGTGCGTTTTTGCCCTCGCTACTGAACAAACAAGACATTAAATACTGCCTTGTGTTATATTGTTTATCCGGTAATCTTGTAATAACAAAGTGTTCCTCTTTCGTTGTCTCTTTGTAGGCCACAAATCATAGACCTCCAAATGACCTCGGATATTAGGGCCCTTTTCACGACTTCATATATATAAAGCGCACTTTCTACTTTAAGAAACTGGCGCGCTTGCAAGAGTGTCTTCCTTATATGTAGCCTGTCAAGGCATAAAGGCTGCGAAATTACTCCACCCACTGTGGCAATATCCTCGTGACTTCTCTAAGAAGCAAGCCAAAAGTGGTTCTTACTCTAGGATTGGTCAAACAAGTCAATGAACTGAAAAGAATACAAGTTATTGCTACATTTTTCATTCAGAAATTTTTTTCATATAAGCCTTATTTTTTACGCATAATAAAAATTTTCATTTTGTCTAAGTTTCCTGCCTTGACTTCTTTGGTGTAATAACAGCGTTAAGAGAACACATGTATACAACGACCACAAAAAAGAGGGTGATTGGGATACAACCCCAAATAGTGCTTCTTCAGTGCTGATATCTGTCTTGGCAGGAGGATGAAGGCAGTACTGTCCAAAAAAGTCTGGATGGGCTATACTTTACACGTGCTCCCCGGTTGGATGTATACGAGGAAGCACCGCCTGTACACGGCTGCCGGCGTACTTATGTGGTGGTTTGTGTGCGTTTAGTGAAGCTGAGTGGCATCTGTGTTTGGGAGAGATGCTTCGGGTGGAAATAATAATGAAGCCTGAGTGACAGCAAACTCAGTGAAGGAAAAAAATGCACTGGTACCAGCATACAATCACTCAATTATACTTATTCCTAACTGATCGTGCTTTGTATGTGCACAAGTAGAAGGCTCAAAATAGGCAGCGTTTCGACGCAAATCAGCCGGAGTAAAAGATGTAAAAATTTTCAAATTATCAAATTTCACTCGATGTGCACTTCCTACTGTGTCTTAAAGTAGTTGTGAACTTAAATCTGTGAACTTGCTCCAAGAAGTGGGAAAATAAAACTTTGGAGTATAACTATTCCGCTTTGATGTCTCTGGCAACATAATTATTGAAACTCTTTTAGGCAGTGTGAGCCTCACGTTTTATTTATTTTCTTGAATTGGTAATTTTGTAAAATAAAGCAATAAATTATTGCTCTTCATTATTTAAAGTTATAAAGTATGGGCATTAGAAAGCTACCGGCACATTCAATATTCCGCGAACCTGTGCTCACGCCTGTGAAAAGTCTACAAGCGTGGCTCTAGGTCAGCCCAGACAGCAAGCCTCCACGCAAGCCTGGTTGTGCAAAATGGTCTGGGCCATGAAAGTCATGTAGAGAACACTTCAATGTTCTTGCTCTCAGTGAAATTCACAAAGGAGAAGTGTGCGCATCTCCAGCTTAAAGAAAAATAGGGACAGAGCGCTCCTTAAAGGCCAACTCCGGCGATTTTTCGAGCTCAGTGAATCTCAATGAAATTGACTGGGTATGTTCATTTGCACGTTTGCGCCATTCATGTCAAATTGCAGTATTGAGAGTTTTGCAGATTCTTTTAAAAGGAATTTTATAGCTTGCCACGAAACGCTCGCTTCGCTTGCCAGAAATATTGGCCACTTTGTGCGCGTGATGTTGAGTTTTGCGTTGCGGAAGTGACGAACTGATGTGCCACTGCAGCGTCTGCTTGTCTGCAACGGATTGTGTGGGTTTGGCCAGCGCTTCCTTGCTTGAGCGTGGGGTTTCCTTTTCCGTGTTGGTGGGCGTGCGATAGGTGCCAAAGGGTGTTGTGTTGTGAGCAACACACGATTGGCCATATATTCATCATAACAGTGTAAGCGTTTCAGCCGATCGCCGCAGACAGCGTGGACATGTAGGGCCATCTAGCGGGCACTATGTGCAATCAGGCAGTTCCGGCAGCGTCAGGCGAATCCTAGCGTCACACGTAGAAGCACAGTCGGTTGGGTTTCCATTTCGGTATTGAGGTTTTTCGGTAATAAAAATTAGTTTCGAATTTTCTGAACATTTTAGTTAACGGGCGCGTGAAAAGAGTGTCTAAAGAACATAAAAGCACCATTATCCTGACAATGTGAAAAAAAAAACACCCCAGTTGGCCTTTATTGAATGCCTCTGTCTCGGAGTGTGAGGTGTTTAAGAGGCGTATAGGCGCTAACCAATGAGATTCCCATCGCTTAGTCTGACAGCAAGTCGCGACATAGTTGTAGCCGGGTCAATGGTGGCAAGGTTGGAGGCGAGGGTGACATGTCGCATCGAGTTGTGGGCTTTGTGGAGATCAAGGCCTAGCGCCGCGTAAAACAAGCGCCGTATAGTCGCACCTAAAACTTAAGGCAATAAGCAACTTCAGATTCTGTTGTTAATCATCTGTAGCTAACGAGGAACCATTGACTGATCCCGTGCCCGTTCACGATGCTGATAATTTTCAGTCAGCAACGCACGCCAAGTATCGACCATAAGCGCTCTTCTGTGAAAACACCTATAGCGCATAAACGTGCCACAGAAACATAAAAAAGTCACAGTACTCCTCTTACTGATCCACTAAAACTTCAGGCACCATACTGGCGGCAAACAAACATCAATTACGTCTGACACGTTTCAATATTTCTTGTTAACAATTTGTACCGAGTACTGGCAAGGCGAGTCAATGCATGACGGTTATGATGATGACGATTATGATGATGATGACGACGATGATGATGATTATTATTTAACACATACTTCCAACGGCTAATGCCACCAGGCCAGGCCGCGTAATACATCGTTGGATCGAGCCCCAGCCGGGCTTGGGCTCATGGCTTTGTGGCTTGTGTCAGGCAGGGCCTGAGTCACGCCCGCAAGAGGCCCGGGTCTCATGTACAGGTTGTATCAAGGAATACATCCAATGTTATTAACAATATACAGAAAAAATACATCTGCGTGCTACCTGCGGCATTCCCTTTACTTTGGAAGAAATCATCAGAGAGAAAATGATACGTGTAATACTAAAGACCGAGAAGAGAGCAGAGTGAAACAATAAATGGTCATGAAACGAGTTCGTAGCGCGAAGGCAAGATAACCACTGGTCATCAGGGACCACAGACTGAATTCGAAAAGAAGTCAAGCGCGATAGAAAGTTAGGTGGGCAGCTGAAATTAGGAAGTCTGCCGATACGTAGTGGCAGCAGCAACAGAGGACTAAGTTTATTGTGGCAACACGTGAGATGCCTTTGCCCTGCAGTGAACGTAGTCAGGCTGATGATTATGATGATCTTCAGATGTGCACAAACATTAATTACAACAGTAACTCAACAATAAATTAAACTTTTTTACGCAATTTAAAGGAAATACCTTTTGATTTAGGGTGTTCTTTAAGTGAATAGCATGTGTACTACTTGGCGCGTCAATTTCGGTTTCGGCAGTAAATCAGCCCAATTTCATTGCGCCACAGAGATTAGTTAACAGTGGCCGCCTTTCTAAAAGTTCAAAGTGACTGCATACTATTTGTAAGAACTTTAACTTCCTCATTTGACTCGACCAGCTATTTTCACTGGTTTATAAGGTTTATAAGGTGATGATTTAAATTTCTGTAGTCACTGCCGTAAATAATGCTTCTACATATCCGCAGATGCCTTCTGCCAAAGTAGAGGCAACACCACAGGTACGAAGCATATGCTCCTTTCTGTAATTTTTTAATATATTGGACACATTTCTTGAAACATGCTGTGTATAATTATAATGGTGTGTGTACGCTGTTTGCTTTTGTTGCATTGTGGAGTAAGCAACCCAAGTTGCTTAATATGCTGTAGTTGAAAGTTATGAGAACAGACCTAAGTTGATGCCGAGTTAGCATCATTTGCTGATGTTAATTAAAGGCATTTTTAGGCCAAATCACAGTTTTATCAAAATTTATTCAATCCTAGTGGCAGTGAAACATCTTGCAACAGGCGTAACATTTCACTAGGCTGGAAGGAACCATCACATCGACGGACGATGTCATTGCAGTGAAATTTTTCTCTTGTAAATGCACACGTTTACGCCTGTGTTGTCCTCAGCGTTGCCTAAAGGAGACACTCAACTTTTTATCCCTGCAAACGTCATGTATAAATATTCGCAAAAATATTTCACCATAAACATATTCAATAAAACGGACATGTAGAACTTTAGAGGGTATCTGTTGTGAACAATTTATTTTTCAGAGAGTGAATAGGTTCTTCGAAATTCCTGTACCGTTCTAGTAAAGTACGATAGCGTCCATGGTACCCAGTATGAAAACTTGCGTGTGGTTTCGGCATACTTCAACATTCAGGTTTTGTTAGTGCATACTGCTCTTAAACATTGCCCGATACGGCCCTTTCTGCTTCCAAACTTAGCTGCGCTGCTTGTAGGCAGCACCTGTGAAAATTCTGACGTTTCTTCACTGTAAAAGATACCATTTTATTTCATCCGGCATACATACAAGACCAACGTTGAACTGCTTTGTGTTATAAGTAAGCTGTTATATCTCATGGTTCACATACATACATACATACATACATACATACATACATACATACATACATACATACATACATACATACATACATACATACATACATACATACATACATACATACATACATACATACATACATACATACATACATACATACATACATACATACATACATACATACATACATACATACATACATACATACATACATACATACATACATACATACATACATACATACATACATACATACATACATACATACATACATACATACATACATACATACATACATACATATGAGCACCACCGTTCGTCTCAAAAACCCTGCAATTTTTTTCTCATTTTGCTTCACATGCGAGACTGCAGAATACCAATGCCTCGTATTTAAGCGCACTTTGGCTACGTGAGTTCGTTGAAAGTTTTATTTAGGGCACGCTTCCAAGTTGAACAAAGAATCTGTTCAAATCATTCAGGTGTTTTAGTTTCATTCGCTCACACTTTCTAGCGGGACAGATTTCTCGATGAGACAGGTTTCTTAGACAAGCTTTGGCTCGTGGAATGATTTCTGTGTTTTATCTCCCTTCAGCGACGCAGCCTATGAGAGACGCCGTAGTAGAAAGCTCGAAATAGGTTAAAATACCTAAGTTTTTTTTAAGGTGCACTGGCATGGCGAAGTGCACGGACGGCTCACGTATAGCCTCCACAAAAATACAACCTTCAAAAGGAGATCAGCAGCTGAGCACCATAAGCAATTGGTCACCACCGTGGCTTCTTGGGTGCGCTTCGTTAAATCAGTTAACCACAATGAAAACTCCCAGGGAAAATATCACGCGAGCTGCGTGTACGATTGACATATAGGCGTTCCCATAGAAGCATAATATTAAAAATGAATGCACGAGAACCACGTGAGACAATAAGCTGCATATCTACGTTCTCTGCAACGTATTCGCGACAATTGCGTGAATGAATAAATGGAAAGTCATGCGAGTTCCCGATCTAGGCCTGCGCTTAGCATTTAAAGCATTCCAGAGACCTAAGGCGGATGCAGTTATCACTTCGCAGGTTTCTTGGAAGTACGCACCTCGTTGCGTTTCTTTCAGATGAAGGATGCTGTGCGTCTCTGGGCTAGCAAAAGCTGGACAGTTCAATGATTTTTTAAATGCAGAACATTCACTAGTCGCACGATGTCACGCTTCGTGCGTTGGCGTTCTCGACACCATCACAGCGCATGCTCGCGCCTCTCGTATCGTGTCGCATTCTTTCGTCTCGTGCCAACTGTTTGCTCCCCCCCCCCTCTCTCGCCACGCCAAAAAGGATCAAAATATTGCTGGATTGGAAATGATTGCCCAAGAGTAAAGCTGTGCCTATGGCAAGATGGCGACTGCGGCGGCTGGCTTACTAGGGGCATGATAAAGTATCACCGTTGAGCTATTAGGAACTGAGCGTTTCCCTCGCAAGCCCAACGAGCTTAATGTGGGAACTTTTCTGGGTCACGTAGCGGATTTTAGTGTAACAAATTTTTCTTGGTAACCCTCCGATCGGAGGGAAAGTTCTTTAGAGATTCAGTCATTATTACTTGTTTCTGTGTGTTATTTTGTCCGGAACAGCTATCTTTTAAAGGGAAACTAAAATCAAATAACAATTTATTTTCAGATTGAAAGCTCTATATATGACAACATCTAAAACGACAATATTATCAACAACAGTGCCCTGCTTACCGAGAAATTAAGGTAAATGCACAAGAATACATGCGCCGCAGTAGGATATTTTCAAAATGATCCCGATGACTTCAGATTAACCGCCTAAAATTAACCACTAGTAATTGCTCTTGCTGCACTAAAACTATGACCTTACGTGCATCAAGAGACGCATTAAAATGCCGCTTCTTCGTTTCCCTTTCATTCGTTGAAAAAAAGAACCACCGGACGTTACTATGGGGAATAGACGTCAGACTGTGCCCAGGCGGCGCTGCAGAAAACGCGGCCACCAGTGCTCCCATCAACGCACCGGCCATAAATGGGTAGTGCAAAGCGATCCGTTTGCATGCAAACGTACATAGGTCCTTCTTTTTTGTTTGTATTCAGGCGCGGTTTCCTGAAAATAAAGAATCTAGCAAGTGTCTTACTTAATCTAAACGCACTTCGGAAAAATAGGATTCTCATCGAAACGAACTATGGGTACAATATATACGGCAGATGTTACAGTTATTTCAGCGTAATGCAACTGACACTTTATGCGCGAGCGAGCACCGCATGACATCGAGTTTGAGGCAAGCACTCCCACTTTCGTTCTGTAACGCCTAAATGCGTTAAAAAATGGGCGTACTTATGATTCCAAAGCGATGAAGTGCATGCACGAGCAAGCTATTTTATGCTCAGTGGTATGAAGCTTGGTTAATCCGGCACGACTAGCCCTGACAATTTTTACTTTTGCATTTACAATCTCCGTTCACCTCTCGATTTTCGTGCGTTGAACTGTTGTATTGCGCATGCAAGAATGTTCTGTTGATGGTTGTCATCAGTTTGTACATACTACGAATGGGGATTGGTGGGTGCCCACTTTCTATGTGTACGACGAAATGCAAAATCGCGGAGACCAACGGCAAAAAAAAAAGCCGGATTGTGGTCGCAATCATTTTGCGACTGACCTGTATTGCGTACGTGTTTGCATTTCCTAATTAAAGCCGGAACTTCAAGCCTTGAAAACCTTCAGGCTTAATGCTGTGCAACTTCAGATCATTGGTGGTCGTGCCGAGTGTCAGGTTTAACGCGCGCGTCACCTGTCTACTGCTGCGGGGCACGCACCACGATCGGGGGCTCTGTTAAGCTTCATAATTGAAGTAAGCACAATTATCCGCCAAAGCAACTCAAAATAACAACAGGACACCCACATTATCACACTTTCTCATGCGAATGGTTGTGTAGAACGCGAGCAGTGCGCTTACCGAACACGTTCGCAAGGGCCCGTATCCAGCGCTGTCGCCCTTCTGCTTCACAAAATCTGCCTGAATAAGAAAATCTGAAGCTCTTTACGTCCGTAGGAGTTCACAACGCATCAGTAGCGTTGACTGGAGTCTTTATTTCGCGCAGCGCGGAGCTGTTGCGCCTGCTCTTCTTTTCGCCGTCGTTCTGGTGAGTGAACCAGCAAGCACTTCACGGTGGTTCGTTGACGCGTCCGACTACGCAGATAAATTCGTAGCTTTTTTTCTAGAGAGAGAGAGAGAGAGAGAGAGAGAAATAGAGAGGAAAGGCAGGGAGGTTAACCAAGCTTGGCTCGGTTGGCTACCCTACACTTGGGGTGGGGGAAAAGAGAATAATAGAACGAAAAGAGACAGAAAAGAAGAGGAGTCTAAGTGTTTAACGCGCAAATACACCTAAAATTTAGCTCAATCGTTGTTCCATACGCTGTAGTTGCATCTGGTTATGCAGCAAACTGTGCAAGGGAGTCGAGATTTGCACTACCCAAAACTGCGGTCGACAGGTGGCGCTGCGTGTCCGCAAAACTCCAGAGAGTGACGTCTATGACGCGAGTGGTTCTCAATTTTCCCGTGGTTATACGGGACAGGTGCTGCCATCTAGTGGGATTTACTTGAACCAAAAAGAACATTCTGCAATCTCAAAGCCTATGGCGGCAAGTTGATCAATAGCCATTGTGCCTGTTGTGGCTCCCGCTGCTTTCGGTCTGCTGCTACTAGCGCAGTAAAGCCGGGCAACGTTGCACAGGGCAACAGTGACGTGAGTCGGTCCGGTTGGTCCGCTACTTGAGGCGAGTAACTTGATGTGCACTAACCCGATGCGGAGCACTAAAACGCAATTTTATTTCAAAATAGTCCCTTTCTTCGCAGAAAAGTAGCACTACGAGGTTTCTGGACCGCTACTTCAACAATCAACGTCGACTTAATGGTTGCCTCAGTGTCCCTTTATTTTACAACTAACGTAGCATTTACAATAAGATATTGAAGCCACTGGATCTTATAGTGGGCACTACTAAAAAAGAGCATGTTTCCGACATCTTGGCAGTGGCAAAAGCTGGTTTCACTTGTGCTGGTAAGAAATCGCGGGAGCTTCCTCTCCACCAATAATAAAAGCAAATCATTTCTTAGTGAACTTCGGCGACTTCAAGCGTATCTATCTATCTATTTATCTATCTATCTATCTATCTATCTATCTATCTATCTATCTATCTATCTATCTATCTATCTATATATCTATCTATCTATCTATCTATCTATCTATCTATCTATCTATCTATCTATCTATCTATCTATCTATCTATCTATCTATCTATCTATCTATCTGTCTGTCTGTCTGTATGTCTATCTATCTATCTATCTATCTATCTATCTATCTATCTATCTATCTATCTATCTATCTATCTATCTATCTATCTATCTATCTATCTATCTATCTGTCTGTCTGTCTGTCTGTCTGTCTGTCTATCTATCTATCTATCTATCTATCTATCTATCTATCTATCTATTTATCTATCTATCTATCTATCTGCCTACGACTTTAGCTCTCCTGGCCGTTTCAATAATGGTATCAATACTAAAATTGGTATGCCATAAAATGACTGTATTACGAGCATAAGTGACTAGTCTTAACATGAAAATCATGACATGTAGATGATGAATGTTATGATTTACATTTCATGGTCTTGCTGTTCTTGCAGTGCTTTCGTTCGACTGACATGTTGCAGAACTGGTATAGTATGACATGGCTGCATGGCGACGACAACAGATTGATTCTAAGATGAAAATCATGACATGCGTGTCATGTGACAACATGACTACATGTCACTCATGATGCGCTTGCGGCAGTTTCGCTAGCTTCACGTATACTCAATTTTGTATTACGGGACGTGAATGGATGACGAAGGTATGTGACTGGTGCAAACATAATAATCATGAGATGCGTGTCATGTAACAACATGGCTACATGCTACGCTCATGATACGCTCGCAGCCGTTTCGCTAGCTGGACATGCACCAAATTCGGCATTACGTCACGTGAATGGACAACATAATAGACATGTCCAAACATGATAATTATGAGATGCGTGTTATCTAAGACCATGACTACATGCCACACTCAAGGCGCCAATACACTTTGGCGTGACCCGGCGCGCGTGCACTCAGCGTTCGTTTCGTTGCGCCCCGCCGCCGATGCCTAGCCAGGCCCCGATCTACCTGCCAGGCGCACCGTGCTACGTTGGTTTGTCGCATGAGCGTTCGAGCGCAGCCGGCATACCTCCATCCTAAAGAGAGGGAGACGCGGTGCTGTCTGAGTGACGTCGTTGGCGCGAAACGCAGCATGTCGCACTTCACGCCAGTTGCCGCCGGGGCGCGCCGATAGACACTGGTCGTGTCTGACGTCGCACTATGCTCAGAGTGCTCGCGTTTTGCTAGCGCAGCGTCACTGCGCCCAGCGTGGGTGCGCGTTCACGTTACGTCGGAGTATATTGGGCCCTTCATGATGTTTTCGGCGCTGTTTCGCTAGCTTCATACACAAAAAATTTGTTATTACGGGACGTGAATGAACGAAGAAGGTATGTGACGAGTGTTAACATAATAATCGTGATATGTTTGTCATGTAACAACATGAGTACATGCCACGCTTATGATGCGCTCGCGGCTGTTTCGCCAGTTCCACATACACCAGATTTGTTATTGCATGACGTGAACGGACGACGAAGGTAACTGACACGTTCAAACATGATAATCATGGCATGTGGCATGCGTGTCATGTAAAACACGGCTACATGCTACGCTTACAGTGCGCTCACGGTTGTTTCGCTAGCTTCACATATACAAATTTTGGTGTTAAGTGACGTCAATGAATGACAAAAGTATATGCTAACGTGGTAGCGTTGGCGAGAGAAAGTGTATAACTGGTGCAAACATGATAATCATGACACACATGTCATCTAAGAACACAATGACATACCATGTTCTCGATGGGCTTCAGGTCGTTTAGCTAGTTCTACATATACCAAATTACGTATCACGTGACGTAAATAGACGACGAAGGTATATGGCACGTCCAAACAGGATAATCCTCATATTCATGTCATGTAACACATGACTAAGTGCTAAGCTGAGAGCGTGCCTGCGACCTTTACACTAGTTTCACATGATGCCCAATTTTGTATTACGTGGCGTGAATGGACGAGGAATGTAAATGACACGTTCAAACATGATTCTCATAGCATGCGTGTCACGTGAATCTTCACTACATGGTACGCTCATAGCATGCTCGCGGCTGTTTCGCTAGCCTTACATATACCAATTTTTTATCAGTTGACGTGGATAGACGATGAAGGTAAATTACACGTTCAAATATGATAATCATGACATGGAAGTCATGTACGGCATAATTTACCTTCACCACGTAACGTTGTGCTGATTTTGAAGTTACATATTAACCTTACTCAGTCGTGCTTCGCATATCATCGATTCCCACTGTACGTGGGATCTGCCAATTTTTTCTTTAATTCTCCTTGGGCACGATCCAACATCAGCGTGTCCGACAACTCGTTGAAGGCAACGCTTCTCCTTTATTGAATAAATAACAGTAATAAAGACGAAGTAACAATTAAGCATTCCCGAACCATGCCAAATTAAGCAATATTCACGCGATGCCCCGACAACTCTGCGACGCATTTCCTCGAGTTCTTCCATGGAAAGATTCTGGCAGCTTTTTTTATTATTGAAATAGAAATTGTAACAAGCGCACCGATTTCGACATCGAGTTGAGAAACTTTGCGCGTACGTCGTCGTGCCGAAAGTAGGTACAGACGGACAAAGTGCATGGAAGATTTGAGGCAGGCTAGAGGCATTCAAAATAAAATGCAACGACACATGAATAAACAGGCTTGGCGACGTTGGACATCCTTCTGCGAGTTGTTGTATCCACGAAAGCCCCTGTCACTGATATGGAGAACTGTCCGTGGTCTTAGCACCACCTTTGGTCAGTGGCACCCGTTTAAATCTCTGGCGCTTCACCTACAATGCAGAGAGATTAACGTCGCACAATTGTTCTGTAGGAGAATAGCCGGCAAGTCTAACTTCACGGAAACAAGAATAGAAACACTTGACAACCCACCACCCTCACGTGATCCCCGTATGGAGTGCCAGTTTTCAGTGGATGAGCTAGAGGCGGCACTGGCACTGTGCAGATGTTCTTCTGCACCTGGACCTGACGGCCATACGTACCGCGCCCTTTGTAATCTTGAAGACGAAGCCCGAAAGGCACTCCTACGTCTTTACAATGACTCTTGGCAGACTGGTACGGTTCCCGAAGCATGGTAGTCAAGTCGGCTCATTCCACTTCTAAAAGCGGGTAAATCCCCTTTGGGTATTGCCTCATAACGTCATATCGCGCTTGCCAGTTGTGTGAGAAAAACAATGGAATGAAAGATTATAACACGAATTTAGTGGTAAATAGAGCATTAGGAAATATATCCAGTATGTATGAATGGATTCCAGCACGGCCATTCTTCAATCGACAACGTTGTTGATCTGGTGACATATGTTGAACACCAGAAAGTCTGTAAGAGACTGTGTTCCACCCTGTTTCTAGACGTTAAGGGAGCTTACGACAATGTTACCCATGAAGCCATCCTTAGTGCTTTGGAAACAGTAGGTCTTGGTGGCAAGATATATATGTGGGTGTACAGCTGCTTACAGCTGAGACCATTTTACGTGATGACAGTGAATGGCTCAACACCTGGTTATTACAGCAGCCGAGGAGTTCCTTAATTGATTGATATGTGGGGTTTAACGTCCGAAAACCACCATATGATTATGAGAGGCGTCGTAGTGGAGAGCTCCAGAAATTTCAACCACTTAGGGTTCTTTAACGTGAACCCAAATCTGAGCACACGGGCCTACAACATTTCCGCCTCAATCGGAAATGCAGCCGCCACAGCCGGGATTCGTACCCGCGATCGGCGGGTCTGCAGCCGAGTACCTTAGCCACTAGACCACTACGGCGGGGCGGGCTCTGCTTAAGGCACTGGAACTTGTCCATTATGAAAAAATACCAAGTAAATGGGTTGTGCTTTCTGACTCGAAACCAGCGTTACAGCGCCTGCGGTCAGTTCTCCGACGTGGCTGCCACGTCTAATTCACCTAGCAAACCGTTAAACTTCACCACCTCTTAATACCGAAATGCCACGACATTGTGTTTCAATGGTTACCTGGGCATTGTGGTATAAGCGGAAATGATTCTGCAGATCATGCTGCTCACAAGTAACATGAAGAAGCAAACAGCGTTCCGATTCCGCTTTCAAGAGCGGACGTGGTGAGGCAGATTCGTCAACTGGCCCAAAATCTCACACTGACTGACTGGAACACACCGAGCATACGACGTACACTACGCGAACTTGAACCTTCACCACAAATACGGCCTCCATCCAGCCTACATCAACGTGAAGCTTCGCTTCTCTATCGCCTTTGGCTGCACTCTAAAAAAATAGGGAACGAAAATGGAGAAACGGGCTCCGTTCCTCCTTCGGCGCAGTGACTTCCTCCCTTTCGGGCGCTTTACCCGTCGTGCCCTCTCGCGGCAAAGACCAAAGGAGCAACGTTCCTCCTTCAGCGTTCAAGTTTCTCCTCAATCACGGGGGTCTTGCTCGCGCGCATGCGCACGCCAAGCCTATAGCCGGCCGCGGCCAGTCGCGAGCGATTGCTTTTACCTAAGATTGTTGTAAGCAAGGCAGGAATGACCTTTTCTTTTGTTTTATTAGTATAGAGTAAAAGCCTCTCTCTCTTTTTTTTATCGTCAGGCACTCGCACGATGCTCCGCACACTTACATGTGTGTCTCGTGTTGTTTCATACTACCAATTTGTCACGAATACAAGGAGCTCTGCTTCCCAAGCAGTCTTGCTTTATCGATTACCTTAGAGTGTAAAAAAAATAATGATTTTTTTCGGTGTCGACATACTTGGTAAGCCCACGCATTTTTAGTTTCGCACGGCACCAACAGCACTCATGAATTCAACGAGGCGCGTAAAAAAGCATCACACTTATTTTTTTAAATAGTGTAGGAAACCTGATACCACTCTACAGTCCATGCGTGAAAGTACGATCATATACAATTGATAGAGTTATACGTGTCACTACCACCATATGGATGTTCTTTGCAGTTTACCCCCATTCGAATACGGCCGCCGTGGCCGGAAGTCGAACCTGCGTCCATCAGCATAGTCACACGACCCCCAATAAGGCTATGCTACCAGGGCAGGTGAAAGCACAAAGGGAAACAGGCTGCGAAGTTTCACCGAGCGTTTATTCGCCAGACTAGATTACAACCATCAGAAACTTTTTAAACATCATCATAACTAAACTTTTGTGAAAAGCGAACCAATGACTTCTGTAGGTTAAACCAAATTCTCAATCACATTCGTTTTGAATTGCCCATGCCAGCACTGAGAAGTAGGAAGGAATTATGCACGCGAGCAGTATGTCTTTCTCGTCCATGATTCTCCTTTGTCGTGAGAAACTCAACACAAAATGCACTTCTAGTAGCAGCTGTGCACAGCAAGTAAGTACTAACGCTCACTCACCTTTGTGAAAAGAGTATTCCGAATCCAGAGTAATAACCACCACAGCCACAGCGCTAACAACAAAATTGTGCCACGCACTATGATTGCAAGTTGACACGCGAGGCGAATCGCGAGAGGCATCTGAAGCAGAAAAGTATGCAGGCACAAAATTCTATAAAGTTATAGTAAACTTGCGCACTGCAGCGATAGTTCCTCCACTCAAGTATGAGAGCTCCCGCGGCACAACAGCCACTGTCATGGCTCACGAAAAAATACCGTCGGATGCGAGGTCATCGCTTATTTATCTCGCAAGACCCGCGTTGTAACGTACGTATACACTGCTAGGACGGTCGTTACCGCATCAAAAACATTGTCATTGAAGGGCTAATGGTGTACTGTATCCATGGCTAACGGTCACACTTGTGGTAAGCACGTAAAAAGAATATAAGCAAACGTTAAGACGAAACAACTAAACGAGGTCGACGTGACCACAGAACACCTACCACGACGGAGACAAAGTTTGGTCTGCATGCTGCGCCCTCTCCAAGTAACAAGAAGAAAAAAAAAACGTGACCTTCGAAATGGCTAACGCGTGGCAAGTGTTTGCACTCTCAGAGGCTTCAAGAAAAAAAAAAGTAACTGTGGCAGTGGTCGACAGATGGCGCAGCGTTCGAAAGGCCGTGGGCATTCTAAGCACGGCTTGGGGCATCCGCCTTCGTGAAAACCTGATAAGCTCTAGTAATTATTCCGTTCATTATTGTGCAACCATTTATTAACTAAGGTTTGCCTAAGCATCAGATACAATATATTTACGTGTGCGCATGTTGTGGTATTGATAAAAAACGTAAAAAAGTGTAAGAAAACCTACTTGTAACCTGTGCCACTCATGTCAGTCGAAATTCATCGCTATATAAGCTGGCGCGCTTTCATAGTAGAGTGTGAGTAAACACGTCGAGGTGTGAGCCGTTGGTTTGAATGGTTGATTGTGCTCTTGTTGCGTACTTGTTAGCGTATACGCTAGTGTACTTGTAGCGTACTATATGTGTACTATGTGAACATGTGTGCATGTGTAGCTATATAGATTGCATCAGCTCATAATAGGCTTTCGGTGTCCGTAAGTGGTCTTGAATGGGTTGATGCGTAAACAATCCGCAAGGGAGCCGTGATAGTGGGTAAGTAACAACAAACGTCGCGGCAGTCAAGCTTTTTTTAATTTCGTTCAATCCCTCCAGATGGCGCCACCTACCACCACCTACTTCATTGCTATGACGCTCTCACACCTCCAGCCATTTATATATCGTTGAACATATCTATCAAAGCTGCACTACGGATTCGGAATGATTTCGCTGCGATCGAGTGTACGGTTCGGAGGCACATCTCGTGACCTGCTGACCCGTAAGCGCATGGATAACGTCGCTACACTATGTGAATCTGCGAGAAATAAATACAGCAAGCCTAGCATGCACTCTTCAGGTGAGGGCTCTGCAGAAACCGTGTCTTTCGGAGTGAACGTGGCTTCGCTGACCGAACGAAACGTACTTGCTCCATCGTTCTCTTTCGCGATGTGTTCACCGCCACAGGTTCGTCTGCTTGTTTTTATAATAATTTCGTTCAATATCAAGCTCAGCGGGACCGTTTTTTGTAACTTTCAGTGCCGTGTACTCCTTACCAGTCGAGAATCGTTGCATTTGTTAAGCCTATTCGCTTCGCCGGGGGGCAGCCATGTTGATTTTCATAAGGAGGAACGTGTTTCTCCGTGGATGAGGGAGCAACGTTTCTCTATTTGAAGACGAACATTGGGGACATCGCCGTTCCTCCCTAAATGGAGAGTACGTCACTCCATTTTTTTAAGAGTGTGGGAGTTGCTTTCATGTAAGCTTATACCATGTTAATCGAAATGACTGAAAGTGCGGCATGCGATGTTTGCGGCACCGATGAAAATGTCGAACACCTGCTGTGCCACTGTCCTCGATTTGCCTCAGGCAGACAAGTACTTACCAATGCAGTGCGGAAATTGGATGATCGGCCTCTTTCTGTACAGGTGCTATAACAGCGCCGTCCACATCCCTTGATAGCCCAGAAGACAGTGAAAGCCCTGCTGTGTTTCTTGAGAAAGACGGGTTTGTGTAAAGGCCTCAGCCTTGTGCTGAACTTCCACACGCTGCAGTAAAATTACTGTCCGTCTCTCCTTTTAGGAGCGAAGCTCCTTAAGGCGTGGGCTGTGCGTCTTCTGTATGTAGCCACTTCTCGTTTAGTTCTTGCAGTGTTCACTAGATGGCGGTACCGTCCCCGGTATGTAGCCACCTCTTGTTTAGTTCTTGCAGTGTTCACTAGATGGCGGTACTTGTAGCTGATGACGAAAGATGCGAGATGTTATAAAATAGGAATGATGTCACATATGGCGCGTGTCATTGGTGGAAGGCAATCGTTCGATTTAGTGCGGCGACGTACGCTAGTGGGAGCGTTGTAATAAAATCGAGTGGGCAAAATGTGCGGAGGATTCATGGTTTACCAGGTTTACCTCCGGAGCTTCGCCCACTCATCATCATTCACTTCGTGGATATGGCGGCACTTTTTTTTCCTTCTCTTCCCTCTTTCTCATCTTTCTTATTCCCTTCTCTAATCCACCAGTGCAGGGTAGCCAACCGGATGTCTGTCTGATTAACCTCCCTGCATTCTCCCTTGTTGCTTCCTTCCTAAATAGAAAATAAACGAAGGAGTTTTTGTTACAATTAGTTGGTGACGGCTACCCCTTTTACAAATAAAGAAAGAAAACAAAATGCCATATATACATAATTACAGTCCTACATAGGTGAGAGCAAAATTTCTCATATGGGCAGAACAAACGCGAGTCGCCAAGCTCTCTTTTACCTATAGTCCGCTCAGTAGTGGTCACAAAGCTTCGTTTCTTTGAAGAAGTGTTGCAGCACCTTCATTGCTTTGCTTGTTTTCGATGACCATAGGCCTAGTATTTTACTCAACGCAAATGGCTGCTCGGGATCCAACTTATGGAGTTCCTGTTCGAGTCGCTTCAGTGCATGTCGTGTTTTGGATAGTCGAGCAAGATGTCATAGATATCCTCGTCGTCATGACCACATGAAGACGCTGACGATGCTACACGCTGAATACGAAGTAGGAAGTGCTTTGTGTAAGAAGTGCCAAGTCTTAGGCGATGAATGAGTGCGTCAATACGCCTTGGGAGGTCACGATCTAATTGGCATTCAAGATTAGGATCAACAGCATGTAAGATTGATTCCTTTGCTGTTTTTTTCTGTGAACCAGGTGGATACAAAGTTCACGTTTCATTGTTCTTAAAATTCTATTTATATCATAATGAGATACAGGAATGAGGCACGTTTGTGTAGAATAATGGGTGTTTTTTTGCCGTCTTATCTGCCTTTCATTTCCCTTGATTCCGCAGTGACTGGGAACCCACTGAAATTACACTCGATTACTCGACTTTGTAGCTTCTAAAAGCCCCTTTACTATAGTGTATACTATACGCACATCAATGTTTCTCGAAGTGGCATTTTACACACATGCGAATGCCGCCAGAGAGTCTGTAATTACCACATATTTTCTTGGTGTCTTTGACAGTTTAATAAAGCTTATGGCTAGCAAAATTGCTATGAGCTCCAAAGTTGTTGAATAGAAAAGATGGCCCAACCGACATGCATATTATTCGCGCAATTCCGGAGTTATCAATGCTGATGTCGCTGTCTCTTTGGTGATGGAGCCGTCAGTGTACACGTTAGTGTAGCCTTGGTAGTTGTCAAACAGGTGATGTGACGCCAACTGCTGTGCGGCAACGATTGGTACAGAACATAGTTTTAGCACACAAAGTAATAAGCACAAGATACGGTTCAACATTCTCATGATTGTATTCCCCAGTAATACGCCATCGCTGTCAACAAAACACTTGGTACATAAAAGATCATTTACCTTCTTTATCACACAAAAAAGCCACAATTTAGCCGCAAATGCGAAGCAATGAATGTGATAGCAACAATTTTAAAGGTCACGCGCAGCATAGAAAGCAGATCGAAACGTGCCCCCGTTACTCGCACACAAATTACGCACGAAACGTACTCACAAATACAGATGCACGCGAATAAGCGCCTCATTTGTTGCTTCGCCGAGTCTGAGAAGCGCGCGCCTTTCGCGAACGGAAACTGCAATGCTTGCAGTGTCCTTTGTGTGCCCGGTAACTACAGCAAAATTGTTCCACGTAAAGCCCGAGGCCAGCCAATGTGTACGATTCTCCCCTCCTCGCCACCACGAGATAAGGTCGCGCGAGGGAGCATCGCTCCCCTTCTCTAAGCCGGGCAAAGTACCAGTAGGTTGAAAACGCACCAAACGCGTTTTCGACCCTCCATACACCAAGCGACACGCTCTGCCCCACTGTCGTCATCGTTTACAGTTTACGTGATTGGCTGCGAAACGCGCAGCACGGACTTCCGATACCGGGTCGGCGGAGGGATTTACGCGTATGCAGTCTCACGCAACATCGTGACGCAGGTGTCGTGAAGGAGGAGCTTTGCCCCTAGCGCCCGAAGGGAGAGTTGAGGGCGGTTGTGGGTGAAAGACGGAGTGGCGGAGGAAGGTACTTTGTTAGTATTCGTAGCTACAAAAATAATGGGTGTTTAGATTGAACTCCGGTGCCAATGATTAGCCCCAGTAGTGGTCTAATCAAAAAGAGAATGTGAAAAAAAAACATTAAGGGACCCTTTCAGAAGTGTGGTTTGTGTAGATATGGAGATCTTGAATTACTGTAATACCTCGTGTCTTGTTAACTTTCGCGTACCAGTGGTTTTAGAAGAATTCTCAAAGGGCTGCATAATTGTTTGTGATTAAGAACAGGAGAAGGGTGGCTTTCTGGCAAGTTGGGTAGTTTATTATGAAAAAAAATCTGCTACCAACTTAGGAGCACTGGAGAACAATGTCGAAGTAATCTGTACCGTTCCTTGTTCTTACGGTGCGTTTTTCATACACACTTGTATTTTCGCAGTGGCCTCTGAAATGTCGCAGTGGCACAGTTTACGTCAAAAGTGCTGGCATAAATGCCACTTCAGGAAATAATTGTGGCATGAAATATTTCATCCAAAGAAAACGAAGAAAAAAGTATCAAGAGCGCATTATTTGTATAGCATCCTTAAATATTTAAGGAAATTGGCTTTACCATGATTAAAACAAAACTATAAGTTATAAAATGCTGAATAAAAGCTACATCTAGCGTTTATTCCACACAGACGAGTATATCCGTGATAGGCATATATTCATATGTACTGGCGCCATATCTGTTACGGTGCATGGGCCACACGTTGAAGCTATGTGAAAATGGGGAGACCGTCGACGTATCTTCTCATTCAGTGCACCACATTTGCTATAGGATGAGTAGCGATCATAAAACTATCATTGCACGCTACTTCACGTGACGCTTGAATATGGTAGCGGTAGGATGAATTTTTCAGAGTGCCTATTAAACCTATGCTTGAACAAAGTGCCATAAAGTCCGAAGTTGAAAGAAGAGGTGGTAGTCTACTGTGTGTTGGCACTTCCCCTTCGCTAGCGTTGCGGGCAAACGGCAGATTTCTGCGTGCAATGTGCCACTAGCGATGATAGCATGAAAAATAATGCGCAGCCAGCGCCACCTACATATAATACAGGCATGGCGCACGTCAGGCTACGTCACATCTGAGTTATCAGCAGCTACATAGCCTGGTGGGTCATTGGGTGTGACTCTGTGGGTTATGTGAGTTCACGTCACCGCTGGCAGCCACTAACGCGCTATAAACCACTGTTTTGCAGCAACTATACCGACGCAAGAATGCCAACAGATGCTAGAAGTGCACCGCGTTTTCCACTGGTGCTTCCAACAATGACCACTGCGAGTCAGTCGATGTAGGGTGCAAGGCTATTCGCCACGCATTCCCGCGTTCGAACCATGGTGTTAGAATACTCAAGTGTTGACGCTTACCCCCGTATTCTTGAACGCCCCTTAACTTAACGCTTCACTTTCGCTTGAGCAAGCCGATGGGAACGCTATCTCTAGGCAGGGAAAGTCACTGCATATGAGTCATAATTTGCTGCTATTCTTGAGTAGCGCAGCGTTATTTTCAGCCGAGCAGCGGCGCAGTGCTCAACTCTGTCGACTGAAGGGTGAAAGTCGAGTCGAAGAGCGTTTGTGAATACGGGGTTTAGTGTGCCTGAGCAAAGCCACCTAAAAAAATAAGCCAGGCCAGCTCGCTACTCCCGGCATAGCCTCTGACGTCACTCAGTCTTGACATTCGTATCTTACCTAGTAGACGTGCGAATGCATGCTCCAGTCGTTCGAGATAGCAGGATCGCTAAGCTTTACGAAACCTGTTCGTGAAGTGCTGGTGTTTCCTTCGGCGACTGCTTGGATATTAACCTGTTTTTCTCCCTATGTGAAGTGTTGCGAGGTGATATGAAGTGCTTACTTCATTGAATGTTCGTGTAGCGTACACCTGCAAGCCATTGCAATGCGGCAGTGCTGCAGACCCGGCTGCCACTGGTATTGACAACCTGCCGAGGGCTCCAGTGTTTTCATAAGCGTCTTCTACGTGATTCGAAGGTATTTATGTGTCTGTACTACTTGATTTTGATTTGTTTTAAAGGGAGAATCTTTAGCACGTTCAGTACTTTCTGTATATCGGAGTCATGTACGCTTCTGAACTTTTAGCGGAAACCTTGACCTTGAACACTTTTTAGCTGAGTGGCGCTGGCAGTCGCCCCCGCGATAACGTATCATCCCGAGATAGTGCGAGGAATCGCAAAGATTTCGCGTTTTTGACGAGTGCATTTGCCGAGACGCAGTCTGCTTGGTTAAAAATGAAGGTGAAATGAAGTAGACCCATCTTCACGCTCCACTCAACCAGCCGCGTTTTAGGTTCCGCTGATCGCATCGCGCAAACATCAAAATAAAGCAACAAACGCGATGTGGCAATTTATTATTAGAACAGGCGTTATTCCTTCGGGTTGGTAAATAATTTGCTATTTGCGCATAGCACCCTTGGCTTATTGTATTAACTCCATTCCTTTTCTTTATATGAGAGAAGGAGGGGGTGGCGCGCTCCTGTTATGTATACTATATACGTAGCATTTCTTACCGCTGCTCCGATCATTTCATGGGGTTAATATAATTATGCACAAGTCGCTTCAGTGCGTTCACCTAATTTATTGTATCTGGGATATGTGCTGCTGCTCTTAAACTGAGTTTGGATGCCTGTGCATACCTCAACGATTTTCCGGTTTTGTAGCTTCTCAATAAGGCTCATGTGTCGCAGAAAGCCTACAAAAAAGCGCTCTGCTAAATGTTTTGTTTTTCTGTTTGAAAGTTGTACACTATATTATCATATAAGGATGAATGTTTTATCCTGTGTTCTTCTCATAGGCAAACAGCAAGATATTCAACCTGAAGTTAAGCATCACATCTGTGTTATTTTTCTATTGTGCTTGCTCGTGAAGTGACACTCCCCGTGAAGTTATGGCACGTCAGTAAATATCGTTTTCGTTACCTGAAACACTGGCATTTTTCTTTTTTCTAAGTCTTCAAAAAATTCAAATGAAGCTATTTCAGGCCATTGCATTAAATTACTTCAAAAGACTATTGGTCATGAGGTAGTTAATATTTAGCTTCACCTACTTCTTAACTTTTTTTGTAAAATTATCCGCTAACTGACAATTCGATAAACTATTAGGTATACTATAGCTGGTGCTCTGTCGATTTCAGACGTGAAAGTGCAACAAATAATATTATTATTATTACGTCGTTTTCTACATGAGTGCCTTTATTTTTATACTCAGAGTTCTAATATATTCCTACAAGTTTATACCTAAAATTATACCGCGTTGCCAAAAAAAAGGCGGGAAGTTGTACCCTTAACAGCACAGCGCTTAATGACCATGTCTCGATGGTTAGCTAACATCTCGTAACATGATTCTGTGATAAAGAAGAGTGACATCGGGTACCAGGCACGTGGGCAGTCAGACTGAGGCAAAGCAAGAAGAGGTCACATAAAGAATCTATTGTATTGCGTATTATTGACAATCTATACCTTTATTTCCTTAGATTTTTATAGATTACTCAAACAACACTTTAAATTTTCAGCCTTGCATTATGGTAGCTAGCCCAAGAGTGGGTAGCTACCATAGATTTAATAAAAAACAACCAAACAGCCAGCCCAGAAGCATGAATATCTCAACATCGCGGCTGGTAAAACATATCGATCTCCAAAATGAGGTACCGTGCGTTTCATGGCCCATCCCCCATGGTGGGTTAATTGCGCCAGTACTCTGAGGAACAACCAACTGACCGACTGGCCATTGGCTTTCGGCTTGTCCATTGCAATGGTGCAGTACGACAGCTGAACCTAATGGATGAAGCCACATGGACGCGTCATCACGGATCGTCGGCAGCTTGGGTGTCTCCACACAGCAACGCCGTCTACGCTGCCTCGATCATTGGCTCCAGGACTCGACCGCTGCTGCACCTGCCCATCGATTCATCCACGGACTGAGTCAATGCATATTCAGTGGTTCCAGCGTACTACCTGACAAGCACTTAGCTGCCACCTGCGCCTGAGATGACGTAATTGCTCCTGTCGTTTGGAAACTTTACGTGAGCTTTCGGTGACGGGAGCGGATCGCGCCTGCAAGACCTTTCCAACGTGGTAGCACACAAGGAACGCCTTTCAGTGTGCATTCGCGTACACGCAGCCGCATATCAGTGGTTGGCATCCAGCCGCCCGAAACACTGTTCGCGCTTCCCATGGCGACAATCTCTCGCTCAGAACTTTATCGGATCCTCATCCGGGATAAACTCTCTGGCAAGCACCCCACGACCGTAAGCAAAACCGTGTTATCACGGTGATCATGGTAACATGTCAGGCGTGTAATTTGCTGGCATCATCGTATAAGCGCATGCTGTGCTGATTATATGTTTTTTTGGGCATAGTCCCATCTCGACTGGTAAATTAGCGCTTTTTGTTCAAGCCAAAGTTGTACAGTCATTTTATTTCACCAATAGTCACATACCAGGCAAAAGCGTGGGAAATGAGCGAGTAGGTCCGAAAGAGTTTAAGGTGTCTGCGTCATACGGAACGAAAAATCTTGTACACTGATTCGGATCAGGTTTAAAAGAGTTGGATATATTACAAGAACAAAAAAATGAGGAACTCTTAAGCTTAGCCTTTAGGAGTTGAACGCGATAGTGAAATACAACCACTTGTGCACCCTTAAATCGCTAAGTGCATACTTATTCATATGTTTTGTTACATACACACACACACACACAAACACGCACTCAGTAGATTGCATCAGCACGCTTTTACCCCCAAATGGGCTCGTTTTCGTCGGCACACCTGTCGAACAAAATGCATAAATGGGCCCTGAAACAATTTTTAAGTAACCATGGAATGAATTCACTAGAAGAGCTTATTGCCTCACAAATTCGACGCTGAAAAAAAATTTAGAAATCGGTCCAGTGCAAGTGGAGTTACAAAGGTTTGTCGCATGCTGCAGTTGCGTTATCTCTTCTCTCGTCCCGACTAAAGTGCTGGAAGCTAAGCGGGGAGGGGTGGCAGGGCAAAGAAACTACCGCGCTACGGGACCTTGAGCACTCTTTTTTTCTAATGCACGGCTTTTTCAGCGTGGTCGCGTGCGCACGCGTGGACAAGTAGCAGCCTCCCACAGCTATTTCGGTAGCTTGATTTTTCGGTCACAGACGCACAATTTTTCGCTCACAACCAACGAGGCCGACGCCGGTGGCGGGTTTTTTGCGACACGAGCTCTTTAAAGCTATCACGTTAAAATTATGTGAGGCACGCCACCTAATCTGTTGTACAAATGACTAGTCGTTAGATGGAGTGATGGAATGGGTTTGAGTGAACGAAACAAAGGGGAGAAAGGCATTTGGTGTAAGTACGGGTGAAAAAGAGCGCCGAAAAATCGCCACAAGAAAGCAAACGTGAACACCACGCTTGTCCTGGTGTTTCTGCGCTGTTTTTTACCCTTAATTACCAACCAGCCCATATGCGTACCCTACTGGAGTTGAGTTATTTGCACGCATAAGATATGATCGTCTTCCTTAACACAGGGGAAGTTCGGTATTATCGTTAGGGGTGTTCCAGTCGCAGTAGATTTGAATGCTTACTATCTATGAGAATCAATATGAGATTGTGTTAAGCTATACCATAAGAACACCCGATTAGACGTCTCTTGCCTTAGCAACTGCCAATTTTTTCAAACTTGCAAAGCTAGACGACTGCATATATCAACGACATTTTTAGTAGCCAGTTTCATGTTGCAGTTTTTTAGCTGAGTGGGAAAACGTGAGCACGATAAAAAATCTTGAAATATTCGCTCGCTTTTACCACAGAAAAAAGTTTCATGATGGATTATGACTGACGTCTGTTTAGCGTTCGTGAATGTCCCGTCTTGAAATGTCGAAAACTTTGAATCGATATATACAAATGGCAAGCTAACTGTTGTCAAATGGCGCACTATATCTTGTTGTTGACCTTTCTCATCTGTCCATGTGAGTGATTCATTAGTTTTCAAAGTTCTCTCTCTAAAGTCTTTCATGCTCTCGTCTTGGAAGTACACAAAACTCTCGTGGTTGTAATAGTGCATTCTGGTGCTACATAGACGTATCCAATTTTTCCTGCACTTGCTCTTTAGGGAAAATATTGGATTTTTCTGTGATTTTGAATGAAGCCAACTAACTCCTTCAGCTGCCGCAGAAATCTTCGGAAGCCTCGTTTGCACGTATGCAGGTTAAAACATTTTCAGAAGATGGGTATAAGTGAGGTCGAGACTTCAGTGTGACGATATTCTTCTTTATAACAATCATGCGAAGGGATTAGTTGATCTTTGGTAACCACTTAATTGCATAATGGGACGCCTTGTTTAAAAAAAAGCGCCAGCCAGTTTTGCTGAAATTATTTAGTTAAAATAATATGTCAAAAATTCCGTTAGCTCCTTCTTTAAGCATTCACCTTCGCATTGACGTACGATGAGATACTTAATTGCTGACTACTGCTCATTAGTAAGATAAATGCGCTGAAAGCATATCGCCAGTAAGTGTGAAAAGTAGGAACAGTAACTGGAGCAGTAGTGCGTGCTCAAAAAATTAAATAAGCTTGAGGGTTATGATTCAGGTCATAAAGAAGAAAAAAATTGCTGGACACTGCCATTGTCTGCATGGGGCTTGAAAAGAAATTTTTTTCCAACAGTGTGGGAGGTTGTGTACACGTCCGAGAATTTGAGGTGAAAGTGGGCAGGTGAGGGATACGTGTTTGTTTGAAGAAGACGCAAAGTGCGGTGGCCTGTGCATGGTTGAGCTTAAGGTGAGGTGCGGAAAAGGCTCTGGTTATGCGGCACTCATCCGGCTAAGCTTCCGCACATGCTGTGGTAGTGCTCGTAACAGTACAGACACCCTAACGCCACGACCCTTTCGTCGAAACTCCATGAGGCTTTGCGGAGCCCCGCACATGACGACCGAACCTGGGCGACCCAGCATGCCCGTGAGGTGGCGTCGAGGCAAGCCCTTGACGTCCCCTCATGGGAGGCCTAGGCTCGGCCACCATTACTGCTGGTTTCTAATAATAAAGTTTATTCCTCCTCCTCCTCCTCCACAAGTGTGGTGGTGACAAGAACTACATTGGTGAGCTCAAGACGACGTTATGCTGGTATTGTGAAGTGTGAACATCCGCACTGATATGACCCCTGGGTGAAGTCAGAAATATTGTGGGCGAGATTGCTATGATCTCGCTTCTGATGGAAGCCTGACGCAAGCAGTCGTTTCAATGAAGCCAAAATTAGCATAAAAAACATCATATAGAGCAGAAGCGCTTGCTACGCCTAACTAGCTTTACGCCACGTCGGTGGTGCGGCATTGCGAGTGCCCGGGACAACTGAGTGGTACACTTTGCAGTAGGTGGCCTGCAATAAATCACTAAATCGTTGCGAATTCCACTTCTGTCGTGGCCTGGTGCAATTTTACGGCTCTGCCACATGCATTCATGTCGCGCCACTCTCAACGTGGGATCGTATAACGTGTTTTTAAGAAGAAGTTTCAATAGTGCGGATTCATGTTAGATCAACTGCTTGCCAAACAAGAAGCCCGGGTTCGATTCTCAACGAGACCAAACCCCTTTGTATTTACTTATTTGCGTCCATTTCTAAGTGAGGAGTGCTATGCCCTCCAGAATTCTTCCTTTGTCGCTGTAGATTTGCACTTATTTTTTTTCGTGACAACTCCCCACGTGCCCTAAGTATTGGTGCACAGAAATTTGTCATCATCACCTTCTGAACGCAAATGTGAGCCGGCTGTAGTCATTGTTTTGTGGCTGGTTGTGTCACTCTTACGCCATATTTCTTGAGGTGACCACTTGAATATGCTCAGAGTTCCGATAATTTCGAAGTTGTTTGAGAGCCTAAGACAGAGCTCAAGACATTGTAGTTTGGTGGCATGAAGACGAACAATGTCATCATGTAGTAATGTTGATGGAAAGATACTTGGTACCTAAATGGCGTATGTGTAGCCAAGGCGCAAATAAAATCACGTGGCGTCACCATGCAGTTTTATCAATGACATTGCAGCGCCTCCAAGTTTGTGAAGTGATTATGAGGTCATCTTCAGGTATCGTCGCTTTGTCAAACGTAGGGCGATTCTAGATACTGCAAAGCTACCTTACTTGCAAATATATTTCCGGTGGAGGTGGTGTGCAACAGTGCATACGGTGCAATGAGCAGAAAATTGAGAAATAGCAAATCTTGCCTTTGGCTTTTCAGTTGCCTTGGTGGAGGCGATAATATAACGTCAGACTTTCTGTGCGCATGTTTATCTTATACCATAGAACGTTAAATTCATACACAACGTGCGTTCTACGGCGTACATGAAGCGCATACGCTCACCAAGCATTATACGCAAAGAGAACTTGTTCGCGATAAAAGAAGCTAGAAGCTCTGGTGAATCTCAGCAGCAGCGTGGGGCGTATGAAATTACATCCTTTCAAGGAAGTAGCCGTAGTGAAGCAAGATTCTTACAGTAAGCTTTTATTTGTTCCTCAAGCACCGGCCATTTATATTTATTAGCTCATTCTATCACTTAAGCAATCCTCCTTGCATATTGGAATGGGAATCGAATTATTTTGAAGTGGGTTTCTGGCCACTTACATGGAAGGTAACTATAGCTCTTTTATGTTGAAACAGCCACCGCTCTGTGCGACAAACCATCGATGTAAAAAATTTGGCAGATCCCACGTATCTTGGAATCAACTTTATGCGATGCACGCGCAGGAAAAGTGGTGGTGTTGCATTTTTGTATTGAGAGACATGTCATGAAATGACGCTAAATATATGTACAAATGTTGCACACAGAGACATAAATTGAAGAGTTGCAGGTGTTTGCACAGTTTTTAACTTGCACAACGACGTCAGCAGGAAATGTGTTTTGACAACACCAGAAGCTCATGTGAAGCGCTGATGCTCGCGAAGATGCTGGCCGTTGACACTGCTACATAAATCAATTTCAGTGCATGGCACCTCGCCACTGTTGACGTTAACCCGGCGTGACGGCTGTGTGAAAGGAGTACATATGTAATGTTTATGAAATTGGGTAGGCAGCACTGGAACCACTACTGACGTTTCACGAAGATTAGCGTCTATACTTGAAAACTAGTTCTGAGACCTGGCGTAGCTCTGTGGTAGAATGCTTGACTGCCGCACACAATGCTTGAGATTGATTCTTGCTGGGGCCCGGAAACGTATTATTTGCATTTGTCGGGTGGCCAATGCTGCTTAAGTCAGGTTTTTTTAACACTGACTTTTATTTTATGCCTTCGTTGGGTCGATGCTACCGACTTCGGGAATTGCCTGACGCTCACGCGTTGAAATTGCCCATGTTCCCATGTGGCCCAACTCACTGGCGGGTTTGTGCCGCTAACCAGCGGCACAAACCCGCCAGTGAGTATGTGCCACTGTCTGGCGGGAATCGTTTGACGACGTACGCGACTGGATTGTGACATTATCCATGTCTTGACCAGCGCATCATACTCGTCAAACTATCTTACCCTCCCATGCTAATTTTGTTCACGCCAAGTTAAGGGAAGACCACGAGAGCACCCAAACGCAAGTGGATAGATAGATAGATAGATAGATAGATAGATAGATAGATAGATAGATAGATAGATAGATAGATACGCTCAAAATCACCGAAGCTCGCTAAGAAATGCTTCGCATTTAAAACTTTGTAATGTTTCTTCAGATCACTCATGCGCAAGTATATTTTACGGGTGTAATGTTGACCATCGGCACAGACGCTTGCGGCAAACAGAGCCAGAGAGAATTTTTGGCCAACCAACCGATGCGAACTTAAGCTACACATATGTGCTCTACTGGTTACGCCTGAGCTTTGATTCACTCAACGCTACTTTGTTTGTTTTGCGTTGGGCGCGTGATAGCTATAAACACTGTCATGTTTATGAAACATAGGCACGTGTATTTTGCGACTACCCTCGCTGCGTCCCAGAACGAGTTAGGCAGCTCATAGTTAGGCAGATCGTAGGTTCGATTCCTGCTCACAGTTGGTAATTTTTTCATCCACTTTTCTTTCTTCTTATTTACATTCCATTGGTTTTAATAACTTCCCTGTACATTCCTTGGCACTACTGTCTGTTAGATCTCATTATTATTGTGTCCAAACACGGAAAAACAAGCACTTAGGTATACACTTCTGTCACAAACGAGCGCTCCAAAAAAGCGTGCGCCGCCGATTTCTAGCGACAGTAACGATACCACGCGCAGAGAGGCGCCTCAAGGTCAATGATAAAGAAGAAAACAAACATCCAAAGTCTCCCCGGGCGCGCCGTCTCTCCCCCTTCGGAAGCATAGTCTCGTCGACCATCCTCCTCACATCGGAGGCCGAGAAAGCCCTGGAAGGTTCTCGAGGGAAAGAGACGGGATGATGCAGAGTTGTGTCACGAGTTGCGGACGGCCCTCAAAACGTCTCGCGCTTTCCCCAGCCTTGGCTGTGCATCGCGCCGACGAAACGATGAGAATTTTCTTGAATCATGCGCGAAAGGTATTTAAGCGAACAGCGGAGAAGGGAAATCAGGAGAAGAAGAAAGTTTGCGCGCGTGTGCGTAGGCAAACGATGAAAGTTTTGTGCAAGTGTATGTAGGGTCGTTCCACCGAATCGTTGGCGAAGGTTTTGTCCTTAGCGACAAAGCAGGTATTGAAGAAGATTTCCACCTGAGGGGTGAAGACTCGTGCTGCAAGCAGAAGAGTGGGAGACTACCGCCAGAGAGCGAAGACGCATTCTGCCATCGCAACGCGTGGGAAGCCGACGTGTTACCGGCGAAGTTTGGTGCTTGGAGAGCGGCCAATTGAAGACGCGAGGTTTCCTGGATGAGAAACTTTGGGGGCAGCGGAACAACAGCGCTGGACTTTAAGTTAGTGATTCTCGAAAGAGTATCAATCAGACTTTTGTCTTAGGACTTTGGACTGAATAAGTTGTCGAACTCTTTAGTCCTTAAGTGTCTTGGTTGTTCAATGCATGCGACTGCATTGTAGTGTGTATTGTTGTCTGTGTCCGTTGTTTCGAGTGTGGCTGATTGTACTGTGTAGTACGTTGTTTGACTGGCGACATATCGTATTCAGCTATTGTCGAGTGTACATATTTGTGTATCGTTTTGATGTGCCATAATTTAGAATATAATTGCTTTCGTTTATCAACTCTCGGCTCTGACTTGTTCTTTGGGCCACAGCCGGCGTCCACTGGCGCGTAAAATAGAACCACCTCTAAATTGTCCACGCTTTCGTGGTGCTGTTCGGGGGCCGGTACTTCGGCCCTTGGAATTAGCCTGGCTATCGCCTCCCCAATTATCGGGACCTGTGACAACTTCTTTCCCTTATTCATTAACGAGGTTCTCGGACTGGCAGACTTGGTGCCGTTAGGCTGTATAAGAGGAACTATTGCTCTGCTGCCAGCGCGTAATAAGTTGGCGTGCGAAAAGTAGTTCCAGTAAGTCTATAGCGTAAATGCTTTTATTGGTTCATATAAGCGAAATACGAAAAGTCATTTGCCTCCCACACTGCTTTGCCATGCATTCCAACCCTCCGGGCTCGAATGATCGTGTACGATGAAATGATCACACTGCATTTTTCGCATTTACAACTGCTTAAGCGGTGATAACTGCGTGTAGCCGTAAAGAGGAAAGCCCTGACAGGCTTTAGCATTTAGGGCAGAGTTCTTCACGTACTCTTAAGAACAAAGGGGCGAATAGGGTGCATTGCTTGTGCGAAATGCAGCGAAGGAAAAAGAGAAAATTTTTCCCTCATCCTTGAACGCGGAATGGTGAGTCGCCCATCAAAAAAAAAAAGAAAACCTATGAAACGTCCATTGTTCTAGTATGATTTTGGCCTGTCCTGATGGAACTTTCGTCACGTGCTCTAAAAAATCCGGCAGATATCACGAAGCAGGGAAATCTCTGCAATACGATGCAGTAAACTAAGATCTGCACACAACCTATTGTCTGTACTTGAGAAAAACCAATACATTACATTTATTAACGCTTGTCTGTGTTTCTTCTCTTCGTCCCGTGAGTTTGCGCACTGTTTCTGCCCATAATACATTTATACCATAGGATACATGTATTTTATTATCGTGAATTCGTAATACATGTATCTGTTTACAGTCCTCCGTACGTAGTGGTAATGAAAGTATATTTTAGTACATCTTAATCACGTGTCATTTATGTCCGCCACGCATTCATATCATGTCGTGCGGAGTTTTGTATACGATGCAGTGAAAGACGGCTGTGGGAGCACCATGAGCATGGAATATGAATTATACCGCACATATCTATTTCAGGATTTTCATACGTTACAACTTATTTGGCATCGTCTTACTAGCATCGTCGTCTTATATATAGAAAGCAAGCAAAACAGCCTCGAGCTCACCATGAACGAGGCATTTATGTCACGTCCCATAAGACATGGTACCAATGATTTTTCTAATAAAATGTCAATAATGCTTGTCCTACAGTCATATAACGTCACACCACTTGCCACATATATCGAGCAAGCGAGCACACCATGAGCGTCATGCAAGTTATGCCGTTCATTACATACGTGCCACATTCTCCATGCCACAGCCTTTCACTTATTTTAGTCGTATCCTGCCAGATCGGTTTTATTATATATCCAGCGAATAAATAAAGTAGCTGCCACCACTTAACGAGCACTGCATGTAAATCATGCCTCAGAATGGCTATATGTGGTATTTTAGGTTATTAGTTCGTCACGCGTGGTCTCCATGCAACCATGTCATGCAATACAAATTTTGGTGCCTACCTGTTCAAAAGCGTACCATGAGCGCATCGAAGGCGTTGAATTTAAGTTTTGCCCTACATGACATGTGTGTCATATAGTTTTCATATTACCGCTCCTCATTTAGATTGGTCATACGAAATTTTTTTGGTATACGATTTTTCGTATATATTGATTCAATAAGACCGCCGCGACCACCCCAATACTGTCATGCAAATCATGCTGTACATGCTATTCATGTCAGAATTTGAGCATCAGGTCTACCAAATTATTTTCTCGATAAACTGTTGTCTTGCAACACAAACATTGCTTAACAATATAATAATAGTATTGTCATAAAAGAATTAAGACGACAGCAGGTAGATAAAGTTATTTTTGACATGAATATCAAGAGTTTCTAATTATGACTTGTCATTAATTTTCATCATGCAGTCCTGTCACGCCGTAATGATTTCGGAATATATGTCACTAACTAAATGTCAACAAATATCTCGAAGTATTAGGTGGGAAAATACATTGATAGCTACAAAAATGAAATCTCACATCTCGCACAATTCTCCCCGTGACTTGAGCTGAGACGGCCCTACAAATCCCAGAGGTCCTGTTCAAGTGGGATGAGGTAAAGCACGGAGAAGGGTCGGATAAAATAAATGCTTTGCGAGTGTTTATGGCCAGCTTGAACGTTTGTGCAGCTGTGTAGTACGTCAAATACTACGCTATAACGTGTTCAGTGCCGGTATTCGTGTGGGTCAGCGTCATATAATAGAACGAAGATGCTACTAATCGTCTGTGGGCATGAGCTTTGTGGGGCTATAGTGGCTGTCACACTTTTAACGCGATAGCATTAGAGAGCTCGTGTCGCAGAAGTCCCGCTGTCGGCGTCGGTCCCGTAAACTGTGAGTGAAAAATCGTTTGTGCGTCTGTGAGCGAAAAAGTAAGTTACAGAGATCGCCGCGAAAGGTCGCTACTTGTCCACGCGTGCGCACGCGATCACGCTAAAAAAGCCACGCATTCAAAGAAAAAAAATGTGCTCAAGCTCATGAGGCACGGTAGTTCCCTTCGCCCTGCCACCCCTCCCTGCTTAGATTCCAGTGCTTTCGTCAGGACGAGAGAAGAGAGAGTGCAATTTCCGCATGCTACAAACCTTTTAGAGGCGAAGCTCCTTGAAGCGGCACACGTTCATCCCTCGTTGTAGTGCGTAACCAGTATTACGCTTTGACCTGCAAGGTGGCGCCGGTAGGAAATTTTTCCTGTGCGTTGTACAATAAAAAATTCATGGCGTGTTTGTTAACTAAAAGCCGAATTATCCTGTCTCTCATTCCCAATTAGCAGCCATCGGCGTGTACATTGAGCATCGTCTGACAAGAAAGGGTTGCTACGTTATACTCGCTGGGCGTAACCTCCTTGGTTTTAGAGAGGTTTAGCGCGCGTTGAACCGCAGTGCCTTGAATACAGTGAACTAGTATATACCATGAATTCGAGGTCGTTAAAGGTGGGAAGTAGACATGAAGCGCAAGCCGCAAGAAAGTGTGTGTGCCACCTCTATTTTAGTCCTTGCAATGTCCACTGGTTGGCGGTGCTTCTATATGCGAAAAATAGGATGAAAAGATGTGAGATGGTGGTACTTGGAGTGTTGACTAGATGGACGAACGCACACACAGACAGATGCATGGACGAACGCACGGATGGCTGCACGGACGGATGGATGCACGCACGGACGGGTGGATGGACACACGGACAGTCACACAGATGGACGCTTGGATGGACGGAAGCAAGAACGAATGAACGAACGGATGCTTCACCCCACTCTCCATCATTCACGCCGTGGATATGTTGCTATTTTTTTACCTCCACTCGCACTGGACGGGTTCTTAAAATTTTTGCGGGATTGAATTCCTGAAACAACAAGCTCTTCTAGAGAATTCATTACATGGTTACTTGAAAGAAGTTTTTCAGGGCCCTTTTGACGCGTTTGTTCGACAGGTGTCACGACGAAAATGAGCCCATTCGGCAATTCGTAGGCGCATTTCGGAAGCCTTAACTATGTCAAAAAAGGCCAAGATAGTGCAGCCATCACTGCTAAAAACACGCAGGATTTTTCAAACACCTCTAAAAATGAACAACTGTGTTCATCTAGCAAAAAACATATCACGCCTTTCCACAGCCGTTTATCAAGCAAGCAGCAAACGCTAGATAATGTGTTGCAATCTGTGAGGAATTGTGAGACTCTTTATAGCCTTCGAAATGGCGAGTGTGCGGTGTGTATCTTGGAGGCCATGCGACTTTTGCTTTAGATCAAAACCTATATATACCATTCACGAGCGCGCGCTGGTACGGTCTACTGTATGCGTGTGTGTGTATGTAACAAAACATATGAATAAGTATGGACTTGGCGATTTAAAGATGCACTAGTGGCCAGATTTCGCTATCGCGTTCAACTCCTAAAGGCGAAGCTTAAGGGTCCCCAATTTTTAACGTTCAATTCAGTTGTATCGTTAAGACATATACAGGAAGGCTCCACTCGCGCATGTCAGCCAAACATTCAGATGTCGCCACTCTAAAAATGCATATTTTATATACTCAGACGATCATGTAATAATATGGCCTCTCATTCATGTTCTGCTCACATATCATGTAATATATATTTTAGAGTATGCAAAGTTTACAACTGAATAAGGGTCTTTTATCATGCAGATAGATAGATAGATAGATAGATAGATAGATAGATAGATAGATAGATAGATAGATAGATAGATAGATAGATAGATAGATAGACAGACAGACAGACAGACAGACAGACAGACGGACGGACGGACGGACGGACGGACGGACGGACGGACGGACGGACAGACGGACAGACGGACAGACGGACAGACGGACAGACGGACAGACAGACAGACAGACAGACAGACAGACAGACAGACAGACAGACAGACAGACAGACAGACAGACAGACAGACAGACAGACAGACAGACAGATAGATAGATAGATAGATAGATAGATAGATAGATAGATAGATAGATAGATAGACAGACAGACAGACAGACAGATAGATAGATAGATAGATAGATAGATAGATAGATAGATAGATAGATAGATATGCTCAATGTTCCTAATGTCCGCTAAAAAATTCGCATTTTTCACGTATTCAACATGGTGCAGTTTGCATGTACAGGGATTTCAAATATAAAAGAAAGTTAGCCTTAAATAAAGGCTGGCTTCGGCACCTAATTATGCTGAAGCAGGGGACGTCCATGATTCCATAGCCAACGATGTAATATGTATTTCGAGCGTATTACCTCCTGCTAGTGGTTGGCTGACAACGATCGCGACTGAAGGCATATACACGAGAAATCTCATGTTTGCTTGGAAACATCTATCTTTAGGCGAAAGACCATATTTTCGTACACAACATCAAATTATTGCACTGTCGCGAAAAGATCAATAGAACAGAATGACAACATGAATTATAATATTAGAATAGGTTTATTCAGAACGGTCTAGCGCGTTTCGCGGCAGGTTTCTGGGGAAGGTGTTTGGTACAGAGCAACCTTGTACGTAGCCCGTGGGCATGCAAAGACCATTGAAGCACCGTCCCTTGCGACATACTTTAGAGTCCCTATATGTCCGCTCTTGAGCTCCCTTTTCAAGTATCTGAAAATAAGATTTCATCAAATGGATAATCACGCTGTGTTATCATGCTTGAGAAAATAACTTGATTTGTGTTCCCAGTAAATTTCTGGTAGCTGTAGTTTTCACTCTATGCATAGAGATGAATTTATTTATAACATATGACTCATTATGATATTTGGTGAACGCAAGCTTAGCACTTATTCTTCAGTCAATACGACACCTAACTATAATTTTCGCAAATTAAGCTTTTCTGCATTATGTCCGCTAAAAGAAGTAGCGTTATCAAACAAAGTGCAAACGTATGCAATCATTTAAAACAAACAAGTGTTGGCTATAAACGCCGGCACAACTAAATACTAAGTGAAACAAGTATTCGTAAAGATAAAGATAGCAAGGAGCCCCGAAACGACATCGAAAACCTACAAACCGCATTGCGCCAAATGCACAATCGCCTGATGCTATCGTTCGTGAGGAAATTGCTTCACTTGCGTGGCCAGGAGATGACTGCTTGCTAGGGTTGAATTTTCGTGCATAGCGTACAATTATAGTCACAACGTATTCTATACTATGATATATGCATAACATATTCTTAGCACTGAATGAATTAAAACTACGACACTTTACTGCCATTCGCATCTTTTGTTTTTCTGCAAGATATGAGCTATGTGAAATAGCATCATCCTACATGATGCAAGAAACTAGTACGTTCCAAAGTCTTCGCATAAAGCAAGTACTCACAAGAAACACCGCCGCTAATAGACACGAGGACTAAGTAATAGTTATAAATAAAAAGCTATCAAGAAGACTCAGAACGACATAAGAACCGATTGCGTCATTGTTCTCTCATCAAGGCAACTATCAGAGAAAGCTCTGTGTTCTACCTAAGAACTAAGCTTCAATAAGATAAGTCACCTCCTCCACCGAAGATAATTGCAGCAGTTAATGACGGCGTGCAACACAGAGAGAACTAGGTAAGAGAAAAAGTACAGTTCAAGCACATAGGTATCATTCCAAGCCCCGCCGCGGTGGTCTAGTGGCTAAGGTACTCGGCTGCTGACCCGCAGGTCGCGAGATTGAATCCCGGCTGAGGCGGCTGCATTTGCGATAGAGGCGGAAATGTTGTAGGCCAGTGTACTCAGATTTGGGTGCACGTTAAAGAACCCCAGGTGGTAGAAATTTCCGGAGCCCTCCACTACGGGGTCTCTCATAATAATATGATGATTTTGGGACGTTCAACGCCGCATATACTATCATTCATCAGGAATCATTCCGATTCCAATGTCTCATGTCGTGACGTTCACAAAGGCAGCAGATGGTATGTCCAAGATCGAACTGTTTATTTGGCTGACCTTGTGGTCATTTCTTCTCGCCCCTCACTCAGCAAAATTAGAAGTTGGATCACGCTCAGTTATTTCCCTCTGATGGCATGTCAAGTACGGAAAATATAAAGAGAGGAAGTTATGGTGCGCAGAGAACGGAAACCACAGTGAGCTATGCCTGACAAGTCAACGAAGCAGTTGTCGAAGATTGCTTAATTAAGCAACAAATCTTTTGCGCGGCTCCGGGGTCTGCTAGCCCAGAGATTTCTAGTTCCGTTAAGGTTCTTCAGTGTTTCCTAAAGGCAACAGGTGAGCAGAAAAGTTTTGACCCATTATTTGAGCAAAAAATAATTTTTCATGATTACATATAACTAAACCCAGTTCTCTGCAAGCTTAACTGGTCTGACAGAAGTGCAGTTTCGCTTGAATAATTGATGAAGACCAAGCTCTTGTCGTGAAAATGCGTTTATTGAAATGGTTGAATTCATGTTGGCTGTGCTACATAGTTTTGGTTTTTTTTACTTTTGGCATGCGTTTCAAATAATGCCAAGTAATTATACGTTTCTTCCTGCTTATAAAGTTCATGTAGCAGCGGTTCGAAATTTGCGAGTCTTTACTTCTAATCGTGTCACTCAAGCACACGTGATAGAGTAAATGCCTATAAAAATTATTACAGAGAATATTGCAAAGCCACGACTTTGACAAGCGAGCTTTTCTTTCCCAAGGCGACGCGGTTGTCTTGACGAATACAACTTGCCGAAACACTGTTTCCAGTGACGTTCTTTCTCGAAAAACGTCTGATCACTTGAAGTCTCTCCATGCCTCTAAGCTTTAGTCTCGTTCGGTACTCAAGTTATGCAAGAAAACTAAGTCGGTCATCATAACAATATTGATCGAGTCAAATACAACGTATCCCTCTCGCGTTTTTTTGATAATTTTTGCATTGGTTTGGCTATTATGTATTCAACGTTTGCTCATTATGTCCGAATGTCACTGGTAAATTAGAGCTGATTTCGTAGATTGCCACTTTCACACTACATGTGCGTCTGTTTGCACAATTTTGTTGTGCCGATCAAAGTTCGTCATAGTAAGAAATCAGTAAGCTTAACTTTAGGCTCTGGAAAACACGAAGAAAAGCACAAAAAAAACTTTTAAAATTTTCAGAATTGCTGCATCGCCCGAGCGCCCAGCGGACCTGAAAGAAGCACCGAGCGTGTTCCGCTTGCATGCGAAGTGGGAAAGGAGGGATTCCGCAGCAACCCTCCTGCTCCCGACATTTCGTCCTTTCCCTCTATTAGTGGACGTCAACAGTGGCGTGGTAAAAGACACTTTCTGTTCCCGATTTAATTTTAGTAGGATGCCCGGCAACCGCCAGTGGTAAAATCGGCGCTGCCACTGCCAAGAGGGAATACATGGGAGGAATAGGGAGTTACCTCGCCGTGACTGAGCATCGGCCGTCAGTCAGCTGATCTAGGATGACTGCCAGTTGGGCGTGTTGGTAAAGGTTCATGATGAAACAAGCGCAAAAATACACACACTCATAGAGGTTACAGACAAGCGCTTGTCTGTGTCCTCTCTGAGTGTGTGTATTTTTGCGCTTGTTTCATCATGAATCAACTGATCGTCGTTGAGACGTGCGGTCTTTTATACACCACGCGCCGAACTTTCCAGCGTTATCACTGATGGACGCGCAAGCTCTGGAATAAGATTGAGTGTTCGCGTCCTGGTGCGCAATGTTCAACAAAATGATCTACTACCAACGAGGAGCTTTTCGAACAGGGAGGCACGATTTGAACCGAGTGTTGCTTACAGTGTCTCAGGATTTAAACCGAACACACTAATATAACAAACGTTGCGTTGGCCCCCCCCCCCCTCTAAGTTACTCTTAGTATTGTTCACAAAGTTTTTTGGTTTACACCAAAGACACAAAAATGACGCGTGCAACCCTACTTCCACCCTTTTAGCAAAACTTAAAGAAAGCTGAAAAAAGGGAGTTCGTTTCGGCTACACTTTGGTAGCCCAAATGTCAATTTTATTGCGTTAGCAATTATATCAAGAAGACTCTCGACGGGATTTCGCCGCCGGCGTCGCCGTCGAAGTCATGCACCGTGCATGTATACGAATCTCTCTCTCTCTCTCTCTCTCTCTCTCTCTCTCTCTCTATATATATATATATATATATATATATATATATATATATATATATATATATATATATATATATATATATATAAAAGAAGGAAAATAACGTTCAGAAAAAAAAAGACTCCGGTGTGGAATCGAACGTGGGACCTCCACGTTGTGAATGCAAAGCATTAGCCACTGGATTACCCAGAGGTTATTTTTTTTCTTTATCACCGATTCTGCACGTTGTACACACAGGAACAATGATATACATGAACATGAACAATAATATACACAACATAAGCGATCACAAGACAGTCACGGAATCATTAGTGGTTACAGTGCTAAAATTCCTTTAGGTTCATCAGGGGTTCAACCCTAGAGAGCCATTCCGTAAGAAAGTCTCGTTATTTGAGCGGACGCCCGTCAGGGTCACATTAGTAACCGGCCATTCTGGCCCACCATAGACAATGGAGGCCAAGACCTTTTTCAACGTTCAAACGGCAAGCTATTCATATCTACTACTTACCGCTGTTGGCGGTCCCCGGGGAAAGCTATCGTGTGTTCAGCACGGTCAGCGAAATCGCACAATGAACATGCGGCAGCCCTAATATCTCACGCGTACTTTGGCCCGCGGAAAAGAAAAATGGATGATCTCTATAGCGCGCCCTTATCTCTCGGTGGTGAGGATCATTATGATCATGCGTCTTGGATGGCGTTGGGCTTGAACTGGAACGATTCTGTTTCAGTTACGGTGTGACCAAAGGTCACTGAGATCGTTGCACAGCTTCCGTTTGCGAAAAGGGTACGCTTTTCAGACACAGCGAAATAACAACTGATCCGCTCGTTCGTGTTCATTTGTATATGTGAGTACGTTTCGTGTGTCATTTGTGCATGAGAAACGCGGAACACGTTTTGATCTGCTTACTATACTGTGCGTGACCTTATAATTTGTTGGAATAGTGTTTTTCATCCATTCATCCATCCATTCATCCATCCATCCATCCACTCCCCCCCCCCAACACACACACACGCACACGCACACACGCACGCACACACGCACGCGCACACGCACGCACACAATCCGACTTTGGTCGGCGCTCTTTTATTTCGTTTGTTAGTTATGCTCCTGCCCGATCAGATGGTGCTTCGTGCAACAGTCAATGTCATCCTGAAGAAAGATGAGAAACTAAGCGGATGGACAGACCTTAGCGTGGACGTGCAGTGCATAGTGATTGAGTTTCCCTTAAACACCTCTTATTCCTTTGTAGGTTAAATTATACAAACAAGTCAATATAACTGCGATGGTTGCCGCAATTTCAGCCACAATGTTGAGCTAGACAGCGAAACCAATCAAGAAACAGCCCTGCAGCTGCGCATTCATAGTAGTGTTACATTTGAACACTGTGTGCTGTGTGGCAACGAGTTCATTATCTGCACAGAGCCTTCGCATTTGCAAATGGTTTCTAGAATACGGAGCCAGAAGAAGATAAATGCGTCGAGTAAGTTGTAGGTTCAAATGATGTATGCCTAGTCGAGGTTGCGGGATGTATGAGAAAGTTGCGAAGCTTCAAGTCACAGTAAGAAGCTTCAAGCTGTGCCATTGGTCGTCCACAGTAGCGTATACTTTTTGAACAGTTTTCTCCGTTCAGATGGCAGTCCCAGTCATTACGCTATATTTACATTATCAGCAGTCGCTGCAGCATGCTCTCGATACTTTCCATGGTTTCGGCATTTTCTCTGGTGCAAAGTTAAACTTTTATAAAAGCCAGTATTTTTTCATTGGCAACCCCAGTGGTCGTATCAACATCACGTCGCCTTTACAGTGGTCTGCTAACGTTTCAATACTCTGATTTACTTTCACTGCATTTGGTGTGCAGGATAGCATCTGGTCATTCGTTGTACTAACTCTTCAAAGTGATATCAAAGCAGCCACGTACTTCGCATTCTCCCAGTTAAAACGCTAATACTTAACTCAAACGGTGTACCTAGGAAAACTTTGGTACCTTTGCCATTCTGTTAAACCACCGCTCCACGTCTGCAGGAAAGTGCAAAGCTACATCAGTTCATTTTTTTTATGGTGGCACAGAATCGTTATCTCGTCCAGCGTTAGCTCAACCGTGAGATAAAGGCGGTTTTGCATTTCCCGACGTTTCCATCACGGAATCTACACTGTGCCTCCGCACTCTGCGAATACAAAGCAATGATGGCACGCCCGCTCAGACTCTGGCTCGCTACCTTCTGGGGCCCTCAATACGCATCCTCTTGCTGGATATCAAAATTAACCAAAATCTCTATAAAGTGAGTTACCATCTTTGTATCGAGTCCTTTTGGCATTTCATCAACGTTTGAAAGCTACGTGCCCCGAGATAGAGGTAGCCGATTCTAGAGTGGTAGACACAATGGCTGCCCTTCTACGGCCCTTCGTGCTCAGCATCGTCAATCTATAATGAACCGCGCTTAAAAACCAATAACTGCAGCAGTGTTGCCATGCCATCTCAGAGACTTTGTCTGGAGGTCGGGCTGGGGCTTGCTCCCCACGCGAGATCGGTTGCAGCGATGGCAGCTGGTTCGCACTTCCACTTGCCCCAACTGCATCATGGTAGAGACGAATCGACATGCGACGATTGAATGTGTGGTTTCCCGCCTTTTTTCGGCGTGCGGTTCATGCTGGTTTTCGGGGACAGGGTGTGCGAACTTTCGTGTCCACGTGGCCGCTTCTCGACTCCTTTATCAGTTGCGGGGCTGTTCAGCCTTTGGAGAAACCGATGTGAAGCCGTAGCTGCCAATTGCCGCCGGTGTGCCCTGTGGCCGATACTGGGAGAATGAGATGAGAGATCCTCACGTTCCTCTCTGAGGAGCTTTTCTTCCTCGGGGAGCACGAGTTTCTGCGGCATTGGTCGTGCCATTTCGTCAAGGTGGAACACAAAAGGATACAACTCATTTTTCGACCGACTTGGTGCTAAGCAGCGCCGTTGAATTGTTATATATGATTTTATTTGTTAAAAATCGTGTTTCAATGCATCTATTGTATCGTTATACAGTTGTAACATGATATCGCATTGAAATCTTGTGCACATATAGGCCAACATTGTCATGTATATTAGAGCAAATGTCTTCACTGCAACGTAGTGATGCTGCTCGGGATACATAGATGTGCCGAAGTGTATGTGCCCTGTTACTGGAATGTTGTGAAGCTTTGTGTTCTGTACATACTGTAAATAATTTTTAAAAAGATGTTTTACATAAAACAGCGCCAATAACGAGGGACAACAGAAACGCTTTGAACCCGAAGCATGCTGTGCTCACTGCTGTTCTCTGTTCTAGTGAGTATACATTTTATTGAACGTTTTTAAAGCATTATTTCAGAGTGTCTACTGAAGTTCACTCAAATGAGAGTTCACTCTTTGAAAAGCTTCTAAGCCATGGGCACTTGCGTGTTCTTTCTTGAGAAGAATGTCGTATAATGTTTTCAAATACATGCACGATGTTAAAAAAATGCATGCATCTTCACTTTTCGTTATTGTATATTAAAGGGAACAGCATATAATATAATGAAATATCACAAAAATTCCTAGTTCTCCTTACCGTTAAGCAGGTCACCCCGTTACGAACTCTGTATACATACGGATACCATGGACAGGTGTATGTGCAAAGGGCATGATACTGCAATAATAAAATCAATATTGTTCAGAGGGTGCAGCAGTACTTCCCGAAAATAAAAAGCCTTTTGATGAATGTAAAACCAAGCACCACGTCAAAATGTCTCTTACCAGAAGCTGATGAGATGTCAAAACCGTGTAGATGCAGCCGTAGTAATCTCTATAGTACCCTGAAATATGACAATGTCGGAGCTATGTAACGTGTTCTCGGCGTGCCGCCATTCACTTAGTTGATATCTACAATGTGCTGGTTACATGATGGTGCAAGAACAACTTATACACGGGGGACAGAAAGAGGAAGAATAAGGAAATAAGCGGAAGGATAGGGAGGTTAGCCAGTTTTTAGACCAGCCGGCTTCTCTGCGCTGTGAAAAGGAGTATGTGATTTTAATAAACTAATCGTGCTCGTCCTCTGCCCTGAAGGCTTTAAATGCGCTAATACGTTTCTTAACGCACTATCACGTCTTAGCGACAGTCTTCAAGCAGTGTCGTGTTCTTTTTAAAATTTATTTGGCTTTTTCTTTCTGTACCTATTTAATTAAGACATAAATTTTTCATTAAGAGGAAGGCCACATGTCCCAGTCATTCTCTGTTCTAGATTGTAGTGCTATCTATTTGTTAATCAATTCTCAATACCTAAGCTTTATTCATCGTTACTATTGTAAGGTCTCGCTCAGCACAGTTAGTTTACAAAAATAAAAATAGCTGCCATAGCCACCACATCAGCCGCAGTGTTCTTACAGGAAGGATACTTCTGCATAAATGTATTCAAAAGGAACCCAGTTCCAGTGACTTCATCGTATCTGACGCAACAATGACTATCAGCAGACAATCAATTCAAGTATAGCGGACAGTATGCATAATTATTATCACATAAATGCGAATAAGTTTGGATGTACATAAAGAGAACTTGACAACATAGAGGACAAAACCTGCAATCATCGATTAACGTATCGAACACTTCACCAATTAGCTACAATACAATTGTACTGCCATGCACTTTATCTCGTATATCCGTGCGTTTAAACTTGAAGAAGTGTTACTGCGTTAGTTGTAGTGGATATTATATGATTGTGAAAAAGTGTTTCACAGTCGTCATGTTCAGTGCTACGTGCAGTGACGATTTTAATTTACCAGGTATCTCCGATAGCTTTCACGAACAACAACCAATAGCAGCACGCTAACTTCGTGGGCTATCAGACGCGTTATTTGATAGCCAGCTGCAGTCATTCAATATGGAGGTTGTCTTTTTGTCCGAATTATTTGTTTGCATTCACACCAAAATTATGAAGATATGTCCTCAATAATTTTCTTGGCATGACTGTCAATTATTTTTCATTCAAGATGTCTCTAAGAATGAAAAGAAGCCCTTAAAATGGCCTTTTTCATCGAATCTTCTCTGTGAAATCGCATTGCTAATTAAGTCAGAACTTTTGAATAAGGGCTAAGCGAGAGCGTGCCCTTGATGATTGGGCAGTATATATATATATATATATATATATATATATATATATATATATATATATATATATAATGTTGAATGAGTCATATTGTGGTTAGTATGTAAACAACATTACGAAATGAATGACTTCGCGCTTACTCTGCATTCTCACTTTTAACACATTAAGCTGCTACGCAAGTCAAATTTTGTCACATGCAACTAGAAAATCCATGTTCCGTGTCCATACTGATCTTGATAAGCATCTTGAAATGGAGCGTTTTATTCTGTCTTCTCCAACATGCCAAACAAAAATAGCCATATTCTTACCGTATTTCGGCTCATATTTCTCACGAGCACCTTGGAAGATCAATGAAAAGTAGAAAAGTAAATCAGATTTATTTATGTTGCTCTTTATAATGCTTTGACAGAGAGATATGCTATGCAATGAAAATTGCTTTGTCGTATAAAATATAACTAATCATATTGAAAGAACTACCTGGGTTCGTAGCGACCATGTTAATCATCATAACCACGTCAATTTTAAACGGAAGATATAAGACTATGTGGCAATATCGAAACAAAATTCTGAGATTACGCAGTGTAATGATTAAGGTGCGCGTAATCATTAATGTAATGCTTAAGGTTCCTTCAACAAAGGAACATTTACAAATAATTCAGACGATCCCCTTCAGGTTAATTTTACTAGCAGTAGCTTCATTTAAAAAAAAACATTGAAAGAAGTTTTGAGCTTCAGTATCATACTTGCTCTCGGTTATGATTATTTGGTATTTTTAATTGTGCGACATGATTACACTTTGAAAAATTGCCTTTGGTCTCGCTCTGATATCAAAATTTAGTGAAATGTCTTTTGTATCTTTTTATACTTAAATGTATATAAGAAGAGTTCGTTTTGTATCTTACTGCTGCTTCATGTACTTGCTTGCTCTTGTGAATTTTAACTTCGTGTGACCTACCCATATTATAGTCTCAAGATTTTCTACGATCACGTGATTTTACTCCTTGACTAACAGCCCATAGTTAGGTAAAAGGGACTAGCATGCACTACTGCTCAACTAGCAGTGGTCTTATAAGACTACTGCCACTTCATATAGGAGTTATGTATAGACGTACTTCCTATATTTTCCTATATTGCGATTCACTTTTATATGCGTTATATATTTATCTAAATGTGTTCTCGGCTTTTTTTCGAAGTGGGATTAAGATGAATAAATCCTTAAAAGCTCAAGGCACAAATAGATATATAAGCTTACCTTTCCTAGTTGTTGTGGTTCTTGTGGTAGATTCTAGTGTGAAAATAAAAAAAATATGCATTACGAAAAGAGACAGTATTTAGGGAGAAATAAAACCGGATGAAGAGCGTGGTATGAATTTTATATTCTCTTTACTGCACCGATATAAAAAAAGTGTTCCGGGAGGTCAACAAATCATAATTTACTATTAAAAAGCATCCTTTTCTTTTCATTTGAGTGTTACAATGCTCAATGCGTATTACTTCCCAAGAGACCCACTTTTACGTTTCAAAGCTTATGCAGTTTTCACAACTCACCTGTGCAGAAGCTACGCAGCCATTTTAAATGATTAAAATGGCTAGAGATACCTCTTGATACAAACCGCCTTCAGAAATCTTGACGATTGACTACTTGACTTTGCTGCCGCCTTCCGTGAAGAATAGGCAAAACCTGGCTGAGCTTGTTTTAGGGGCTTTCAAATCACATAGGGTTGGGATAGACTTCGCCTGCAAAGTTCTCCAACAGTGACTGTCGAAGTGCTCAGATATTAATACCACAATGTTTTCAAATCACGTTTGCTGTGAATATCAACCATGAAGTGTTAAGTTCTCGTTAAAATATGCTTATTGCGACCCAACCTGCTAAAGGAAGCGATTGCTTCATTGGCTATAAGTGCTAACTTATCATAGTCGTGCCTACGTATCTTGACTGACAGTGTAAAACGCAGATAAACAGACTTCGTTCAACGGGATTCCCAAAATTTGTAATTTCTTCAGTGTGCGAAACATTTATCCAGAAAATCAAACAAGAGCAAGAGAAGCCAGGAAGAACGAAAGAGCAAAAAAGAGTGGCTGTCATTCCACAATATATCTCATGGCTTAAAAAAATACGGCTCGAGATATGGTATGGATGTGGTGTTATCAGCACCGTGCAAAGTAGGCGAGATTTGCAAGTTGTCATATGAACGCCTTAGTGGAATTACCATGAAAAGTTGGACATTCGACGTGAAACACACATATGGATTTATAGAATCTGCAGTGGGTGTTGTTTACAAGCTTGCGATAACGTGCGGTCACTGTTACATAGGTAAAACAAGACGTTGCATAAATAAAAAATTGGAAGAGCTTATGAACGATTTATGCAAAGGGATAAGTTCCAACCTTAAAATGCATGACAAAAGTTGTCGGTGAAGCTTCGATTTGAGGCCTACGGGGCAAATATGATCGCAAAAGAGCATTCAATTCAAACATACATCACCACTGACAATTTGAGAGCCCACATAAGACACCTCTGCCGAGTTCTTGGTCACCATGTTGCAGTGTTGCCACTTCAAAGACCACAAGCAATGTTTTCAAAGAATATTTCTGCCCATAGAGAATGCCTTCCTTTTGGCTTCACTCCGGCAACAAGACCAGCGTCACCTCCGTGGTGCCTACAAAAACCACAGGTGTGCCTCACTATTCTGGGAATAACGAACAAGAGCCGTCATTCAACAGTGCTCCTACGACAGGTGACATTGTTGCTACTCAACGAAAAATACGGCCAGAGGACCCACATTTACACCAATGGATCGGTCTCGGCTGACAGCTCCACAGGTGCTGTTGTCATCCCGGCGTACCAGGTCACTATAAAGTTCAAACTGTCGCATAGGACAACATCCACAGTAGCGAAACTTGCCGCCTTACGTGCTGCTATACTTTATATCGTGGAAGCCCGACCTCGAAAATGAGGCCGTGAGTGTGCTGGAACGCCATATGTGCAAATCAACACGAGAAATCGCTGAGGCGTATCATAATAGGAAATTCGGTGACGAATTTGTGAGCCAGCCTTCGGTGATTTTACGTGAAAAAGAGATCGCGCTTTTGAATTACTTGTTTTCTATTCGCTTTTCTGCCGGCACTTTGGTACTTGCACTGCAATCATTATTATAATACCAATAGGTGTGCGAGTGCACGCCAAACAAAGCAGATATCGAGTTTGGCTTCTGCCACAATTCTACTTCAAGCTTTTTTGGCGTTAAGATTACCGAGTCAACCGTCAACATATCTGTGTAATTTGAGATGTCGGGATATGGCACCTTCACGAGACAAGCAGGCTGCACTGGTGCTCACGGTCATTTGACAAGTCGGCACTTACGTTAGAGAAGAGATGTCCATATTATCAAAACGAAGCGCAAGCTACATCCATCTGATAAGTGCTCGTTGTCGTGTTTTGCCGGGGCATAAGAATGCTTTGGCTAGAGCGTGAATGTGGAGTCCAGAATATATAACTGAAGTTTATTGCACCACTTTAAAAGCGGTCTGAAAACATTCTAGCCAGAATTGATTTGCATCTTTTGTACTACTCGAAGTTTGATGCTTTTACGGGATTAGTGTTACTCTTTATTTCTGTTTCTTTAAAATATGCACTGATGCCCAGATGAATATACTTATTTTGCAAACTTTCAGCAAAAAAAAAAGACGAGGTGATGTTCAGGACAACCAGCTTTTTCATTCTGACAATCTGCGAGCAGAGGCTCTCAGGAGTGTTGGCAGTTACCCACCTCAAGTCGTAATTGTAGGGATTTGCCCTTAAAAGCACAGTCTATACAATCCTAACAAACATAATACTTAACAAAATCTTTACTCATCGTGATGTGCTAACGTACCACATGTTTGTAATGTCTGTGAATCCTGAATAAAGCATGGTGAGCAATGGTCAGTAGGTGTTGCTAGTGCCTTCGTGAATATTTTAAAAGCTCTCGAGTGTTCTTTTGTTTGTTATTAGCTGTGTCACGCTAAACGTGCCTTCCACTTGCTTCTGTAACATGGAATAATGTATCTACCACAGTGACATGATTGACGTCAATGACCTGCACGTTTTCACGGGTGTTCAACTTTACGATTTTCTCTCGTTTGGCGCAAGTGACTGAATCTCCAGATAAGGCTTTCTGGCTGAGACGTCTTGAGCTCTCACCGGCTAAATATCGCATGAAGTGGAGAATCGCTGCCTTAGCTGGCGAAAGCGGAGCCAACGCGCCAAACTACACGATTGCCATTTCCTTGGTTATTGCCTTTAATGACGACACTGCTTCCCTTAGTGTTCAGGAGAAGGAGGGGGTCGAGGTAAGGAAAGTGCGGAACTTCTGCAGCCTCAGTTAGGAGCCCGGCTCAGCGCCTGTAAGAAATCGGGGCGAGGGTATTAACGATGTGGAGAAAAGAGGAGAAAAAAATTGGCCCCATATCTGCACATTACACTGCTAATGTCATACGGTAGTTTTGCATTTGGAGAGAGTGAACCAAACGTTTGTTTGATGTTTTGCGCAGAGAGAGAGAGAGAGAGAGATTTATTTACAGAAAGGCTGCTGAGGATCTTACGCATCGAACTCATCAAGTATTTAAGCATAGCCTTGACACCTGCGATGTCCGTCTTCTTGTTTTCTTCGTTGGGGGTAGGGGCACTATGTGATGATGGCGCTACGGCTGCTCTTGGTGCTAGTGAAGGCCACTGAGTCTCCGAGGTGGTGAAAGCCAATGACTGGTTGCCTTGTACTTGCGTGGACTGTATTGGCACTTCAGCATCTGTATCCTCCTTTCTGTTCGACAAAAGTAGGCTAGGAGGTGGTGAGGGCACAGTTTTGTGTGTCGAATTTGATAAGCTATGAGCACTGCTTCTTCGTTGCTGTCGTTGTCGCGAACGATGTTTACGGCACCGTACAACCCTTGCAGCTTCTCTGTGAGTGGAGTGGTCTCGAACCATCTTCTTCACGATACTCATTTCATTCCTCATTTTACGACATTTCTTTGATGTTGCATCATGGGCGCCTGAGTAGTTTGGGATTTTGGCCGCAGCATTGCAGTTATCACCATCCTGAAGGTTACCGCAATGCTTGCAGGTTACTGCACCCTTGCAAACTGCACTAACGTGCCGGAATTTCATGCATTTATGACATTGTAGATGTTTTGGTACGTAAGGACGTACGTGCCTCATGTACCCCAACTTTTGCATGTGTGGGTAACGTATTTGACTGAAACACTGCTTTAACACATCGCGTCCGTCCAAAGCGGTGGAAACCGAGCACGGAAGCCGAAGATGACAGAATTTTCTCGAGACTTGAGTCTGTTATCTCCTCATCCTCATCGCATATATCTACTGTTGTCGTTTCTTCGTCGTACGCGGAGAATGCGCAAACCGGAATGTTTCTAATTGAACAATCGCTGTCAGCGTGTTCGATAAGGACTTCGTAGTGACTTCCAAGGACAGGATGTTCTTTCGAGTACTTATGCATATTTCTACGAGTTTCCCTGTGGCAATGAGCTCAGAGTACTCCGACAGGCTCAGCCTATTCAGAGAGTTCAAGATGCCTCGCTTCGATGTCAGCTCATACAAATTGCGTATGACCGCATGCTACTCACATTTTTCTGTGCTTGCCGGCCAGTCGGCGATGTCCGGCTGATTTTCCTCGTCAGGCGTCGGCTTCGTACGACCACGTGGTCGCTGTACGAAGCCATATTATCACCGGAGGAGTCATCGGAATTGTCAACGTGGACCACGCTTGGGCTGGCGTGAGAACTTACGTTAGACGCACTAAGATGTGGTCAGCCCGGTCCCGGCTGCTGGATGGGGTTTTGGTCCCCCAATCTAAGGGAGAACGTCCCTCCGAGTTGTGTCGATTATTGAGAAATCTTGGCAAAGGAATTAGAAAACTCACAGAGCTCGAAGCAGAGGCTGTTCTCTGTCGCAGGAAAATTGGTGAATGGTATACTGGAGGCGATGTGTTAGAGTGCCTCGAGCGTGCAGCGTAGGCGTAAGAGAGCATCAAGTCACGCCACACGTGAGACATGAACGCTATCTGGCAGTTATTCTGAAAAACAAAGCGCGCGCGCCCTGCGCAGCTGTCTAGGGGGTGATAAGGTGCAGAACGCAAGGCGACGGGTAGGTGCCACCACCGTGTCATCTTAGCAAAGCGTTCGAAACACTTGCCTTTTCGTGCAAGCGTCACCTGGTTAGCGCAACGTGATAAGCGCTACGGTCCTTATAATTGGTTATGTATGCCTTTTCTAGTAATATACACACTTAGAGAATATTGACGTGTTTTTACGGTGCCACAGATATGCGCAATAATTACTTTTGAATTGACGACCACACAAGTATGAACGCTGAACCTTGAGCAATATTGGTGGACGCTGTGGATGGGGTCGGCGGTTCGGAGTATTGTTTGCCCACTTTGGTGCAATTTAGGGTACCGTTAAAGGCGGGCTAACAAACAAAAGACCAAAATTTTGGCGTTGAAGGTTCCCAAGAAGGACTACGTTATTAAAAGAGAAACTCGGGAAAAGGAGGATAAGCGAGCGTCGATAAGTGGCCTTGCTACAGAAAACCCTTGTCACGACACGAATTATTTAGATTGATGGTTGGTAACGGCGAGGAAATCGGTGTCGTCATTGAGGGAGTTTTCGAAGCGAATGGTAGATGCGCTGTTTGCTGCGCCGCTTTTGGTTTCACCAGGTAAATTAGCCAGATTTCTTCGCTCCTCGCAGACTACGAGTGACCGCCTCTTAGAAATTCTAAAGTGGCTCTCGACCATTAGTAGGAAGCTCTTGAATTCACCAATTAGACTCGACCATCTATGTCCTCTGGTTAAAAGTTTATTGTTTTATTACCTGTTCAACGTTTTACGTTCTGCGGTAATTAATGCTAGTGCGTATATCAAGGCGCCCTCTGCCACAGTGAATATAACGCCACCGGTAGCACATAGAAATATCTTTTCAATATTTTTAATTATATTAGACGCACTTATTGAAACACTCTGTGTACAAATAAATGAATATTGAAATAAAAATGGCGTTATGCCATGATCACATTTCGTCATTAACTCCAAAAGACAAGGCATGCGAACACGGACACGAGAAAGGAGATATCACAGCAGAAAGGCATTTGTGGCGTCTTGATTTTTCTTTGAGTTTGTGTTAGCCCGCACTGTGTCTTCAATGAATGATCACCAACTAGCTCAGCCGTTGTTATTCTAATGTTCGTCTTTGCGATTCGTCTTCAAGGCGTACCAGCGATTATGCAGTAATATAACTGTGGAATTACAAGTGTAATATTCCTACCTGTTTCAGTACTTTTCACGGTTGGTGATTCTGTAAAAGAAGAAGAGGGGACAGTATGTATCAGTATGTATTTGCAGGTGCTGTATCGCAAGTGTGTTAAGATTCGCCGTCTGTGACACCTCCACGGAAATTTCAGATGGACGTTTATGGTATTCTTGACGTCATGAAATTATTGGTACGACAAGCCCAAGGTTGCAGGTGCACCTTCTCCAAACATTTATTTACTGAACGATACGATCAAAAGCTCTGTTCCACTTACAACCAGCAATTGTGAAGTAGGCTTCTGAACTACATATAAATAAATATCACCATTTTAATAATCCAATCTACATTACAACTTCTGTTTTCGTGCTCTCTAATGCGGACCGAGATAATGATATTGAAGTTGGCTTAATAACACAGTTACAAGCCACCTAACATGGTCAAGCCACATTAATAAACATGCTCATCTGCTTCTAGAAAGCTCAGTTTTTTGAGACACTAATTAAAAACAGCGCCCTCAGAAATCAAAATGTTGGCCTACAATGCTTTTATAAGACCAAAGTTAGATTATGCTAGTCTTGTTTGGGACCCACATATAAAGAAAGATGTTAAGAAGCTTGAGATGGTGCAGCGAAAGGCGGTTCGCTTTATCTTTAATGCCTACCACAGAAATGACTCGCCAACAACGATCATGGCTAATAATGATATCCCTACTTTATAATACCGAAGAGTTGTTGCCCGGTTGAAATTTCTAGACTCACTTTATTTCCGTAAATTTAACATTTGTCCAGAAACTTATATGAGAAATCGAATCTCAAGACAAACTCGACATACTCACAGCTGCACTCTTGAACCTTACTTCGCACGTACTAATCTTTTCATGAACTCATTCTTTCCTCGGACGATCAATGATTGGAACGCGTTACCTTTTGAAGCATTCTGTGATAATGCAAATCCTGACTTCGGTAACTTTGTATCTTACCGTTTTTAACCGTACAACTCAAGATCTCGGACTGTCTCACGTTGTATTTGAATTGCATTCTCTGGTTGCAATTTGCAATTTCTTGCTGCCATTTAACTTTATTCAAATGTTATCCTGTGTTCTACTGCCTTAACATATTTTATTGCTTGAACTTTCTTTATTTAAGTTACATTGTGAATCACTTTTTAATATGCCCCCCTGCTTGGTCTTTCGACCGCAGTATTCTGTAAATAAAATAAATAAATAAATAAATAAAACACGTGCAGCACGCAAGCGGAGAGTGAAAGAGCGTCGCGGATACGCCCTTCCGTACTCTAATTGCGTGAAGCAGGTGTGCCGGCTGGTTCGCTGAGGCTGTGCTGATAGCACGTTTGCAGGCCTCAAGCAACACCGGCGCGAAATTTGGTGTCCGATGAACATGCATACGGATGGGCCTACATTGTTCCCAAGCAAAGAAGCGCACTTGGCTTGAGAAATCAACGTTTTTCACGAAACACTGAAAGTGATGGTTATGATGCACGTTTGTTGCACGGCGCTCAACCACAAAAAAGAAAAGGGCCAAGGATGTGGAGGGCACTGGAAAAAAACCTGTAGAGAATTGTTATAAACAAAAAATCGGAATTTGCCTAAATATAAAAACACAGCAAATCAAACACTTCAATGTGTCATAATCACACTTCGGAGTTCATTTTAAAAAACAGGGCGTGAAAATGCCGACAGAAAAAGGAGGCCAAGTCAGCACGAATGCTTTGGTGGTGCCTTGACATTTTTTTCTAGATTCAGTGTTTGCCCGCCCTGCCTTTTGAAGGAATGTTTACCAACTACGACAGTTCTCTTTTAGTCCAAGGGTCCGCTTTGCCTCTCGCATTTTTAAATACGTGACAGCGAATATATAGAAATATAGAAATAAAAAGATATGTAAGAAGGTATAATAACAAGGAGAGAAATGAACACGCTCTGAAAAACGGAGGAAGTGTCAAAGCAGTAGAGAGGAAACTTGGGATAGGCAAAAATCGGATGTATGCACGAAGGGGCATAGAAGGCAAAATACCTAGCAATATGAATAGGAAAATTAAAATAGCCGAGGAGTTTTACAGAGATCTGTACAGTAGAAGGGACGACCATGACCTTAATACTATAAGAACTAGCAGTCACTCAGTGACACCCTACCAGTAATGATACAAGTCAGAAAAGCCTTAGAGAGCATGCAAAGAGGTAAATCAGCTGGTGAAGATCAGGTAACATCAGATGAGCTGAAATATGGAGGACAGATTGTGTTAGAAAAACTAGCCACCGTGTTTACGAGCTCTTTCCTGAGAGAAAGAGTACCAGAGTCTTGGAACAATGATAACTTCATCTTAATACATAAGAAAGAAGATGACAAGAACTTGAAGAATTATGGGGTCGATCAGCTTGATCAACGTAATATACAAGCAATTTAGAAAGGTAATTACTAACAGAGTTAAGAAAACATTAGAATTCAATCAACCAACAGAACAAGCAGAATTTCGAACAGGCTACTCAACAATCGACCACATTCATACTAATAATCAGGTAATACAGAAATGCTCAGAATATAGCCAACCACTATACATAAACTATGAGAAAACGTTTAATTTTTTTCTAACGTTGTCAAGTTTACAACGCGATGTCGACAAACAGCTTGTTACCAAGAAATTCTGGTTTCGATGAAATAGGCATCCTTGCTCTGAGCAAATAAAAAAGAAGCTTTCGCCGTGAGCGAAAAGTCAATGAAGACTCAAACGTAGAAGCTGCGTGCCGTTTGCATTGGGTTTCCTTGCGGCTCAATTTAGGCCTATGAAAGATAAAAAATCGCAGTGCGCGCGCGCGCGCGTGTGTGTGTGCGTGTGCGCGCGCGTGTGTGTGTGTGTGTGTGTGTGTGTGTGTGTGAGAGAGAGAGACAGAGAGAGAGAACGCGTCTTCTAACAGATATTGTACTTGCGTTCACCTGTTAAAGAAAACCTCAGCTGTCTCTCCTCAGTGCTGGTTAGCATAGTGAATTGATTAAAAGACAATATTTTTGAAGTGTACTTATGTTTACTTAATTTAAGCATCTCATTCTTACTGAAACTAATATTTTAAAATAATAAAAAAAACTCAGTTCTGAGTAATTCTTACCTGTCGTACTCGTAGTTGTGGATGCGGACGTTTCTATGATCCGGTAATGGGAAAAGAAAACAACACTCAATATTAGCAAGAGACAGAAAAAAAAGAGAAATGACAGTAACGCTGGGAGTTTCATCGCAGGGTAACTTCTTTAGCAAAGCAATAAAGCAACCATCTTCCTATATTGACAGCAGGGAAGTGTATGCAAGAAAAAACAGCAGGGCCTGTGCGGAATGCTCAGCGCAGTCACAGCGAAAGCTCAGAGACCGGCGCTTCAGAGCCTCTTCTAAACACTCTTTCGGTAAGTGCTGCAAACACACTTTCATGGTACACATTACGCCATAAATAATTATATTTTCGTGTCATAGGCCACCATTCATTATGTTGTCCTGCGTCGTTTTTTCGGAGAAACGTAGTGTCCGCTACACATTTCAAAGAAATTTTGTGCAAGTTTTAAACACCATGCATATCTTTCCGTACTGTAAATACTTTGACTATCTATCTATCTATCTATCTATCTATCTATCTATCTATCTATCTATCTATCTATCTATCTATCTATCTATCTATCTATCTATCTATCTATCTATATGTCTGTTCTGTCTGTCTGTCTGTCTTGTCTATATGTCTATCTATCTATCTATCTATCTATCTATCTATCTATCTATCTATCTATCTATCTATCTATCTATCTATCTATCTATCTATCTATCTATCTATCTATCTATCTATCTATCTATCTATCTATCTATCTATCTATCTATCTGTCTGTCTGTCTGTCTGTCTGTCTGTTCTGTCTGTCTGTCTGTCTGTCTGTCTGTCTGTCTGTCTGTCTGTCTGTCTGTCTGTCTGTCTGTCTGTTCGTGCCACGTACGTCTCGGTGCTTTCATGATCACCCCCTTAACATACGGTAAAGCAAGATTACTATGTGAGGATAAAATGGTTTCACGAATACGGCTCGCAGGTTATCGCATGAATTGTGTCACAATCTCGTCGCGTAAGCCGTCAAACACTTTACACGAAACCATCACGCCTGCGTGCAACACGCAGCACAGTCCCAACCAAAGCTAGAAGAACGACCTTTCACAGTCTTTTCTAAACACTCTTTGAGTAACTGTGACGAGCACACTCGCAGGGTGCCCACTAAGCTATAAAAATCATAACTTTTGTGTAGAAGGCCGGCAATTGGCAATTTTCGCGTCTAAGGTCCTCAAGAAAGACTATCATCAAAAGAGAAACTCGGGAGGAGGATAAGCGAGCGTCGATAAGTGGCCATGTGGCAGAAGACCCTTATCACGACACGAATCATTTAGATTGATAGGTGATAACGGCAAGGAAAACCATGTCGTCATTCAGAGCATTTTTGAAGCGAATGGTAGATGCGCTGTTTGCTGCGTCGCTTTCCGGTTTCACCGCGCAAATTAGCCAGGTTTCTTCGCTCCTCGCTGACTACGAGTGACCAGCTTTTAGAAATTCTAAAGTTGTTCTCGACTAATAATAGAAGGGTGTTGAATTCACCAATTATACTCGACCGTCTATGTCCTGTGGTTAAAAGGGAATTGTTTTATTACCTGTTCAACATTTTACTTCCTGCGGTAATTAATGCTAGTGCGTATCTCAAGGTGCCCTCTGCCACAGTAAAAATAATGCCACCGTTCGCACACAGGTGCATCTTTCAGTATTTTTAATTATATTAGGCGCACGTTTGGAAACACCCTGTATACAAATAAAAGCATTTTACTTTATATTTAAAAATAACGAAATAAAAACGGTGTTATGCCATGATCACAATTCGTCGTTAACTCCGAAAGACTAGCCGTGCGAACACGGACACGAGAAAGACGACATTACAGCATAAATGCATTTGTGGCGTCTTGATTTTTCTTTGAGTTTGTGTTTGCCCACACCGTCTCTTGAATGAATGCTCACCAACTAGCTCTGCTCTTTGTTATTCTAAGGTTCGTCTTTGCAATTCTTCTTGAATACGTACCATCAAATATGCAGTGATAAAACCGCGGAATTACAAGTGTAATATTCTTACCTGTTTCTGTATTTTTCACGGTTGGTGATTCTGTAAGAGAAGAGGAGACAGTATGTATTTGCAGTTGCTGTATGGCAGGTGTGTTGAAATTCGTCGTCTGCGACACCTCCACGGAAATTTCAGATGGACGTTTATGGTATTCTTGACGTCCTAAAATTATTGATACGACAAGCCCAAGGCTGCAGTTGTCTCCTCCATACATTTATTTACTGAAGGATACGATGAAAAGCGCTGTTCCACTTACAACCAGCAATCGTAAAGTAGGCTTCTAAACTACATATAAATAAATACCACCGTTTTAGTAACCTAATCTACATTACTACTTCTGTTTTCCTGCTCTCCGATGTGGACCGAGAAAATGATATTGGTGTTGACGTAATAACACGTGCAGCATGCAAGCGGAGGGCGAAAGAGCGTCGCTGATACGCCCTTCGGTACTCTAAGTGCGTGCAGCAGGTGTCCCGGCACGTGCGCTCAGGCTGTGCTGATAGCACGTTTGCAGGCCTCAAGCAACACCGGCGAGAAATTTGGTGTCCGATGAACGTGCATAGGGATGGGCCTACATTGTTCCCAAGCAAGGAAGCGCACTTGGCTTGAGAAATCAACGTTTTTCATAAAACACTGAAAGTGATGGTTATGATTCACGTTTGTTGCACGGCACTCAACCACAAAAGAGAAAGGGGCCAAGAATGTGGAGGGCACTGGAAAAAAAACCTGTAAGGAAGTGTTATAAACAAAAAAACAGAATTTGCCTTAATATAAAAACACAGCAAATCAAACACTTCAATGTGCCATAATCACACCTCGTAGTTCATTTCAAAATACAGGGCGTGCAAATGCCGACAGAAGAAGGAGGCCAAGTCAGCACGAATGCTTTGGTGGTGCAGTGACATTTTTTTCTAGATTCAGTGTTTGCCCGCCCTGTCTTTTGAAGGAATGTTACCAACTACGACAGTTCTCTTTTACTCCTAGGTTCCGCTATCCCTCTCGCATTTTTAAATGCGTGCCAGCGAATATATAGAAATTAACCTATCGAAAGACAAGTATTATAATCCTACCTGTTTTGGTAGTACCACTGGATGGTGTTGCTATAAAAAAGTGGCCGAGACAAAATATATTTAAAGTTGCGCACTACAATTCAGTTAATCAGGGTCAGAATGACTTATTTCAAATGAAGCAAGACAATATGTAGAACCTAGGAATATACAGAAAGAGGTCCCGTAGGCACAGACTGAAACGGGACCTCCTGTGCATGATAACATAGAGAATAACATCTACAAGATGGCAATATTAGGACCTAATAATGACGTAAGGTTATAAATAAAAGAAAATTAACAAACAGCATTACCAGAAATTGATGAAAAATGAAAGGAATTGGGCTAAGTCAATAAGAGTAAGAAGAGTAGGGCATGAAACATATTCAAAAGTTAAAACGAAAAATGCTGTGCATGACATAAGAAAATGCAGACAATAAACAAAAAACAATAGGCACAGAATGTATATCACAGAAACAGTATACAAAGATACAGTGAAACATAAATTAAACAAATATGAAAAAAAAACTTAGAGCAGTCAAAAACCGGAGTTATACGAATCAAAAAGAAAGTTTTTGAGGTGAGCTTTTTGTTCAGCCGCTTGCGAAGAACGAAGCAAAGTAATTGTTTACATTCGCAAAGACTTGACTTAACTTTCGCACCCAATAAGTTCAAATGACGACAATCAGCACATGTGTCTTCGTGTAAAGAAGAATGCAGTTTCTTTCACGCTTATTGGTGGATATATATCTCCGTCATCGCGATGTGACTGCGACAGATTAAAAGATATCCTAATGAGGACCGATGGGCCGTGGATCATCACCGGTGACTTCAACGCCCATCACATGCTTTGGGGGAGCATTAGGATGAATGCCAGGGGCCGGAAAATTGTTACATTAGCTTCCGATGACGACCGTTCCATTATGAACGATGGTACCCCAACCTATCTGCGGGATCTCACGTATGGCAGTTGTCTTGACCAGACATTGGTGTCACAGTGCTTCTCTCACAAAGTTGAATGGTTTTCCGATATTGAGACTCATGGGAGTGATCACATACCCACCTACTGGACGATCGATGGTATCATAAAAAATTTCTCTTCTGGTGTTGTAATTGGCACTGACTGGTCAATGTTTACATTGCGTGTTGAGGACGCTTGCCAAGAAGGCCTCGCCTGCAGCCTGGAAAATACCATTGCGGAAGCTATGCAAGCGTCCAAATGTCAATTACCATTTTCGTCTAAAATAACACAGTTTGACATCGAACTGGAAAGATTACGAGCTATACGAAGGCGTGCTGAACGACGATACAGACGCACAAGATCAATTTACGATCTGAGGGAAGCAAGACGGCTCCAGAAAAAGATTCAACGACGCATTCACAAGCTGGAGAGCGAACGCTGGAAAGCATTCTGCGAATCTCTAGACCCTCACAAACCACTGTCATATATCTGGAGAACACTTCGTGGTCTTCGCTCCTCTCCACAACAACGGCGCCCTTTTGAAGCTTTGGCACTCCATCATGGAAAAACAGAACTCGAGGTGGCTGAAGAATTTTGCACGAGAGTTGCCGGGAATATTATGAACGAGAGCATCGACGCCATGATCGTTCCTGAGACGCGATTACCAGAAATGGACATTCCATTCACCATGGAAAAACTGGAAGGTGCGTTAGTCGCTTCTAAGCGCACGTCATCGCCAGGTCCTGATGATATTACTTATAGTGCATTGGGACAACTTGGACAAAAAGCCAGAAAAGAACTTTTAACATGCTTCAACAACTCCTGGCTCAGCGGCAGTGTTCCCCGAGAATGCAATATAAGTCGAATAATATCACTTTTGAAATCGGGAAAATCACCATTGGTCTTGACAGCGTATCGCCCTATTGCCCTCGCAAGCTGCCTCGGAAAAGTGATGGAAAGAATGGTTCTATTTCGTCTCGAGTGGTACTTGGAACGATACACCAAATACCCTTCTTGCATGGCAGGCGTTAGTCGGGGCCGCTCCTCCATCGCCTGTGTCCTTGACTTATCGACATTTGTTCAGCAAGAAAAAAGTCGCAAGCGCATATCAGTGGCACTCTTTCTTGACGTGAAGGGTGCATATGATAATGTTGCTCACGATGCTATCCTCATTTCTTTCGCAGCAATGGACATTGGTGGACGAATGTTTCAATGGATAAAAGATTATATACCTGGCAGGCTTTTCTTTGTGCAAACAAATGAGGGTACAACTACTGAACATTACACCTACTGCGGAGTACCTCAGGGAGGTGTTTTAAGCCCCACATTGTTCAATGTTGCCCTCATTGGTCTGGTGAAGGTTTTGCCAAAGTCGGTGTGCCTGTCCATATACGCCGATGATATTGCCTCTGGAGTGCTGCAGTTACTCGCATTCAGGTGCGTGCACGAATACAGCGGGCAGCAACCCTCACAACAGCCTACCTTCAAAAACAAGGCCTAACTATATCAACTATGAAGTGCGCGTTGATGGCGCTTACACGCAAACCAATGACGCCATACCCTGTTTACATCAATGGGCAGAGTGTCAAATATGCATGAACGCATCGTTTCCTGGGCATAATAGTCGACAGAAGTCTTTCGTGGAGCCCACATTGTGCGTACTTGAAGAGAGACTGCTATCTATTGTGCATATAATGAAATTCACGTGCGGGAAAGCATGGGGAACTTCTGTGGCCTCCATGCCACAGCTGTACAGAGCCCTATTACTGGGTCTATTGCGCTACAGCTTGCCGGTACTTACTAACACTTGCAAATCCAATACTCATTCATTGGAGAGTTTGCAGGGTCGGGCACTGCGTATCTGCCTCGGACTGCCCCGACGCGCTTCTACTTATGCCACAATCATGCTTGCCAAAGACCATCTGGTCAGGACATATAGAGTTGTGGATTGCCTCAGAGCGTACATTCGACATGCTAGCCGTGTCCCCGGCCACCACTTGGCTCTTCTACCTTCCGGAAGACCACGTGCTACGTTTTCAGACGTCATAGCCAAGCACCTAAACAGCATTCCATCAGGATATACGCCAGCTGCGAGAATGGCATGTCCTTTATGGTGCCTCGACCAGCCCCAAGCACGTCTAGGAATTCCGGGTATCAAAAAAAAGCAATCACTCCAGAGTGGCATTGAAGCAAGCAACACTGCTAATATTACATGAGCTGTATTTGGACCAAACGCAGATATACACTGATGGGTCCATCTCGTCCAGCAGCTCATCAGGTGCCGCTGTGATTCCGGCTGCAGCAATGACAATCAAGTTTAGGTTGTCGCATATGACTACACCTACGGCATCAGAGCTTGCTGCTATAAGGGCTGCTTTACAATGTCTCTTTCAAGAACGTCCAGGAAAATGGGTCATATTCTGTGATTCGAAGGCAGTGCTTCAGAGTTTGCAGTCTATCATGCGTAGGAGGAGTCATGAACAATTGGTACAAGAAATAAGACATTGCCATCATGAAGCTCTAGAACAAGGCATGATATTATATATCAATGGCTGCCCAGACATATCGGTATTACCGGAAATCAATTAGCTGTTGATGCAGCCCGCTCAGCCCATGAAGGAACCCGTGTAGTCCCGATTCCTCTATCAAGGATTGACGCAGCAAGGCAACTTTACCTGCTGGCTCGAGATCTCACACGCACGTTCTGGTCGTCTACCAGCTTCCAAAGGTGTCAATTTTATGAACTGGATCCCTCGCTCAAGCTAAAGCTACCGTCACAACTTTCCCGCTCCGATGCGACACTGTTACGCCGCCTTTGGTTGGGTGTTGCATTTACAAAGGTGTACTCCTTTCGCATTGGTATGGCAGACACTCCTACATGCGACTACTGCGGAGCTGAAGAGACCATCGAACACGTCCTGTGCAGCTGCGCTTGCTACGACACACAGCGATGCCAGCTCCGGATGGTTTTGAATCGACTTGACCCCGGACCATTTTGTGTGCAGAAGATACTAGGACCTTGGGCATCTGCCTCAGTTGCGCAGAAAAGCGACTAAAGCAGTGCTACTTTACTTGAAGTCAGCAAACCTGAGCGACCGCCTGTAGACTGTGTGTGCTCCCCGAGTGGGCTCGTGATTGTCTGTACCTTCTCATCTCTCTGCAACCTCTTTTCTCCCCTTCATCCCTTCCCCAGTGCAGGGTAGCAAACCAGATGTGCGTCTGGTTAACCTCCCTGCCTTTCCTTGCATCTTTATCTCTCTCTCTCTCTTTTGAGGTGAGAACGAAATTTATGGACATTTAGTAGTTTAAAAGTGGATGGTAGCGTATTCCAGAAAGCGAGTGCTGAAAAATGTAACCAGTGTCTGCCGTAGTTGGTGCGCACGATGGGTAAGATGAAAATATGTTTGCCAGCGAATGTAGTTTTATTAGTGTTCACAAGGAATGTCTCCGGTATTATGGATGGAAGAATAATATTCTGCAGTGCTTTCTAAGCAAAACTGGCGTGATTATCTCTATTGGGACTAGAGACACTTAGAATGTAAGAAGGTATATAACGTGGAGAGAATCGAACACGCTCTGAAAAACGGAGGAAGTGTCAAAGCAGTAGAGAGGAAACATGGGATTGGCAAAAATCGGATGTATGCAATAAAGGGAAATGAAGGCAAAATAACTAGCAATGTGAATAGGAAAATCAAAATAGCGGAGGAGTTTTACAGAGATCTATACAGTAGCCGGGACGACCATGAATTTAATATTATAAGAATTAGCAGTAACCCTGTGACATCCCACAAGTAATGACAGAAGTCAGAAAAGCGTTAGAGAGCACGCGAAGATGTAAAGCTGCCGGTAAAGATCAGGTTACATCAGATCTGCTGAAATATGGAGGACAGAATGTGTTAGAGAAACTAACCAACCTGTTTCTGAGGTGTTCCCTGACAGGAAGAATACCAGAGCCTTGGAAGAATGCTAACCTTATCTTAATACATAAGAAAGTGGATGACAAGGACTTGAAGATCTACGGGGTCGATCAGCTTGCTCTACATAGTATACCAGCTATATACAAAGGTAATTGCTAACAGAGTTAAGAAAACATTAGAATTCATTCAAGCAATGGAACAAGCAGAATTTCAAACAGGCTACTCAACAATCGATCACATTCATACTATTATTCAGGTAATAGAGAAATGCTAAGAATATATTCAACCACTATACATAGCCTTCGTAAACTACGAGAAGGCGTTTGAACTTTTTCTAACGTTGTCAACTTAACAAGGCGAAGTCGTCAAACAGCTTGTTACCAAAAAATTCTGGTTTCGATGAAATAGGCATCTTTGCTCTGAGCAAAGAAAGAAGAAGCTTTCGCTGTGAGCGAAAAGCCAATAAAGACTCAATTGTAGAAGCTGCGTGCCGTTTGCATTTGGGTTTCCTTGCCGCTTAATTTACGCCTATCACAGATCAAAGGTCACAGTGCGTGCGTGCGTGCGTGTGTGTGTGTGTGTGTGTGTGTGAGTGAGTGAGTGAGTGAGAGAGAGTGAGAGAGCATGTATGCTTGCAGATATCGCTCTTGAGTTCACCTGTTCAAGGGAACCTTAACGGTCCTTTTTCAGTGTTGGTTAGCCTAGTAAATTGATCGAAAGACAATATTTTCGAAATGCACTTATCTTTACTCAATTCAAGCATCTCAACCCTACTGAAACTAATATTTTAAAATAATAAAAAAACTCAGTTCTGAGTAATTCTTACCTGTCGTACTCGTAGGTGTGGATGCGGACGTTTCTATGATCCGGTAATGGGAAACGAAAACAACACTCAATCTTAGCAAGAGGCAGAAAAAAGGAGAAATGACGGTAACGCTGGGAGTTTCATCGCAGGGTAACTTATGCAAAGCAACAAAGCAACCATATTTCTATATTGACAGCAGAGAAGTGTAAGTTAAGAAAAAGACAGCAGGGCCTGCGCAGAATGCTCAGCGCAGTCACAGCGAAAGCTCGAAGACCAGCGCTTCAGAGCCTCTTCTAAACACTCTTTCGGAAACTGCTGCAAACACACATTCAGGGTACGCATTATGCCATAAATAATCATATTTTTGTTTCATAGGCCACCATTCATTATGTTGTGCTGCGTCTTTTTTTTCGGATAAGCGTAGTGTCCGCTACACAATTGAAAGGAATGTTGTGTATATTTTAAACACCATGCATATCTTTCCGTACTGTAAGTACTTTGACTCTATCTATCTATCTATCTATCTATCTATCTATCTATCTATCTATCTATCTATCTATCTATCTATCTATCTGTCTGTCTGTCTGTCTGTCTGTCTGTCTGTCTGTCTGTCTGTCTGTCTGTCTGTCTGTCTGTCTGTCTGTCTGTCTGTCTGTCTGTCTGTCTGTCTGTCTGTCTGTCTGTCTGTCTGTCTGTCTGTCTGTCTGTCTGTCTGTCTGCTTGTGCGCTCTTAACGGCACCGCCTACTCGAAACGGCCGACCCCATCCGCAGAGCCCACCACTGTTGCTCGAAATCCGGTGTTCATACTTGTGCAATTATTAATTTTAAAAGCAATAATTGTGTATGTCTAAGACACCATACCAATACGTGTATATTCTGCATGTGCGTTTTTTTACTAGAAAAGGCATACATAAGTAATTTTAAGAACCGTAGCGCTTATCATGCTGCGCTGACCATGCAACGCTTTACTAAGGTGAGACGGTAGTGGCACCTACCCGTCGCCTTGCGTTCTACACCTTATCACCTCTAAGACGGGCGCGCACACCTGTCTCAGAGCTACGCGCTTCATTTTCTAAGAAAACTGCCAGACGACCCTCATGTCTCACATGTGACTTCATTTGGTGCGCTCGTTCGCTTCCACTGCACGCTCGAGGCACTCTAACGCAGCGCCTTTAGAATACCATTCACCGATTTTCTTGTGCAGAACACCAAATAAATGTTTTGTTCACTCTCTCCACACGCATGACTATCGTCTTGCGACGACATTTGCAGATTAACATGCAGATACGGGGTCATTTTTTTTTTCTAGATTCTGTGTTTGCCCACCCTGTCTTTTGAATGAAGGCTTACAAACTACAACAGCTCTCTTTTACTCCAAGGTGCCGCTTTCCCTCTCGCATTATTAAATACGTGCCAGCGAATACACAGAAATAAACCTATCGAAAGACAAGTGTATTGATCTTACCTGTCTCGGTAGTACCAGTGGATGGTGTTGCTACAAAAAAAGTAGTGGAGACCACATGTACTTGAAGTTGCGGTATCACAATTTAGTTAATCAGAATCATTCATTTCAAATCAAAGAAAAGAATATATAGAGCGTAAGAGTATACAGAAAGAGGTCCCGTAATTACAGACTGTAACGGAACCTCCTGTGCATGATAACATAGTGAATAATATCTACAAAACGGCAATATGGAGACCTAATAGAGCCATAAACTTACATTATACAAACAAAAAAAGCAAATTAACATATAATAAAAATTGTTGAAAAAGTGAAGAAATTGGTCTAAGTCAATGAGAGTAAGAATAGCAGGGCACGGTACATTTTTGAAGTTAAAACTAAAACCTGTGCATGACCTAATCAAATGCAGAGAATAAACAAAGTACAATAGGCAAAAATGTATATCATAGAAATAGGATACAAAAAGATGCATTAAAATATAAATTAAACAAATATCAAGAAGAAACCTAGAGCAATTAGAAAGGGGAGTTGCATGAATAAAAGAAAGTTTTTGAGGTAAGAACAAAAGTTAAGGACATTTAGTGACTGTTGATGGAAATGTGAATGCTCACCACACGCGACCCTTGAACAAGAAAAATGAAGTGGACCTTCATGATAAGGTTACCGTCTATACATTATTCAAACGACAAGCGACACGCTGTAGCTTGGCTGCCACTTTTCAAATTGTTGGTTTTCCGAAAGATATGAAAAAAAAGCTGCGTTCCTCTTAAAACGAAAATCACGATGTATTTTATTCACATTACTACCCTCATTTCATCATCTATTTTATATTACAACTTTTGTTTTCGTGCTCCATAATACTAACTGAAAGAGTAAAATGGATGTTGACGTAAAAACTGCCATGTTTTAATCCCAACACATACTTAACTTTATATCGAGCATTAACACTAGTTTCGCTTTCTGATATCCTGAAAAAAAAATCAACGCATCTCCACGAAGCGAATGATGATGAATAGGCGACGCTACATCCTAAGGTATATAATATCTACGTTGATGTCACCAGCTAGTACAAAGAGTGGACGAATGGAAGGACAGTTGAACCAACGAATGAATGGACGTATGTACAGATGAACAGACGTACAGACACCCTCATCGACGCACAGACGAATAGATGCACTGACAGATAGACAAATAGATGGCGCAGATGATCATGTGTTGTGTTAACATATAGTTGATTAATATAAACACAAAGTAGCTTTTCAAACTATTTCTTTGCGTTTTTTGCTATTCAAGAGTTCAGTTTCAGTTTTGGTTTCTTTGAGCGTCACGGTCGCCAACAAGTCATGGCCCAAACAAAATCTCGCCTAAAACAGGTGGTGTCCTCCAAATGACATCAACTAATCCGCCTTTCCCAACTTGTGAAAATGTAGTGTTGGGAATCCCACCGCTGCCACCAGTTGTTGTGGCTCGGGGTTATGAGTCGTATCTCCCCGCTGCCAACCAGTTGTTGGGAATCCCACCGCTGCCACCAGTTGTGGTGATCCCACCGCTGCCACCTCCTGTTGTGGATCCCTCCGCTGATCACCAGTTGTTGTGATCCCGGGGTGCTGTGGTAGCGTGGTGTAGCTCCGGGTTGAGGAAACGAACGCTTACGAGATGGGGATACGAAAAACAAACAGGTTTATGGCACTATTTACAAATATTTACAGCATGAGGTTAAGAGTTCGCAAACCACGAACGTGGTGGTTGAACCGCTACACAGTTCAGAGCCATCACAAACTACGAACGTGGTGGTTGAACCTTTACTTGGTCCAGAGCGACGTCCCGCACTCAGCGGCGTCCTTATAAGCCCTGTCGGGCTCCTCCTTCTTGCGGGGAACACCAATCACACACACACAACCGGTGCAAGGTACGAGCAGGCACGGCGCACGTGAACATCCAATTTCGAGTCAAGATCACTGCACTTAAAGGTGGCGCCAGAGAGGCTCTTGCTCGTCGTGTATGTCGCTGGTCGAGGGGTCCCAAGCTTCGGACAGCAGGCATCAAACGGTCCGCCAAACGGTCCGCTCAATTAGCCGGGCACTTTGTGGCGGCGGTCGCTGTTTCTTCAAAGGAATACGCTCTTTGTTGTCCCCTCCGGAACGGCTTACAGCTTCGTGGCGACAGGACGTCTCATCCGCCGGCTAGCAGGGACAATAGCTGGCGAGCATAGACATTCGGCGAGTCGGCTACTTGTTGGAGGATTAAAAGAGCGCCGCTCCCCCGTCATCTCTGGACGCTGGTTCCGAGAAAACTGGAGTTCCAGGCGTGGGAACGCGGCCCGGCTACGCTTCTCAGCGACAGCATGGCGCCTGCTGACGCCGGTCATAACAGTAGGTATACATTGGACAGCTCTGAAAGTGAAAGCCACATCCAGCCAATCTTGACATCAGTGTCAACGGCAGTTAAAACAAAGATATAGCGAGTAGTGCACCACGAATAAGAAAAGTTTTAGGAAGTAAACGGTGGTATAGCCAATGCTCCTCGTTTTATTGAATCAGTTATGACCATCTTCAAATCATTGTACTGAGCTTGAAGCGACTACACTAAAGAGTACTTTTCACAGAAATTATGGTATTCATATTGTTGCTAGTGAATGACCGACGGGTGCAAGAATTAGCGAAACATCGCGATAGAAAAAACTAATGATAAAAACACTTGGAGGAGGCTCGAGTGTCGCCTTCAGGAGTAGAATACGATAGCATAATTCACGAATTTTAGAAAGGCTTCAGCCTGATTTAGACTACGTGTTCTGTGTTCTCCCTTGGTCTTCGTCTAAATTGCGCTGAAGCCAATCTGAGTATGTACCAACTCGCCCAAGTCGAAGGGCTCTGGGAGTTTGATTCAACCTTGTAAAGGTGACATTCGCAATTGCCAGCCTAGTATCGTTTCTCAGTTAGTGCCTCGACCATGCCACAATTCAGCGAATGTCTATGCGGGTAACATCAGTCGTTTCAAAGTATCCTTAGTGCTCACTGAAAGTACGATTTCGCAGTGCCAACTACATCATGATTTTCCTTTGGGGAATCACTGAAGGACCCGCTACTCGTTCGTAAGGCAACACTTGACCCTGCTCAGCAGCTCACTTTGTAGATGCTTTTTGGTGATGGGGATGTATGAATAAGTCTCAGCGCTTTCTAAGTAGCGGACCTTCAAGTCATTGAATTTTCGCATGTTTTAACACCCGGTGCGAATATGTGCTTCTGCCATGCTATACTTGCGCGAACGAGGCTCTTCCAACTACATGATATTATAGTGACCTATATGGGGCCAGCGTTAGAACAAATACAAGAACGCCAAAAGGTGGGACATGTGTTGCCTTCTTTTCTCGTTCTTGTATTCGTCCTAACGCTGCCCCATATAACACACAATGAACCCTAACCAACAAGTCCACATTTACGATATTCTACACGATAGTAATTTAGTGTTGTTATTGTGGCTTTCTTGTAAAACCGCTGCTTGCCACAAGGACGGTCAGGCTGGCTTCTGTGTAGAGCAGGAGATTTATTATTACTGCATTTGTACGTTTGCCATTTTTTTTGTTAACGGGCAACACTAATTTTCACACGCTCAATGTAGCTGCTCTACCATAGGTCAAAACAGTGCTTTAAGTAGCTGCGGAAAAGAAATATTTTACCTCTCTCAAGTATTGCAAGTACTGAATTTGAGACATATAAAACTACATAACAGAAGCGTAAAACTGCCATTGGTTGCAACACGACACTGAAGCTGAGAGTTATTTGTTAAAAGACCCACTTTTTGAAATTACCTAATGCATAACATCATCAGTACCAGCAGCAGCATCAACACTGTGTGCAGCTTCTCAGGTACACATGTAACCTAAGAGATGAGTAGCGAGTACTCGAGTAATTTGCTGAATTGTTAATAATATTTCAGTGGGCCCTGCACCTCTGTACTCACTGCACGCAGGTATTTTAGGATACTTTACCTGGTCATTGCGATAAGTACATAATCTTCTTTTCTTGCTGCCACTTTAGATGTTGACAGAAAGGTGACAACTGGACAGATAATCAGTACGTGATTTGACCGGGCCGAATTACGCAATCGCCTTTTAACCTCGAAGGAGAAGCTCAAGCGTATTTCAAACTTTTGCTAACGTCATCCCATTTCTTATTGTCAAATCCAGCAAAGTTTTTATTCATTGTAAGCAAATACTAAAATACAGCGAATCAAAATGTCGCTGGTTACGACGTCTTCAAACGTGCAGATAGTATTTGAAAACTGCTTGGTGTACAATAGTTTCGATCCCGTTATTCTGTTGTTAGTTTTTTTTAATGCTGCTACAGTTGTAGTGCTGCTCTTACGTTAAAGAGTAGCAAGGTGTTTTTCTAGCGTTGCAAACATTACAACGCGATATCAACAAACAGCTTGTTACCAAGAAATTCTGGTGTCGATGAAATAGGCGTCGTTCCTCTGAGTGAAGAAAAAAGAAGATTTCGCAGGGAGCAAAAAGCCGACGAAGACGCTAATGTATAAGCTGCGTGCCGTTTGCATTGGGGTTTCCTTGCGGCTCAATTTAGGCCTATCAGAGAACAAAGGTCGCAGTGTGCGTGTGCGTGTGTGTGTGTGTGTGAGAGAGAGAGAGCATGTCTGCTTACGGATATCGCTCTTGCGTTCATCTGTTGAAGGGAGCCATAACGGTCCCTCCTCAGTGTTGGTGTGCATAGTGAATTGACTAAAAGACAATAATTTTGGAATGCCCTTAGGTTTACTCAGTTTAAGCATCTCAATCCTACTGAAATAAAAAAACTCAGTTTTGAGTAATTCTTACCTTGCGTACTTGTAGTTGTGGATGTGGACGTTTCTATGATCCGGTAATGTGGAAAAAAACACTCAGTATTAGCAAGCGACAGAAAAAAGAGAAATGATGATAACGCTAGGAGTTTTATCGCAGGGGTAACTTCTGTGAAACATTAAAGCAATCATCTTCCTATATTGACAGCAGGGAAATGTATGCAAGAAAAAACCACCAGGCCTGCGCAGAACGCTCAGCACAGTCACAGCAAAAGCTCAAAAACCGAGCCCTTCGGAGCATTTTCTAAACACTTATTCGGTAACTGCTGGAAACACACTTTCAGGGTACTCTTTACGCCATAAATAATCATAATTTTGTGTCGTAGGTCACCATTCATTACGCTATCATTCGTCTTTGGAGAAGTGTAGTGTCCGATACACATATGAAAGGAGTGTTCTTCAAGTTTTAAACACCGTGCATATCTTTGCGTATATTGTAAGTACTTTGACTATCTATCTATCTATCTATCTATCTATCTATCTATCTATCTATCTATCTATCTATCTATCTATCTGTCTATCTGTCTGTCTGTCTGTCTGTCTGTCTGTCTGTCTGTCTGTCTGTCTGTCTGGCCTGGTCTGGTCTGGTCTGGTCTGGTCGGGTCTGGTCGGGTCTGGTCGGGTCTTGTCTGGTCTTGTCTGGTCTTGTCTGGTCTTGTCTGGTATTGTCTGGTCTTGTCTGGTCTTGACTGTCTTGTCTGTCTTGTCTGGTCTGTCTGTCTTGTCTGGTCTGTCTTGTCTGTCTGTCTTGTCTGTCTGTCTGTTCGCGCCACGTACGTCTCGGTGCTTTTATGGTCAACTCCTTTACTTAAGGTAAAGTAAGATTACTATGAGAGGTTAAAATGGTTTCACGAATACGGCTCGCAGGTCATCACATGAATAATGTCACATTCTCGTCCCAGCCAAAGCTGGAAGAACGTCCTTTCACAGCCTTTTTAAACAATTTTTGAATAGCTGCGACGAACCCACTTGCAGGTTACGCACTAAGCTATAAAAATTATAATTTTTGTGTAGTAGGCCGGCATCCACAACGCAATCCTTCTGCATTCTTAAGAGAAGAGTTGTATTCGCTGCACAATTGCGAGAAATTCAGTGAGTTGGTTCATTGGATGGAACCTAGTGGCTCAAACCACCACAGTGGATCGGCCTGGAATTGCGCCTACAAGAGATTTGGGAGAAAACAGTGGCGGAGGGGTATGCCTAAAAGGAGTTTTTAGTGCAAAATATTGGTGCAGTGGCTAACGATGATGAGGAATTAAGCCTGAAGCACAGTAATAGCTGAACAAGTACAAGCTTTTGTAATAGGATGGAGCATTGGACGACCCACTGGTTACGCGATTCGGATTATATGAGGCCAAATTAGTAATCTTTTGCCGTTATAAAACGGTTTATTATACACACAAACGCGATTCCTTTCGCGACATCTTGCCTGCGTGAGGCAAGTTTGCAAAGAAGTTCCAAACACCGGTGTGTCTGGAACTACTTTTTTTCTTTATTCGTGCGATAGTTGTAAAGGGCAGCGGCGATGACGAAGAACTAGTGCACGAGAATGTTGTTGTGATCGCATAACAGCAAATAAGCTCCTAATTCATATATTATTGCACTCTTTCTCACGCTGAAACGACTGCAGAAATCGTAATAAGGTTTGAATTTCGTTTAGGTAGGCACCACATATACGTTGCCATTTTTCCCTCTATGTCAAGTAATATCATCGGAAAGTGATTACGACTACGTTAAATGCTTAAAGAGGCCGGCGGCACCCCATGAGTTGTTGACCTGCGGGAAACTCAATAAGTGGCCAGTAATGCACAAATCACTAAACGTTTTTTTTCTGAATGCATTAATTCTTGATTATGGTTCTCAGCTAGCCAGTATCAAGGCACTCGTTAATTAGGTAAGAGATGCCAAGAAGCGAGACATTTCAGTTCACAACGCAGGCATTTTTTTCCAAGGGTAAGGCTCTCTTCATAAAACCATCATTTTCTCCTCGTACAATGTTTTCTAAGTATCGGTTGTCGTGTTGTGCGTTTGAAACAACACTAAAATAATACCTATACACAGACGTGCGAGATGATACACAGAAATACGTACAGATAATTTTATTGATATAACAGGTATTCTAAAGAGTGATCTGGCAGTAATAATAATATCTACGAAGTACTCTAGGCTTCCGAAAGAGTTTCCATTCAAAGTTTTCACGTTTCACAAAATATGAAGTCCCGCGATATCACGTGTCATATCTTGTTTGATTGATTTCATTCATTTCACTGACGAAGAGTAATTCCGATTGATAATTTACAGCTATCAGTGCCCCCAGTTCGACATTCATTTTCTGTGTACACTTCATGCTTCCAATCGTTTGTCTCCCATATTTGAGTTTGCTTTAGGAGCTTGCTGCTTAAGCTAGCGGCCTGTCCAGCAGCCGCTGGCGCATGCACCACTGTTGCCAATATACACTTCTTGGGTCACTGTCCAAAATCGCCCCCCCGGTCGCCGCTCCAGTCGCCTCTCCGGTGATTCCAACCAATCTCACTAGAAGGCGCACTGTCACTCAAAGCGTCGGTTTTCGATGGCCCACGCACTCGCCTCCTCGCGACCACGACCACTTCGTTCTCACCACTTTGTGGGCATGGCAGCACGTGACAATTCGTACGACGAGTGTTACGCATGGGGGCCGATATCCTTGCAAGTCCCCTCGCCTGCCTTCTCTCAACCCCGTTGAAAACTTCCTGATAGCTCTACGTCTGCCATTTATCAGCGTCAGGCGTTTGACTCACGGCGGCGGCCAGTATGACACAAAACGGGCAGGTGGTTAACGTGGCGATCAGTGGCCAACACTGTGCGCAGGTGGCCGCGGGAAGTGCCCGACGACGCGGCCTTCGACGTACGCATGATGCGGTGTCTTGTTAACAGGCCTTCCTATTGAAATAGTCTCACCAAGAAACGCCTCGGGCACCTTCGAGCAAGCTCTTCTAACCTCATCTAATTACTGGATATGGCAGTGACTTTTTATGTCAGCTGTTCCTGAAAAAAATATTTATCGGTACGTCATGAGTCAAACATTTCTTTGTTAAATATACTAAGTGGAATAATTGTTTCAGCGTCTACGATAATTTTAGGTATTTATATTAGGGAAGTATTTACTGTAAAATCTTCTTGTAGCAGCTTTGTAACCTAGAGATAAGGAGCAGTATAAAAATTAAAGGCATTGCGGGTGAAAAGTACGGGCTCACCTTTACTTGCTGTGGGTACGTCTTCACATCCAGGAACATCTGTCAGAAGGTATTCATACAGGTTAGGCATAATCATGCAGAGCATAAAAAATCATGAATTATCTTCATATACATCTATTGCCCTTTTCAAGCGTGCATTGTTTTGTCTAATTTTGTCATTCCCCAATTTAGATAAATTTTTTAAACCAAAGTGTCGACTGAACACGGATGAATTGGGTGAAGTTAAGCTTGATTGATTGTTTCTAGAATATAGGCCTGATAGTTCTACTATTCTTATGAAAGCCCACAGCCATAGTACTCTTTTACTATAATATTGTGCTTTATTGTAGAGCTTTCGCATGCAAGTTTCATACGCTGTGCTTCGCGTAACCTGTATTGTGTGACGTATTTTGAGCCCCGCTCTTGCTACTTCCACGTAATACCTGCAGACTTCTATCTCTCATTTCCCGGCTCCGCTACGGTGATCTAGTAACAAAGGTACTCGGTTGCTGACCCGCAGGTCGCGCGATCGATACCTTGCTGCGGCAGCTGCATTTCCGATGGAGGCGGAAATGTTGTAGGCCCGTGTGCTCAGATTTGAGTGCACGTTAAAGAACCTCAGGCGGTCGAAATTTCCGGAGCCCTCCACTACGGCATCTCTCATAAATATATGGTGGTTGTGGGATGTTACACTCCACATATTAATCAATCTCATTTCTCACATAACTATCTCTCTATATTCCAAGTTTTCTCTCTCTTGAAATCCCTTCATGCAGCATTTTCGACCACCAGTTATCCGGCCTACATTTTACGTGCCTTGTCAATGCCCATTTCTACTTTTTGATTTCAACTATGATGTCCCTAATACCCGTTTGTTTCCTGACCAACACTGATCTCTTCACATAACGTAACCTTCCTTTTATCATTTTACTTTAGATTGTTAGCCTCATCGGCCCAAGTTTCAGTTGAACCATAATGATAAGCCTTAAGAAGTTTGTTTCGTTAGTTCATACGGGTAAGATGTTTCTTATCAGCAGAATAAATATTTGTCGATGTCAGTCACCCTTATGCCAGCTAGGCTGTTTCTGCTCGTGTAGTGTTTATTGCAGTCGTTATAAACATTATATTTAACGGTTTACTTCAGGGACGTCATCATGAAAGAAGAGCAATATTCAATTAGGAGACATTTAGTAGGCGTGCAGTTATTGTTGTGGGGTGGATTTGAGTGTATTTTTTGTTACTCACATGTCTGTACACTCTATACTTGAGAAGCGTCAATGCTGACATCTGTCAAGAACAGTTTTTCCACATACGCTCGTAGAGCAAGTTGCAAAAGTGAACCCCTTTGTGATTCTGACGAAAATACCACGTTTACATAATGTATCACTCGTTCATATTGATCGCTATGCTGTCGGAAATACTAGTAATAGGCTATGTAGTTGGTGGAATTCAATCCAACCTAGTGGCATTACATTTTAACAAAAACTGCCAGTTGCCATGGCACGATCCTTCATCCTCTCAAATAAATGACTGGCTGTATGCCGCACCACATGCTATGGGTATTTCGCAGCGTGCAGCCATGGTCGTGACTTGTTGTGTGTCGTGAATGGATAAAAATTTGTCCCCGTGAACCACCACAAGCTCGATGAGCACCCAAGAACCTCGTCGAGATGGTTAATAACAGAACGTAAAGCACGCTCTACAGTTCTTTCGTGAACCAGCCTTGCACGACTGCGCTAAGTTCTCATTTGATTGGGGATGTCTGAAAAAATATCTGAAAATAGCACCTAAGGAATAACACATTTCACGAAGAGCTATCTGTGGCTGCGTAAATCATTCGTATGTTTTTATTTAACTTAATATAAATAAAAGAACACTTACGGTTGACAGGTTCCTCTCGTGCAGCCACTACTAGAAAAGAAAGATAGTATTGTTCCTTCCATATACATTGAGCCACGCTAGCAGGGCATCTCAGAAAATAATGTATGCGCAGCACTCAAGGAATGTCTGGTTTTCAATACACACCGAATAATGAAATAGTAAATTAAAAAGAGAACTGTGGCTCCAGATTATGTTGTGAAAAATAGTTCAAACCACTGCTTTACATACGGGGGATCATTCTAACATAACTGATTACAAATAAAAACTGAATACAATTTCTTTGTCAGGCTAATAAACGCTTAAGCAATTTCAATAATGAAATAAAACTCTACCAAAATAAAGAATCGTAATTTTTAAAACAAGATTTTTTATAATGAGAAGATTGCCAAACATTCAAGTCACGTACAATTTAAAAAAGAAACAATAAGAAAAAATTTAGCATATCTAATGCACTATAGAAATCGATGTAATGCGAAGCTGTTAGCAAGAAGCCGCATGCATTGCATATTTGTCGTTGGTGCAAGTGAAGGCAATGAGATCATGTCTCGTAATTCACGTTCACATGTTTTTCAAGCATACATGCATGTGCATTCTGTTAAATATCATGAAACTAGAACGTAAATTGAGTTTTATGCAGTGCATGGCTTCTCGTTTATGTTCATTACGCGCTCATGTATGCCATACTCTTTTTGAGGACATTGCCTGGACGCTGTAGACGCGTGCACTTTTATCTCCATGCGATCTCGTATTTTGTTTAAAGTCCTTCCTCTATAGAGCCATCTAAATTTGGCACGGACATTCGGAGGTTGTGCTACGGAATCAGTGGACAGCAGCAGAGTTGAAATCAGACCGTTATTCCTGTTTTTACGTCTAGCATCAGCCAGAGGAGCGGCGGCGACAACGACAGACGCTCGTCCCAAGACAAAAAGCACGGTTCTGCCGCGCTTGCTGACGGTTTACACTCAACTCTGGGAATAGGCGGCGCGTTGCGAAGTCATCTCGAAGATTATGCGTAGCATAGTTTCAACAACTCTGTTCAATTGTTAGATGAATGTATCAGCTTTCGCAAAATTCAGCAGGTTGGCAATTTTTTTATTAGTAGCATAGATATAGCAGCTTTACTAAGATGTAGGAAGTTGCAGAAATCATGGCAGCTTTTCTATTACTGGATACGCATCATTGTGACCGCTGTATTTTGCCGAGAAAATGCTGACGATAGATGTGGAAAACGCATACAATTAAGTATCACCTATCCCCAGAAATGTGCATGTGACATATTGCACATAATGTAGCAAGCCAAGAGCAGACTCTGTGCCCTAAGAACTACAAAATAGCCCGGAAGCCTTTTTATAGACATGCCTAAAGAGATTAGAGGGACCCATGCATCGGCAATCGTAGCACAATTAACACCTTCACGGTATCGGTGAAAACGTGTTCTGCATGAGTGGCTGAGGCGGTGGCTATAGCCACAACCATATGTAGAGCATAAGCCCAAATAGAATCAGTGGTGGTAATCACTCATTCACATTTGGCTTGCTGAATGTTTCTTCGAGTAGCTCTACCAAAACTGGTGTATAAAATTTTACATTTACTAATAACAGGAGACCATCACTATATATTGTGTCCTGATGACGAAGGTGTGGAAGACAACCAACCGAACAACGGCTGGCAAGGATGTTTAACCGGTTTCCAATTAGCGTGGAATTTTTGTCGAACAAAGGGAGCAACAAAAACAATATGAATTTTTACATATATAGATGGATAGGCGACAAAGCGCGAATTGAAGGCGCATACTAACCAGTAGCTTTCCTAATTTCTTCCACGTAAGCGAAATATATTTTGCAAGATGTAGAGAAAGATGTTCACGGTGTTCAGACACACCGGGACACAGCTACGTAACAAAGGAGTGCATCAAGAGGCCCCCACACATCGTTAATGCACACATTGTGGAGTAACCGCACATGTTTCACAGGCACTGGGAGACGCAGCTTGTGAGCAAGGACAAATATAGCCAAACGGAATTGCCTGACCAGGCCCAGGGAGCCACTCGTACCAGCGAAGTCTTAGACTGTGTGCCCGATCATATTGTTACCACTTATTATTTTATATATTTTTCGCCATATAGAAATCCTCTTCGTACTAATTTTGGCATATATCCAGTTGACAAAGTGGCTGTTAACACACAACGACATTATCTTGTGTATCATAGCGTACACGACACGCACATCATGGTTTGCATGTTAGGACCTGAATATTATATTCGACATGTAGTCAAGTCACACAACACAAATTTTGATATTTATGAAGCTGGCGAAATGGTTGCGAGTGCAAAATCGGCGTGGCAAATAAATCATGCCGTACATGAAATGCATTGGACGATTTTCATTAGAGGAAATGCAATTTATGTGTTTTATGCAGACACATTGTGCAATACTAATTGTGCCCCATACTATGCCGGCGAACCGGCTGCGATCGAGCGCTTCGTTGACGTGCAAGTCACGGTTTGCACGTTAAGACTAATCTATTCTGTTCGTATATCCTTTCATGACGCTGTACCAATTTGCGTATATATCAAGGCTATCTATTCTATTCATGACACGAGTGCAGTGATTTTCATGTGATGAGCTCTAATTGATTTGTGTCATACAGTCATTTCATGCCATACCAGTTTGAGTAAATATGCCTTTACTGAAACGGCCCCAGCAGCAGAAAGATGTAAACACATAGATAGATAGATAGATAGATAGATAGATAGATAGATAGATAAATAGATAGATAGATGTGCCTAAGTAAAACTAATAACAACTTAAACACATGTTCATGATAATTCCAGACACACTCTCATCACTGGAATCTTTATTGAAACGCGTAAATATATGTGTCACCTGGCTTACTAAAGGTGTTTAGAAGCCATTAAAGCAAGAAGTGCACCTAATGTCTATAATTTTCTAAACATGTCAGGGACTTTTATGTATTTCCGAGGCAACAAACCATCGCAAGAACAAGCGCGCATTCATCAAGCGTGAATATTATTCGCTGCCTACTAAGAGATCAGTAAAGTCATTTTAGGAAAAAAACACAAAAAACAACCCTCCAGCGACAAAATGTCAGAAAATTATACAAGAGTCTGACATTAAACGCACGGTGGAAAAGTAAGAGGATGGTATAGCGGCAAATGTCTTATCGTGTATCAACGAAAATTATTAAAGGCGATACTAGGCGGGATTCAGCGAAAGCACGAAATCAATGCGCGTTCTGAGAGCGGCCCGTGCACCAGCATCAAGACATGGACATGGTCGGAGAGAGCTTCCAATATCAGCGATTTTCATATTACTACAAAGTTTTAGAGAATCGTAATAATTTATTTCCCTGTTGCTAGGCAAGCGGCTTAGCTTCTGAACAATTACTATAACCTCCCGAAATTTATTATGAAAACAAACTTACTTTCTTTAGTGGACCATGGTACATTAAAACACTTTGCCAATTAGTAACCATCACATTGACACTTACGAATATCATCAATTTGAAGAAAATAATGCTTACCTAGTCCAATGAGGAGATATAAATGCCACAAAATTCTCATGATTTCCTCCGTCAAGATGCTTCAAAGAAAGAAACGTCCAAATCGCATCAAAACTATAAATATATATTTTCAGCAAGTAATTGCTAATTTAAATATAACTTTCCTGTGTTGTTTGGACGTGTGTTCAACCGAATTTTCACGAGAGAGAGATCAACATCAAACGAATGTGATGTCCTGCATCACTTCGCCTGACATTTCATCTGTAAAGTGCACAATGAAGTATAATTTGCGTTGAGTTCAAGTTACAAAGTGGGCAAAATGGCACTCCTGCAGCTGTCCTTTTGACGCCTTTAGCAGTTTCAAAAGCTAGCTTCAAGTTTCAGTGTCAAGTTCTGACTTTTATGTTTCAAGCTAGCGTGAAGTTCACTTTCGCAAAATGAAATTTGACGCAAACTAACATAGGACGTGCCAGCGTGGTCATCTTTTTTTATTTTATTGTACCGACGCGAGAGTTTTGTTTGCGGATTGTGGGCATTCACAAAAGAGCGCTATAAACATAGAAACTTAGAACTTGATAGCAGTGGATTTGCATTTATAGATACAATGCACCACTGACTTTGAGCGTAATTGAGCGACACCGTTCTTAATTGACTCTGCAGCACAAAATTATTTCCATAGAAACAAGTCTGAATGAACGGAGCATTGTACAGCAATATTGAGGTTGCCCTTTAAACGTAAATGAAAAATTCTTCGCTGTTATTAGCGTAAAAAAAAGCAGTCCCTGGCGTCTCCAGAAAACATGTAAGTGCATTCAAATAATAAAAATGACGCAAAAGGACAAGAAGCTAGTTATTCATGTGATGTGTCACAGCTATTTTTAGCCAGACTGAAAAAATATGCTGAAGCAATCTTTGTCGAAGCGACCAAATACATTGTGTTTATTGTCGTTTAGAGCAAGTCATACAGCTTTTTTTTGTCTGCCCAATTGCCTAACTATAAGTACGATTAACTGATTTACTTTGGAATTTGAATTTTTTTGAGCTACAGTCTATACAGAGAAACATTGCATACAAGTTGCGAAACGTCTGTATATATTCATTATTGGCGTTGCTAATTAAACGTCATTAGGGCATTAGTGCCTAATTGCCTAATTATAAATACGAGTAACTTGTTAAAGAGGCCCTGCAACACTTTTTGAGCATGGTAAAAAGTGCTGCCGATTGGTAGTAGAGGCTTTCGACAACACGCGAGCCAAATATTATAGCGCAGCGCACGGACTAGAATTTACAATAAATTATCAAAGTCAGCTAACAATTGCTTTCTCTTCTCTCGACAAATCACGCAATAAGCCCGAGAATCACTCGTAGTAAGCCCATCTATCAGCCATTGGCTGATTTGTACAAGGCGTGCTCGGTCGTTACAGAGATCGCCGCGGGACGCGGTCACCTGTCCACGCGTGCGCACGTGATTGCGCTCGTATTCGTATAATAGTATTATACTTGTATTCGTATAATAGCTCGTATTCGAAAAAAATAAAAAAAAAGTGCTCAAGGTCACAAGGCGCGCATGACGTTTTTGTTTGCCCCTCACATTACTCCCTGCTTAGCTTTCAGCACTTTCGTCAGGACAAGACAAGAGAAAATGTGATTGCAGCGTGTAACAAATCTTTGTAACTCCGCTCATACAGGACGAGTTTTCAAAATTTTCGCGGCGTTGAATTTGTAAGGCGATACGCTTTTCCAGTAGATTATTTCCATGGATACTCAAAAAAAGTGTATCAGGGCCCCTTTAACTTTTGAAAGAACAAAGCTAGTTGCAGCTTATACAGAGAAACATTGTACACATGTTGCGAAACGTCCAAGTAAAGTGTTCGTAACTGTATAACGCCTTTATTATTAGTGTTTTACTGCTTAAAGTAGAGTATGGCGAGATACAAAAAAAAATATCTCTTATGCGCACGGACGTGCGCCATAATTGGAAAGCTTTCTAACATTCCACATACGAACGATGCACCTCTGTTGCGATGGTTGCTGACAGCAATCAGCAGGCACATCGGTTATCGCTTGTGTTGCGGCTAGGAAAACGTGCGTCACCACAGCGACAACCATTGTTGCCGCCCTGGCGAGGCAGCACACGCCACCTAATACCGCCCGTGTTTTTTGTTTTTTTCGCACGGGTCGTTTGGATCACTCCGATATGATGTGCAAGCAGGTACGTCACGCTGACTTTGGTTTTATTTTGCTGATGCCTGAAATAAGCAACCAACCATTGATCATCAACAGATACAAGGTAGAAACTTTAATTAGACATCTTACCAAACGATACATAATTCAGCCCTGTAATTTATTTTCAGTAAAACGTTTCGTTCGGTTACTTGGTGCATGTTAATAGAAAGTTACGCTATAGCAAACCACCTGGGAAACTTAGACGAATGAAAAGAGAGTTCACTGTCTGTTCTTCCATCTAGCCCTGCCGAGGTGGCCTAGTAGCTAAAGTACTCGGCTGCTGACCCGCAGGTTGCGGAATTGAATCCCGGCTGTGGCGGCTGCTTTTCCGGTGGAGAAGGAAATGTTGTAGGCCCATGTGTTCAGATTCCGGTGCACGTTCAAGAACCCCAGGTGGTCGAAATTTCCGGAACCCTCCACTACAGCGTCTCTCATAATCAAATGGTGGTTTTTGGACGTTAAACCCCACATATCTATCAATTAATCAACGGAAGGCTCTGGAAATGCCGCAACATTTTACTTGCATGTAAACTAATACACTCACCTCGACCATTTTTGCAGCCATCAAAAATGTGGCTAACCTGGCCGGGGTTTGACCACACGTATATTGAGTACCATAACAACATAAAAAACATGGTGATTAACTCTTGCATTGTCGAAATAAACATGAAAATGCAATCCATCAGTCACATCTTGAAAATTCAGATGCAAAAGTGTTGTCTATAAACCTACTATTGAACATTTGTTCAAATAATCCCAATGGTCTACTCAGTCTGCCCATTCAGAGTGTAAAAAAGTCCTAAGTACTCAGTAAACGCTTGCGTGCTGTCGCACAGATTACAATTATTGGTAGACTTGACACTCATTCACAGGTCACGCTTTACCTACCCACCCAATAATATTTCATAGTCACCACCACAAAAGTAGACATCATGATCGCCATGCACATACATTTCAATTTCGAAATTGCTATCAACACGCGCGTTTTCTTACGTCAATCAAGGCATCTAAAAATAATAACAGCAGCGTTAAATAATATTTAGGCCTTGATTACCGAGTGGCTAAGCGTTTTGTTTTCTCGTAGTCACTGAAGAACTACAAGGAGATATTTTGGTGGCATTTGGCAATAAAGACGCAGCGGAAGACGTGAAGCTCTTATGACGCATACAAGCCGACTTCATGTTCGCTGCTTCTCCGATAGAAAAGTTAGAAATGCTGCACATCGAGAACATAACCTTTACACGGGTGAATCGTCGTAAGACGTTGATTTCTCTACGGGAAGATTGACAAGTGTTTCATCCTGCCGTTTATTCGGAAAGCCGTGTTTTTGAAGTTAGTGTATTGCATAGCCTGTTTCGCCCAAACATCAGTTGTTTGAAAGCAGTAACATTTTAAAAAAGTATATAATGTATATTTGAAGTGAACTTGCAAGATGTAGTTCTCATAACTACGAAACAGAGATTGAGCGTACTGGTACAGGGTTGTTTGGCTGAGAAATTAGCTGCTTGGTACTTTTCTGTGGTGATATTTTGGAGAATCAGCATTGCTTACCATGCGCATTCACAGCATTCGAGCACAAGCAGTACACAACAGTCCTTTCTTTGTTAAATGCGGCGTATATACCGGTACTGATGACGCAAAATTGAGAATTCAGCCTTGCTTATCGTCTTTTTTGCGCAGCGCATACCTCACCGCTGGTTTTTATCACGCAAACAATATTCTTGTGAATGTATTCACTACTTTGGAGTAGAAAAATAGTCCGGCACTCAAGATGGCAGCCATTGTGTATTTTTTTAACACAAAACACATCGTCGTTCTCTTCTTCGCACCACAACGCATAAAGATAACCGAAATTAGCTGCAACCCCGCAACATCGACCTCCGGCGACTAAAGCACCAACCCGGCGCCTGTTAGCAAGTGTTGGACGAGAGGCACAGCTTCAGGCGAATGACGCGTACGATGTCGGAAGATGTGGAGGGCATCCAAGAATTGAAAGGGGCTATATCATAGATAACATGAGTTACCTGCCGTAGCACAAAGTAAGGTCCGAAATACTTGGGAAGAAGCTTTTCAGCCAGGCCAGCATTCCGCGACGGAGTCTACAGAAGAACGATGTCGACAAAAATGAAGTAGACGTTCCGATGGTGGCTGTCATAGCGATGTTTCAAGTGGAGCTGCGAGTCCGAAAGACGTCAATGAGCAATCTTACGGGCCTTTTCGGCTGTGCTAACAGCGCGGCGAGCATAAGCTGTGAACAGGTCGGCAGGGTGGGGTACAATTGTGTCTAACGGCAGTGTCGGGTCTCTTCCATAAAAATTGTAAAAGGGAGAATATCCAGCAGTGTCGTGACGTGAGGTATTGTAAGCGAAAACGACAAAAGGTAGCGTGATCTGTCAGTCGCTATGAATGGTCGACCTGTATACATGGCGAGCATGTCAGTGAGCGTATACGATTCAAACGTTCTGTGAGGCCATTCGTTTGAGGAATTAGAGGTGGTTGCAACCTTCTGCTTGGTTGCAGAAGAACGAAGTAGGTCTTCGATTATTTTAGATAGGAGTAGCGGCCGTGGTCGGTGACCAGTTGACAAGGAGCACCGTGATGTACGATAAGGTCTTGGATAAAAAAATTGGCAGATCCCACGTACAATGCGAATCGATGATATGCGAAGCACGAATAAGAAAGGTTGATATGTCACTTTAAAATCAGCACAACGTTACGAGGTGGACCTGAATGATACCGTACATGACTTCCTTGTCATGATTATCATGATTGGATCTGTTGTTTGCCTTCGTCATCTATTCGAGTCAGGTGATACCAAACTTAGTATGTGTAGAGCTAGCGAAATGGCCGCGAGCACGCTATTAGCTTGGTATGTTTGATGTTCTTATGACACGCGTGTCAGGATTATCATGTTTGCACCAGTCATATATATCGTCATCCATTGACCTCACGTAACACGAAATTTGTTATATGTGGAGCTTGCAAAACGGTGGCAAGCACATCATGAAGGGCCCGATGTACTCCAATGTAGCGTTGACGCGCGCGCACGCTGGGCACAGCGTCGCTACGTTAGCGAAACGCGAGCATTCTTCAGTCTGACGCCAGGCGCGACCGGCGCGACCAGCGTCCGTCGGCACGGTACGACGGCAACCGGCGCGAAATTCGCACTGATGCGTTCCCGAGGCAACACTGCGTCTTTTCGTGACGGAGGGATGCCGGACGCGCTGAAATGCGCATGCGTCAAAGCAACGCAGCGCGGCGCACGCCGGCGACTATATGGCGAAACCGGCGCCTGGCGTCGTAACGACGGAGTGACGGGACGAAGTGAACGCCCGCGAGCACACGCACCACGTCACGTCGAAATGTATTCGGGCCTTGATTATGTAGTCATGTTTTCACATAAAACGCATATCATGATTATCATGTTTGCACCAGTCACATACCTTTGTCATCCATTGACCTCACGTACTATCACATTTGGCATATGAGAAGTTAGCGAAACTGCCACGAGCGCATCATGAGCGTGGAATGTAGTCATGTTGTTACATGATACGCATGTCAGGATTATCATGTTCGGATGTGTCATTTACCTATGTCGTCTAGACGTATATCTTAATACCGAGTTTGTACATGTGAAACTAGCGATACGGCCGCGAGCGTCATGAGCCCAGCAAGAAGTCAAGTTTTTTACGTGACACGCTTCTCATGTTTATCATGTTTGCACCGGTATCATACTTTCGTCATCCATTAATGTCCCGTATTACAAAAGTTATTATAAGTGAAGCTAGCCAAACGGCCTCCAGTGCATCATGAGCTTGGTATGTAGTCATGTTGTTACATCACACGCATCTAATGGTTATCATGTTTGCACCAGTCATTACGGTACGTGAATGGATGACCTTCGTCATCCAATCACGTACTGTAATATCAAATTTGGTATATGTTACGCTAGCGAAACAGCCGCGAGCGCATCATCAGCGTGGCATGTAGTCATGATTTTACATTAAACGCATGTCATGATTTTCATGTTAGGGTCTGTCGCTTGTGTTTGCCATGAAATCATGTCATACCATACCAGTTTTGCAACACGCCATGTAAACGGAACCACCGCAAGAGCTGCAGGATCTTGTAATGTAAATGAAGACATCTATGATATATATGTCGTGATTCTTGTGTCACGACTATTGAAACATGTTCTTTATACAGTCATGTTATGCCATACTAAGTTTGGTACTGATACCATTATCGAAACGACCGGGAGACCTGAAAGTCGTCGGTGGCTACATAGATAGATAGATAGATAGATAGATAGATAGATAGATAGATAGATAGACAGATAAATAGATAGATAGATAGATAGATAGATAGATAGATTCAAAGTCACCAAAGTTCGCTAAGAAATGCGTCGCATTTAAAAGTCAGTGACGTCTGTAGCGCAGCTGCTTGAAACAGGTCTCGTAATGGCCAAACGGGTCGAATAATCTGTAGCGATGACGGCCCAAGTGTTACCGGTAATAAAAAGAGGAAAAAAGGCACAGCAGGTCAAGGCCAACACGATAGAAAGGCTCGGCAGGTATTTAGATCTGTTGAAGGAGCCCGGTGGGTTGTAGAGCTGGTCTTTTGAGGCATTAGCACGACTCGTAAGAAGCAACATATCGTTGTACGTAACGGTAGAGGCCGGGCCAGAAAAAGTGTCAGCGGACATGGTCATGCGTTCTAGCAACACCAAGCTGGCCAGCCGTCGGTACATCATGTTGTTGCTGATGTACGGTCGAGCACAAATGAGTGGGTACTGCAAGTAGTAGTTCCTGTCCCACAGGTGCATGTTGCTTTAGTGTAGGATGCCGTCTATGACGACGAACATTCGAAGTGAACTGTCTGTAGAGCCAGTGTTCAGGCGGTCGATTAGATCTGGTAGGGACGCGTTACGCCGTTGCTCACATCTTATGTGGCCGAAATAGGAAAGCGAGGAAATACACATAAACGAATCATCCATTACGTGATCTGGAGCTTCAACGGGGTACCGAGAGAGGCAGTTGGCGTCTTGGTGTAAACGGCGGGACTTGTAAACCAATGTGGATGTGAATTCCTGGAGGCGCAGAGCCCAACGAGCAAGATGCCCTGTTGGATCTTTCAGAGCTGAAAGCCCGCACATAGCATGGCGGTCAGCGGTAACATTGAAAGGCCGGCCATATAAATAGGGGTGGAATTTACTAACTGCCCATGCAAGTGCCAGGCACACGCACTCAATTATAGAATAATTGTGTTCGGCATAAGCAAGGAGCCGGCTGGCATACGGAAGCACTCGATTATGACCGGATTGACAATGAACTAACACCGCGCCAATACCGTAGCCACTAGCATCACTGCGGATCTTGGTTGGAGCGGACGGGTCGAAGTGGGCGAGAATCGGTGGCGTGGTCAGAAGCTTTATGAGGCGAGAAAAAGCTGTGAATTGATAAGGACCTCCCTCAAATGACGTATTTTTCTTCAGTAAAACATGGAGGGGACGTTCGTCCTCTGCGTAGTTTCGACGAATAGTCAGAATTATGAGCATAGGCCCACAATACTTCAAACGTCCTTGGCACAAGTCGCTACGGGAAAATCGAGGACAGCGTGAAGTTTGTCGGGATCGGGGCAGATACCAGATGAGTCAATGAGATGCCCTAGAATAGTAACTTGGCAATGCCCAAAACAGCATTTCGAAGAATTAAGTTGGAGCCCAGACTCACGAAATACTGATAGAATGGAGGAACGTCAGTTGAGGTGAAACTCAAAGGTTGGGGAAAACACAATCGCGTCATCCAGATAACACCGACAGACGGACCATATAAAGCTGCGCAACAGTGTGTTCATCATCTGCTCAGATGTGGCCGGCCCATTGCACAAGCTGAACGGCATTACCTAGAATCGCTAGAGACCGTCAGGCGTTACAAACGCGGTATTCTTGCGATCGAGGTCGTCCACGGCGACTTGCCAGTAACCAGAGCATAGGTCTATCGGAGAAAAATAGGTTGCACCATGAAAGCAATCCAGGGCATCATCAATACGAGGAAGCGGGTCGAGATCCTTTTTGGTCACTTTGTTTAAATGCTGATATTTCACGCAGAAAGGCCAGGTATCCTCTTTCTTTTCAACAAATAATACAAGGGACGGCCACGGACTCGAAGATGGCTCTATTATGCCTTTTGTGAGCACCTTATTCACCTCCTGTTGGATAACTTGGCCCTCCGAAGGTGACACTCGATAGAGAAACCTATGAATTGGGGCATGATCACCGGTACTTATGGGGGGTTTGACTTGCGAGATTTGACCTAAGAGCCTACAGTGAAAGTCAAATAAGTCCGAATAGGCCGTGAGAAGATTACTGAGGTTTTTGACTTGAGACAGCAACAGGTCTGGGGCAATCATCTTGGTTACATTGTTGTGCGTTGTAGATGTGGCTGTTTCGGTGCTATGCGCGTTCATCGGGATGGCTGTGGCCAGTTCACGGGACACCTGTGAGATCTGGCACTTATGCGATGGTGAAAGATTGGCGAGAACAATGCCTTGTTGTGGGGTTTTAGGAAAGAGTCTGAAGTTCAGAAGAGGAAGGCACGTCTTGTTCACTGTAAGAGTTAAAACAGTGTACAGAGAGGAAACGTTGCGGGCCAGTAAAAGACCTTGAGTGGAAGCGACCACGTAATCCCCATCCAGCACACTGGGATATGGTTCAGCAGTGACACAAGTTAGGGTTTGTGGTTGGAGGCGAAGAAACTAGGCACACGAAGGCTTGTTCTGTGTCAAATTCGATGCGTTGGAGGCCTCAGGAATGTCAAGTCGCACAACACCGGCTGAGCACTTAATTACAGTGGAGTGATCAGACGAAAAATCGAGTCCGAGGATGACAATATGAGGACAATGAGTGAGAACAAAAAAGATAACGGTCGTCTGGTGGTCGGCGAACCTCACACGTGCGGTGCACATTCCGAACACAGTCGGATTTGCTCCACTAGCTCCACGTATATACGGACAAAGACTCGGCTGGTGTAAAGACCTCATTTATTCGTGCACGGAGGTCAGGGCTCAGAATTCAAAAATGTGCGCCGGTGTCAATGAGGGCAGTAACAGGAAGGCCATCCATTTCTTCATCGAGCAGGTTTCGGTCCGTTTTCAGGGTCAGCAGAGGGTTTTCGGGTAGGAAGTTCAATATAGCGTCACCCCTGAGAGCTGCATTGCTCAGTTTTCCGAGGAAGGGCGTCCAGTAGGGCGGGGCGACAAATAGCGACGGTGCAGAAGTGACCTGGAGCAACGGTCATGCGCGGACAGCGAACGGCTGGAACGGCGGACTGACATCGCAGGAGCGCCATTGTATGGTCCATTGTCACGAGCACCATATTGCAGGGGCCAGTGGTTGTCATCAGGTCGATAGCCAGAAAACGACCGAGTTGGATAGGTGCGAGATCGACAATAGCGGGAGATGTGCCCTACACCATGGCAACGGAAACAGATCGGCTTGTAATCCTGCGTTTTTCACTGAGCAGAGTCAAGATAGCGGCGGAATCTTTCTGGTGCAGGAGAAGGCGTTATGGTACTGACCCTAGGTTCCATCAACGAGCATACGGGCTGCAGTTCAACATTTGCCAGCTGCTCCCTCACAATCTACTGGATCAACGAGATCATTGGTCGATCATCAGATGGACTGGTCAGAAAAGATGGTAGAGACGCTGCCTCGATTTCTCGACGCACGATGCGAATTACGCTCTCTTTGGTAGATGGTTGGCAGCATGGCGGCTGAAGGTCCTCGCAAGATGAAGTAGCGTTGTGTTCTGAAGTCGCAAGAAACTCTTGACGACTCGGCGACTCTTCAGCTCTTTAAATCGACGGCACTCTTTGATAACGTCAATCGTCGAACAAACCTTAGACATGAGTAAGTAAAAAGCGTCATCCGCGATTCCTTTGAGCAAATGGCTTGCTTTGTATTTCTCGGTCATGTTGGAGTCGACACGACGGCAAAGGGTGAGAACGTCAAGGATGTAAGTGACATAGGTTTCGGTCGTAGTTGGTGCCCGATAAGAGAGCACTTTAGAAGTAGCACGCTGGCGTCCAACGGTTTTACCAAATAGATCATGAAGCCTCTGTTTGCAAGCATCCCAGCTGGTTATGTCATCTTCGTGAGCTTCGAACCACGCACCTGCTGTTCCGCAGAAATAGAAGCCAACGTTGGCAATTATTATCGTAGGGTCCCACTGGTACACCACCGCAAACCGTTCGAACTTATCCTGTCGTCAATGTCATTGTAGTTGGTACCGCAGAAGTTCCCTGGATTGCGCGGTTGCGTCACTCCGACCAGCTGTGCAGGCTGCACCAGAGTCACCGCTGAAACAGGAGTGGCAGAATTGGTTTCTATTGACATGGTCGGGCAGTCGAGAACACGTCCGCTGCGAAGTTCCATCTTGCGTCGTACCCGGCACCTCAACCGAAATGTTGCGAATGCATTTACTACCTCAGAGCAGAAAAATAGTGCAGCAGTAAGATGGCAGCCATTGTGTATTTTTTGAACACCAAACGCGTCGTCGGGCGCTTCTTTGCACAACCCCGCATAGAGATAGCCACAGTTAGCTGCAACCCCGCAACGAAATATTCTAGCTTGTTTCTACTTCACGTATTACGGGTTTGTAGGCATTCCGTATGGCCAGGAAACTTGTGTACTTGGTAGCCTATTTTCATGTAGTGGATCTTTTATTGGGCAGCTTATAAATAATGAACCTCATGAAAGCTTCAGCTTCTGAACAATCACAATTATTACAGCTTCAAATGAATGGTTAAATGTAAATCACCATCAATAATGACTTAGGTTAACTAGAAGAACTATTGGACACGTCATACCGCAGATTTCAAGTCGCTATGCTTCTCTTTTTCTTTCCTCGTTGTGTACTTCTCTCATCTTATAGCTTTTCTGTTTTTAGTTACACAGCAGAGTGAGGAGTAATGGTAAAGCTATAGTAATGGTAGATCTTTCTTGACCCTCATAGCCAATTGAACGGTCGCATTATATTTCCCTTCCTCTGTGAATGACGTTCAGACGTGTGCAGTTGCCAGCCGATGTTATCAAGAGGTCGCTCGTGTTCACAGCTATGCATGCGTAGACGAGGTCAAAGTGTCGATGCGCGTGGACGCGCGGAAGACGCGTAAAGACCTATTACGAGCCCATGGCATCAGCCGTGTTCTCTGCGCTCAAGTGCTTTAAGGTACGGCACATACAGTTACGCAGTCACCACAAACCTAAATTGCTACACACACACACACACACACACACACATATATATATATATATAGATATATAGATAGCTTATGCGCTGTAGCACACGAGCGAAGGAGGTCATCGACAACTTTGGACAGGAAAGAGCGGCCGCGGTCCGTAAGCAGCTGTCGGGGTGCACCATGGTGTAAGATGACGTCATGAAGAAGAAAATCCGCGACGTCAGTGGCGCAACTGGTTGGCATGGCCTTTGTTATCGCGTAACGGGTCGCATAATCTGTGGCGACGGCAATCCATTTATTTCCGAGTGTCGTCGTCGGAAAAGGGCCAAGAAGGTCGAGTCCCACGCGATGAAATGGTTCAGAGGGGACTTCAATTGGGTGAAGATATCCAGCTGGCAGCAAAGAAGGTCTTTTCCGGCGCTGGCAGAGGTCGCAAGTGGCGACATATCGACGTACGCTGCGGTACAATCCAGGCCAGAAAAATCGACGTCGCACGCGGTCGTATGTGCGGGAAACGCCGAGGTGTCCCGCTGTTGGTGCGTCGTGAAGTTGTTGAAGTATGGCAGGCCGTAGATGACGAGGGATGACAAGCAGAAGCTCAGGGCCTTCAGTGGTGACGTTGCGGCGGTAGAGGATGCCGTCATGCAGCACGAACATACGGGATTCAGCGTCATGGCTGTCAGACTGGATGGCGTCGATGATAGTGCGCAATGACTCATCCCGTCGTTGTTCGATGCGCATATCGCTGACGTCTGTGAACGCCATTACTCTGCTCTCCAGGTCAGGCGCAACGGGATCAGGAGGATCTACCGGATATCGAGAAAGACAGTCTGCGTCCTTGTGCAAACGGCCAGACTTGTAGCTGACGCTAAACGAAAATTCCTGAAGCCTCAGAGCCCAGCGAGCCAGACGTCCAGTCGGGTCCTTTAGAGAAGTCAGCCAACAGAGGGCGTGGTGGTCCGTAACGACAGTGAAAATGCGACCATATAAATATGGCCGAAACTTGGCGACGGCCCAAACTAAAGCTAGACACTCTCTCTCGGTGATGGAATAATTCATCTCCTGGGGAGAAAGCAGGCGACTGGCGTAAGCTATCACGCACTGTCTACCGTGGTGCCGCTGAGCGAGAACTGCGCCGATACCGTGGCCACTGGCGTCGGTGCGAACCTCTGTGGCAGCAGAAGGATTAAAGTGGGCAAGTATGGGGGGCGTAGTTAGGTAGCCGATGAGAGCGGCGAACGCTTGAGCCTGCTCAGGGCCCCATGAGAATGTGGTATCCTTCTTCAGCAAATCTGTCAGTGGCCGGGCAACGTCGGCGAAGTTTTTCACAAAACGGCGAAAGTAGGAACATAAGCCGACGAAGCTACGGACATCGGATGTAGAACGGGGCACTGGAAAGCTACGGACGACGCGGATCTTTTCGGGATCTGGTTGGACACCATCGGCGTTTACAATATGGCCCAGAATGGCAATCTGACGGTGACCAAATTGACACTTCTTGGAATTGAGTTGTAGCCCAGCTGTTCTGAAGACTGCGAGAATTGCAGCGAGACGGGTCAGGTGGCTATCGAAAGTAGATGAAAAGACTATCACATCGTCTAGGTAACAAAGACAAGTAGACCACTTGTAACCACGCAGGAGAGAGTCCATCATTCGTTCGAATGTGGCAGGGGCGTTACAGAGTCCAAAAGGCATGACCTTAAACTGGTATAAACCATCTGGTGTAATGAAGGCCGTCTTCTCGCGGTCCATTTCATCGACAGAAATCTGCCAGTAGCCGGACCGAAGATCTATAGACGAGAAGTATGTAGCCCCGTGTAGGCAGTCCAACGCGTCATCGATGCGTGGTAGCGGGTACACGTCTTTGCGTGTGATCTTGTTTAGGTGGCGATAGTCAACGCAGAAGCGCCAGGTACCATCTTTTTTCTTCACAAGGACGACAGGGGAGGCCCAAGGACTACTTGATGGTTCTATGACACCTTTGTTGAGCATTTTGTCCACTTCTGCTTGGATAACTCTACGCTCAGTGGGGGAGACACGATAGGGGCGTCGGCGAATAGGACTGGCGTCACCAGTATTTATACGGTGCTGAACAGTGGATGTTTGCCCTAGAGGTCTGTCGTCGAAAGAAAAAATGTCGGTATATGACGCGAGAAGGCGATGGATGTCATTGGCTTGCGCAGGATTGAGGTCGGGTGCAATCATCTTCGAGAAACGATCTGGCCGAGAACAGGTGCTGTTCGCTACAGGAGACTGAAGTAAATCAATCTCGGTGGTGAGCGCTGCTATTTCGAATTCGTCAGCATTAGATACGCTGGCCAAGAACATGCCACGAGGAAGCACTTGAGGGCACAAGCTGAAATTGAGAAGTGGAAGCGAGGTACAATTGTCACTAACAGTCACAAGCGTATGGGGAATGGCAATGTTGCGGCTCAAGAGGACGTCGGCGAGAGGAAGGAGGACATATTGACCATCGGGAACTTGGGGCTGTGCGGTCAAAACGACGAAGGTGGCTGCCTGAGCTGACAGCCGCACATCCTGAAGAGAGCACAGGCGCGGCGGGGCAGTGTGGGGTTCAGCGACTATCTGAGGCAACTCTAGCTGAAGAACGCCTGTAGCACAATCGATCAGAGCAGAATGATTCGACAAGAAGTCCAGGCCTAGGATAATGTCATAAGGGCAGTGGTCAATCACGGCTAAAATGACAGAAGTAGTGTGGTCCTTTATACGTAAGCGGGCAGTGCACAGACCGAGAACCATCGGCGTGCCGCCATCGGCCACACGGAGCATTTGTGCAGCCGCTGGTGTCAGAACTTTCTTTAAACGTGTGCGTAGGCTTGAACTCATGACCGAAATGCTTGCGCCGGTGTCGACAAGTGCTTGTACAGGTTCGCCGTCTACTTTAACGTCTATTACACTTCGTCTGGTGGGAACGGAAAGAGGATTTGCTGCGGAAGTCGTCAATGCAGCACCACCTCCGGGGGCTGCATTTCTCAGTTTTCCGAGACAACGCGGCCGGAAGCCACGGGGGACGAGAAGCGCCGTGGCTGCGGCGAACGGGACGATGGACGACGTGTTTGCGGCGATCGAGACTGGTGCCCACGTGGTGAAGGCGAGCGGCTGTACCAAGTGTTCCGAGAATGGTCAATGGCATTGGGCTCTTCGGCAGGTGGAAAGGTGCGGGCGGTATCGTCGAAACGGGTCATATTGGTCGTTGCGCGATGTGCCGAGGACCATGTGTTGCGGCAGTAACGGGCAATATGTCCAACGCGGTGGCAGTTGAAACATATAGGGCGGTCATCTGCAGTTCGCCACTCAGCCGGGTTGCGAGTACGTGGAGAAGACCGTCGGTCGGAGAAGGGCATCACGAAAGGGCGTTCGCTGACTCTAGGCGCGGTGACATGGCACACGGAATGCACTCCGATGTTTTCAAGCTCCTGGCGCACGATGGCTTGAACAAGAGGAACAGTAACAGGAGTGGCATCGGTACTGCGCGAATAGAACGCCGAGGGCGCCATAGCTTCCAGTTCACGACGAACAATGCGTGTAAGGTCTCCCGGCGGCGATGCACGTTGTGGTGTTGACTGGTCCTCGCAAGTAGATGTTGCAGCGGTGTTTGGGAGTCGAGCGAATGTTTGTAGAATGCGGCGACTTTTCACTTGCTCGAACTGACGACACTCTTTGATGATCGCGTCTACGGTGGAACAGCCCTTGCACATCAGGAGATTGAACGCGTCGTCGGCAATCCCTTTCAGAACATGTCCCACCTTGTCACCTTCTGTCATGTCGCTTTCGGCCTTTCGGCAAAGGGCCAGCACGTCTTGAATGTAAGCGAGGTATGACTCCGTAGGGGATTGGGCACGGCAGGCCAATTCCTTTTTGGCGGCGATCTTCCGACTGGCGGTTTTGCCAAACACCTCTCGCATCTTTGCTTTGCATTGGTCCCAGCTTGTGAGTTCTTCTTCATTGTTCTCATACCACACCTTGGCCGTGCCTCTCAAATAGAACAGCACATTAGCCAACTGAAGTGTGGGATCCCATCTGTTCGGCACACTCACTCGTTCAAACATGGCCAGCCAATCATCAACGTCGACGCCATCGGTTCCGCAGAATGTACCGGGATCCTTGAGAGGCGTGAAAACGTACGGTTTGCGACGCCATGTTCGTCGGAGACGCTGACGTTGACGCGGAGGGCTGAGCATTGGCCATGGCTGGAAGGGCGATGCGACGTCCGCTGCGGAGCTCCGTTGCCTGATGGTTACCCAGCACCTCCACCAATATGTTACGAGGTTGGTTGCTTCTGAGCAAGATGTATTTGCAGAGTAAAAACTACAGGCAAGAGACACAATGGCTGATTGGCCCAGTCGCGCGCCTGTCAGTCGCACCTCTTCCTTTTCTTCCTCTCCGTAGCAATATATATATATATATATATATTGTGATGTACTGACTGAGAACAAGTGACAACACCCGATCCTGGGCCAGCTGTTTTTATTCTGTCTTATTCTTCCTCTACCTTCCCTTAGCTGCCCACACGCCCGAGCCCCAGCGTTTTTCTTCGTCCTGACACTCGGCCATGACTGCGCGCGCGGAGCTGGCGGCAAAGTTTCTGCTGTGTGGGCTTGGCTGCATCGTGGTGGTCATCCCGAACCACAATGCAACATGGAGTGACGGTCTGGGGGAAGCGTCTCTGGTGAACGACACTGGCTGCCTCGAGCCGGTCGGCCAACGCCACGGTGCGCCTCTGCTTGAAGAGCTGTCAGTGTGTACTCAGGTGGGCCGAAATGGCTTTGTCGCGGCGCTTGAACTCTTCCATGGTACAACGTTTGCTGACAACTCGTAGAATACCGCTCAGGCGGACGGCCCTGACTGTTCCAGCAATGTCGCAGAGTAACCTGGAAATGTTGGTGGACTGAACTGCAGTGGGACGCTTTGTGAGGCAGCTGTGTGGACGTTTGTGCTATTTCTCGAAGTGAGTTGCGACGCAGCTCATGGTTGGGCATCAATACCACAGTAGAACTCTCTGAAGTTGTCCAGCTGGTGGCTTCTGGCGAACTGTCGCGGGCAGACTTGGTGTGCTGGGAGGAAACAGCACGAGGGCTGGTCTTCGACAAGTTCTCAATGACAATGGCCTCAGCCTGGCTAGGTGTCTGGATTTTCTCAAAGGAAATATCCCTTGGGAGCCAAGTGTCTGCGCGGCTGAGCGTATGTGCGTCTTCGAAAATGAATGTATGAGTCGTCTGGAAACATGGCTGTGTCAGGTTACGGCGGATCTTCTTCGCATCCTCGGAAAGGCCTGCTTCGTAAAGCGGTAAAGAGTGCATTTTGTTTCCGATGATCATGGTCTGGTGGGGTTCAGTTGTGTCTGGTACGATAGATGTGAGCGCCTCCATGTCCTCAAACGACAACGAGTGCGAGGACAGTATCTCCTGAGGAAGGTCTGGTGGTGGTATTCTCGGGTCTAATACCGTTGCAGAGTTCACGACCTGCAGAGGAGGACTGTGGTCACTTTGGTCAGGGTCAGCAGCAGGAAACTCCTCGATATACTTCATTTTTCGAGAGGCGTCTTTTTGCAAGGCGGAAATGCTCTCGTGTTCAGTTACAGAATCATTTAAAGCGTGCAGACCCGCTTCCCTCTGGTCAAGGATGAGCGTGGTGAAGTTCACAGGCACGTGCGTTTGATGACGTGGTAGAATGTCCAGTAAGATGGAGGCTGGTGCCTCAGCGTCTACCGAATGGTCTGACGACTCCGGATGGCGTTCGTTGGGGCCTGTCTCAGGGCGTTTTGCAAAACTTGCCGTGAGAGACCTACCGGACACAAGTGCACCATCGGGCCGCTGCTCCATGACAGATGAAATGCCTGTGCAAGGCAGTCGCACTATAATAATTGTTCCCTAGATCTTCGTCACCGAGAGATGACAGGATGGTAGGGGCTCGAATTGCATCCTCAGGTCGGGCTGTTCCGGAGTTCCGTCCTGAGAGAAGGTCGAGTTGCATGAGCAGGTGGCACAGGGAATCGGACCGAAAGCAGCTATGAGCTTGAAGCTCCACTCCGCCCATGACTGCTGCTTCCAACCTTCATACCAGTGCCACGCCGCTGCACCTTCCCGAAGACGGTCTACAGCCACGGTCCATTTCTGATTTTCTGTCCAGGCCTCGCGCATTGCTATCGCGTTAACGGTTGCCACCCAGCTGTCGGCGTCGTTCCGGACTTCGTGGAATTCCGGTAGTTCGCAGACGGCTGGTGATTGTGAGATGGCAGGTGGCAACGCAGAGATCACGGACACGAAGCAGTCGAGCTGGTGTGAGAGCTCGATCAGAGAAGACCGAAGCTCCCTGCGTTGCTCCGTTGTGCTTGCCTCAAGGTCGTATGAGGCAGCTACATCCAACATTGCGTTAATGTCACGCAATGCTGGCAACATTGTAGGAGCTCGCTCCGTGATCAACGCTGTCAGTTCTTTAGTCTCGGCGCGGAGCAGTGCGATGGTATGCCGCAGCTCCTAGGCACTGTCGCACGAGGCCTCTGAACCGCTTTGGTTCGCGTCCGTGAAGTACGTGGTCCTAGTAGTACTCACGCTGGTGACACGCACGTCCAAGGAAGCAAGAACAGCGTTTCTTGGCGGCTCATGTGTTGGCAGAGTTGCGGACAGAGAATGTAGGCCGCGGGAAGCTTGAACAGCATTCCCAAACGACAGGAGTCCGTGCGTATTACGGCCGCGAAGTGGTAGCATAGTGTCCATTGGGTGATACCCTGGTACCACAGAGGAGGCATGGACACCGTCCATGAATGGTCTGATGGGCAGCTGAAGCGGCGGCCGGGTTCTTGACTACATCGCCAAAGAAGTGTGAACGGCGTTCCTGGTTGGAGAAGCCCGCACTGCCGACGAACCACGAAGACACGTACCGGTGGCTTCCCGCAGAGGGTTCACTTGTCGGCTTGCGCTGACGGCAGAATCCATAGCCAAGGACGCGTGGATGGCGTCCCTTGTGAAATGGTACCGGTAACGTGTACTCCAGCCGCCGAGGAGGCCTCGACACCGTCCCCGAACGGTGGTGGCAGTGGCGGCAGGTGAACAGCTGCTGAGGAGGCGCTGACGCCGTCCTCAAGCGGCGCTTATCACGGCTGTCCTGGATGACGAAGCCGGGACATAAGACTTCTTCGTCGACTGCGCCATTGTAATGAGCGAGACAGACAACAAGAGACAACACCCGATCCTGGGCCAGCTGTTCTTATGCTGTCTTCTTCTTCGTCTACCTTCCCTTAGCTGCCCACGCGCCCCAGCCACAGCGTTTTTCTTCGTCCTGACAATATATATATATATATATATATATATATATATATTGTAGCGAAGAGGAATGCCCACTACTCTGGAGAGACCTTGGCTGAGTGAGCCACGGAGTAGGTCGCGGTGGCATGGCTGATGGCAGTGACGTAAAAGTCTGAAGAGGTGGTCGAGCGGACCCTTCAGCATAGCTTAGAGGTTCAGTTACCTCGGCACAGGCAACGGGGGTCGGCAACGATGAAGCGTCACGGACAGATGGAAGAGCCGCGCAAACTTGCTCCTGGATGGCCTGGCGAAGGTTTGCTGGAAGAGGTGACTGTGGTTGGCCGACTGTCGATAGCAGCGATAGCTGACGAGCGACTTCAGCACGAACAAACTCCTTGATCTGCGATAGCAGGGACTCAAGGTCAGAGGTGGTGGTTAGGCTTGAGAGTGTGTCATCCGCGACGTTAGGGCATCGCGTGAGGAGACGCTGTCGTCGGAGCTCGTCGAAACTCTGACACAACTCGATGAGCTCAGAGACAGTCACAGGGTTCTTCGAGAGCAGCATTTGAAAGGCGTCGTCGGGAATGCCTTTCATGATGTGTCGTACCTTGTCAGTTTCCGCCATCTTCGGGTCGACACGCCGGCAGAGGTCGAGGACGTCTTCGATGTAGCTAGTGAATGTTTCACCAGTTTGTAGGGACCGGCTTCGTAGACGTTGTTCTGCGCGAAGTTTCCGCACACCTGGGCGTCCAAAAACATCTGTGATGCAGGCTTTGAAGGTCGTCCAAGTGGGGATATCCGCCTCTTGGTTTCTGTACCATAGCTTGGCAACATCCGTTAAATAAAACATCACGGTACCAAGCTTCGCGGGATCGTCCCATTTTTTAGTAGCACTGGCTCGTTCATAAGATTCCAGCCAATCCTCAATGTCTTTCTCATCGGTGCCGCTGAAGATGTCTGGTTCTCGCAAGAGCTGGGCACCGGGACAGCCCCTACGTGGTGAAGCCGGTGGGGGTGTGAAGACAGCGTCGTCAGGCATGACGTACGGCAGCTTTCGGCTACGGAGTTCCAGGACTGGGGAAGACCGCAGCACTCTCCACCAAAATATAATGTAAATGCAAGGTAAACAGCGGTAGCGGTGTCGGTACCGAAGCAGCAAGAGCAGGCCGAGTATGCGGGCAGCGTCGCAGGAGCAACCAGGCCGTCTTAGCTCGTGCCTCGCGCCAACGTGTCGATGTCGCTGCAGTAGTGGGCATTCCTCTTCACTACAATATATATATATATATATATATATATATATATATATATATATATATATATATTGTAACGAGGGCAGTGGGCCTGGAGCTCGAATATAGAAAAGGAAGAAGACTTGCTGTGAACGCAGGCTTGCGTTCAGTTAGCCCTTGCGCTGAATCAAGCTTTCGTTCGCCGAGTCAACTCCCGCTGGTTCAACACCCCGTTTTAAGTGGTGGAGGTGCTGGGATACATCTGGTCCTCACCTTGGAACTTCGTAGCCGCACACTCCAACCACCTTCTGCGATGACTGATCCGGGACCGTCTCAGGCCGCCACTCCAGGTCTCGCACCCATACCTGTCTTCTGCGCTGGCGCTCTCCGGCAGCGGGACCCCCCCCCCGTATTTGGTGGGACAGAGGACCAAGATGTGGACAACTGGATTGCCGAGTATGAACTGTTGAGCGCGTACAACAAGTCGAACGCAGCCGATAAGCTCACAAATGTGAATTTTTACCTGACCGACATGGCGAAACTATGGTACAGGAATCATCAAAGTGATTTAAGTACCTGGTCGGAATCGGCAAAAACCCTCTCGGAAGTCTTTGGCCGCCCTGCTGTCCGCCGCCTTCGTGCTGAACAGCGCTTGCGTGGCAGAGTACAGAGAACAGATGAGACTTTCACGAGCTACATCGAAGATGTGCTCTTTCTCTGCCAGTTTGTCAACCCGACTCTGGATGAGGCAGGCAAGATAAAAAACATAATGAAAGGAATCGACGACGGTGCATTCCAAATGCTTGCTGCGAAGTGTCCCCAGACAGTCGCCGAGGTGATTCAGCTCTGCCAAAGTTATGATGAGCTGCGTAGGCAACGTGCTTCCACATGTTGCGCTGCTCAAGACACCGCGGACCTCTCATCCCTCGACTATCGCCTTCACACTGCCGACCACTCTGCTTTAATGCCACTCATAAAGCAATTCATACGCGAGGAGGTCGCCCGGCAGATATCTATAATCACCAGAACTACCGAGCCGATGGCACCCTTCTCGCCTTCGCTTCGCCAGGTCATTGAATCGCAAGTTGCCGAAGCATTGCCACCAGTTCAGGCTCTACCATCTGTTACCGCACCACTAACATATGCAGCCGCTGTTGCTCGGCCACGCGCTCCATCGTCTCCGGCTATCTACGAAGCAACTCGCCACGTTTATTCGTCGACGCCACCTACCCGCCCGTTGACTGTCCCGTCTCCGGCTGTATACGAAACAACTCGGAAAGTTTATATGAAGCCGCCGCCTGCACGACCGTTTCCGGTACCTTATTCGGCGACAAGTGCCCCAACCGTCAGCCAATGGCGCACTCCGGATAATCGGCCAATATGTTTTTCATGTGGCATCCCAGGCCACATAGCTCGTCACTGCCGCCGTCGCAGCTTCCCTTCTCATGACATTGCGGGGGTCTCACACTACGTGCTGTTGCGAAGCCACCTCCGTGATCCCACCGCTGCCACCACTGTTGCGAAAGACGGCGACGCCAACACGGTCCCGAAGGCGCCACTGCTTTCAACTTCGCCGGGAAGGTCACCAGCCGTTTGGTAGCGTATGTTTCTCAGCTCGCGACTGCTTCTGCGCAGAGCTGATACGACGAGCGGACGAGACGACGGTGAGTTAAACAAGGTTTATGTACAGCATATATACAGAGGCGTTACAATTTCGGCACTGGACCGACAGAGACTCGAAGAGCCGAGCTCTCCTCTCTAACACATAGGTCAGCTTTTCGCCTAAGACCGCCGACTCACACACATGTCGGCTCTCCGACACGGGGACCCCTCTCTCATAGGCCCACCGATCGCGACGCGCCGCAGGGCTTTTTTTATATGCACCGGGTCCATCCAAAATGTCCAATCAGAAGCGCCGCTGGTCGTCAGGGCAGATTCCTCCAATGGGGTCGCCGCTGGGCCACGTCAGACCCCCAGACATGAAGACGCCGGCTCGCTGTCACGTGCGCTGCTGACTTACTGCACGTGGGCCAGAGAGGCGCCGCGCGTGTTTACGCCGTTGAGTTGTTCGTGTCAGGCGGACTGCGGGCTGGCCTTGACCTAGATTGCCTTTTTCAGAGGCACGGACGTTTGACGAGGACTCGCTGGCATAACAGTGCCCGCTCAGCCGCGATATCCCGTTCCTGCCGACCCACCTCTAGACGTACGTACCGGTTGCCGCCCATCCGGCTCAAGCTGTTCGCCTTCTCCTCGTCGCAGATCTGTTTCTCCAATGTTACGTCGCAACAGCCCACCGCGAGGGGAAAACTGACGGGCGCAGTTCCGGAGGCAAGAACTGCGTTGGAAGCGAAAGTTTCAAGACCTAACTGCTGTCCCTCGAACGAAATCGAACTCAATATTGATGACATTAAGGTGCATGGACTTGTTGACACTGGAGCTGCCGTATCTGTAATTAGCAAGAAACTGCGCCAAAACTTGAAGAAAGTGACCACGAAACTTACCGACCTATCTTTAGACAGCTACGTCCCATCATATTCAGCCTTCAGCTTTGTGCACTGCACGAGTCGTCATTCAAGCTGCGATGTACGTCGTCTCATTTGTAGTTTTATTCCGTTCTTCGCATGACGTTATCCTTGGATGGGACTTTCTTTCGTCCAATTCTGCTTTGGTCGACTGTGCTCGTTCCGAACTCGCATTATCTGTGCCGTGCTATGACCCCGACGATGGCGCTTCGTGTAGAGAGTTTGCTGCTTCTGACGTTGACATTGTGCCTTTCTCAGCTGTCGTTGTCTCGGTGTTGTGTGCCTCCCCCCGAAATCGCCTGTGTTGTTCATGCCATCGGTCCCATCTGTGTGCCGTCGAAATATCATGCTTCCGTTTGCAGTCGTCGTTTTTCGCAACGGTCACGCTGCCATTTATGTGTGCAATCCCTCGGACAGCCCGTCATCCCTACTACGTGGAGAATGCCTGGGAAGCTACGAACCTTACGAGTGCATTCTTCCGGCTACTATACCCGATTCTACGGTTTCGCTCCCAATTTGTGCTGTCACTCCTACCAACACGCCTAATGATCTTCTCGAAGTATTCTCGGATGCCATCGACTCTGAGCTCGCACCAACTCAGTGCGAAGAGATTATAAATCTTCTACTCCACTTTCGCTCTTCATTCGATCGTGACCAGTCAGGCTTAGGCCGAACCTCTGCGGTCGTTCACCGTATTGACACCGGTCAAGAAGCCCCGCTAAGACAGCGTCCGTACCGTGTGTCATCTGCTGAACGCCGTGTCATCAACGAACAAGTGGACGACATGTTGAAACGTGGCATCATCGAGCCTTCCAACTGTCCCTGGGCTTCACCGGTTGTTCTCGTCAAGAAAAAAGACGGATCCATCCGGTTCTGCGTTGACTACCGCCGACTCAACAAGATAACGCGCAAAGACGTATACCCTCTGCCGCACATCGATGATGCTCTGAACTGCCTACAAGGTGCAGAGTTCTTTTCTTCGTTAGATTTACGCTCCGGCTACAGGCAGGTGCCAATGGCAGAGGGTGACCGCCCGAAAACAGCCTTTGTAACACCGGATGGACTATATGAATTCACCGTTATGCCCTTTGGCCTCTTCAATGCGCCTGCGACTTTTGAAAGGATGATGGATACCATCTTGCGAGGTCTGAAATTGAAAACGTGCCTCTGTTATTTGGACGACATTGTGGTATTTTCAAGCGACTTTTTGACTCATCTCAGCCACCTCGAGCAAGTTCTTACGTGCCTTTCCACGGCGGGACTTCAACTTAACTTGAAGAAATGCCACTTCGGCGCTCGCAAGCTTGTAATACTCGGCCATGTAGTTTCTAAGGACGACATTCTCCCGGACCCTACGAAACTCAATGCAGTCGTGGCGTTCCCAAAGCCAACCACCAACAAAGAGCTTCGAAGCTTCATCGGCCTATGTTCTTACTTCCAGCGCTACGTCCGCAATTTCGCCTCCATTATCGCCCCCTTGACCAATCTTCTAGCCGGAAATTCTGATTTCTCAGCGTGGTCGCAGGCGTGTGATGATGCATTTCAGGAACTCCGACGGCTCCTCACCACGCCTCCCCTACTCCGACATTTCGATCCGTCTGCTCCAACGGAGCTTCATACAGACGCTAGTGGTGTCGGGCTAGGGGCCATACTTGCCCAACGCAAGGACGGCTTTGACGAGTACGTCGTTACCTATGCCAGCCCCACCCTCAATAAAGCCGAGAAGAATTACAGTGTACCTGAAAAGGAGTGCCTTGCCATTATTTGGGCAATCGGAAAATTTCGGCCTTATTTATATGGACGTCCATTTGATATTGTGGACTTGGTGGCACCGACCAGGGACCGATGCTTATTCCTGCTCTTTTCGTTGTGCAGATTGCGCTATGGCCTAAAGGCCTCACTACCGGGCTGGTCACGCATCTGCACACAAATGGAACTACGCCAGTGATCACCGATGACACAACAACAGGGAACGAATCTGCGCAAGCGCCTGCGATCTTCTACGCACCTCTACAGCGCAGCTACCACGCCACGGACGCGATCTCGTCGACGCAAGCAGGCGCCCAACAGTATAAAAGCCTGGCTCAAGACACGAGACACTTCAGTGGACTTGGTGGCACCGACCAGGGACCGATGCTTATTCCTGCTCTTTTCGTTGTGCAGGTTAGTAACAATTACTCTGTAACCTCATTAATAGACGATGATGTAACCCTGATGGTGCTGCCAAGTCCACGCTTTCTTGTTGCCCTGATTGCTGATTGCTATGATGTGTGTAAGCTGCTGTTACTAACATCGGGTGATGTTGAGCTAAATCCCGGTCCGAATTCTGATTCGGAATCGGACACCCGTCCCAACAATGACCTTTTAAAACAAATACTCAAAGAACAAACTAAAACAAATAAAACGTTAAAGGAAGTAGTGGCTAATTTGAAAAAGGTTGAACGAACTGTGGATAATATGGAAACCAGGCTCACTAAAATCGAAATTGATATGGAACGACTTAAACACTGCGAAGAAAAATTGGCCGAGTATGAAAGTAAGCACGCCACCATGAAAGGTGAAATTGGAAGTCTTGCACTTAAATTGGATGATTTAGAAAACAGAAGCCGACGTAATAACTTGATTATCTATGGTGTAACGGAAGAGTCTGACGAAGATGCTATCTTACTGGAAAAGAAAGTAAAAGATGACATTCTGAAACATACACTCGGTATCGAAGTAAGGACCATCGAAAGAATTCATAGAATAGGCAACCATAGAACCAGCCCGGGAAGGCCAATCATCCTACGTCTCTTCGACTACAGTGAAAAAAACAAAATCTTATCTTGCTGTTATAAACTCAAGGGTACGCCCTTATCCGTTTCCGAAGATTTTTCCAAAAGAGTAAGGGATATGCGCGCGCACTTATGGCACTCTGCGGCAAACGAAAGGGCCAAAGGAGCAAAAGTCAAACTGTCGTTCGATAAACTGAAAGTCAATGATAAAGTTTATACTTGGGACCCAGTAAAGAATGCTAGAACAGATATATCAAAGAAAGCGGGTCCACCACGAAACAACCGTCCAACTTCAACTACGCATAAAACTTCTACAAATAAGAAAAACTCGAACTGACAGCACAGTACTAAAACACTTAGAATCGTTTCCCTCAATGCCAGAAGTGTGCTAAACAAGTTTGATGAACTAGAGAACATAATTTCGTCCTACCAACCTCACGTTCTAATAATAACAGAGACTTGGCTTCACTCCGGAGTACGTGACTCGGAAGTCGTCCCTCCCTCATACAGACTGCTCCGTAAAGATAGAGGGTCAAGAGGCGGGGGCGTAGCGGTAGCAATTAAAAAAAATATCAAATCCTTTGAACTCGATGGCATTCCCGACCACGAAAGCGTCTGGTGCAAAATAACATATTATGATAAAAGTATAATTGTAGGAGGGGTATATCGGCCTCCAAATGCGGCACCTGACTACATTGAAGTGATTCATGATTATCTTTCAAAGCATACTAACTCTAGGTCAAAAATTATCCTTGCTGGGGATTTTAATCTTCCCGGAATAAATTGGAACAATGGTTCACATGATGGTCGTGACGTTGCTAGTTCAGAATTACTACTGGACGTAGCGTTCGCGTTTTCATTGAATCAACTAGTAACTGATAACACTCGGATCACTGCGACGTCATCGTCTTTACTTGACCTAGCGTTTGTAAGTAGTACATTAGAAGGTTCTTCTGCGTCCATCGAGAATGGCATTTCCGATCACAAATCGATTACCTTAACCTGCCCCATTTCATGCGCGAAGAAATACAAAAAGCCACTACCTACTTACTTTAAAGATTACGCACGTGCAAATGACCCTGCTGTGCTACGTTTCCTGGAAACACAATTTCATGAATTCATTGAGCTTACAGACGTAAAAGAACTTTGGGCGCATTTCAAAAGCACTGTTAAATATTGCGAAGACACATTCATTCCGAATAAAAAGAAACGCATCAACCGAGAATACCCTTGGATAACGCGTGAGATAATTCAACTGAAAAGAAAAATAAAACGACGGCAGAAAAAGGGAACCAAAAACAACGTACGTGATCTTATCGGGACATTAAAGCATAAAATGTCAGAAGCAAAAACCCGCTTCTTTAACACTACGTTAGCTTCGTTTATGGCGCACTGTCCCAAAAAATTCTGGCGATACTTATCGGATGAACGAGACTCAATCTCACAAATTAAAAATTCGGAACAAGTCATTAAAGATCCCGAACACATTGCTAATGAGATGAACAAGTTTTTTCAGTCAGTTTTCACGAAACATACCAGTAATGGGCAACTACCTCCTTATACTGTGAAAATACCCATGGAAGAATTAATCGTAAGTGAGGAGGGCATACTTTCTCTATTACAAAAGCTTGATCAAAAGAAATCTACGGGCCCCGATCAAATCACTAACTCATTTTTAAGCCGATACGCTAATTGGACATCTAAGTATCTCTTTAAAATATACACGTTATCTCTTCAAACTTCACAAATACCAGACGACTGGTGCAATGCTGTAGTAGTTCCTATACATAAATCAGGCCCCAAACTAGAAATAAGCAACTACCGCCCAGTGTCACTTACGAGTTCGTGCTGCAAAATAATGGAACATGTAATTTTCAAGGCCATAATAACTCACCTAGAAACAAACGAACTTCTCTACAAACAACAGCATGGTTTCAGATCAGGCCTCTCAACTATAACCCAATTAGCTGAATTAACCCATGACATAGCCAACGCAATCAACGATAACGTCCAATTAGATGCTATATTTTTAGACTTTTCTAAGGCGTTCGACGTTGTCCCACATCTGGATTTAGTCAAAAAACTATCGGCTTTTGGTATTGATATCAAAATAATATCCTGGATTAACAGCTTCTTAACTAAAAGGAAACAAAGCGTTAAAATTGACAATCAGCTATCAGAACCACTTGATGTTTATTCTGGTGTACCTCAGGGATCGGTTCTTGCACCTCTGCTGTTTTTAATGTTTATTAACGACATCCACTTTTCCGTTGAGAACCCTATTCAGATGCGTCTGTTTGCCGACGACTGTGTCGTGTACACAGTAGTGCGCAATTCAGACGACCAAACTAAACTTAACAATTCACTTCAGGCAATTTATTCCTGGTGCAATACTTGGGGCATGAAACTAAACACATCAAAAACGCATTGCATTTCTTTTACAAATAAGAAAACCCCCCTTAACTATACATATAGGATTGGAAACTCAATTATCGAAAAATGCAATCAAGTAAAATACCTAGGCATTACACTCACGCCGAACCTTAACTGGGAACTACACATTTTGGCCATGTGTCAGAAAGCGGAAAAGAAGTTATCTTTCTTGAGAAGAAAACTGCGCAATGCACCACCACATATTAAAATAAATGCCTACAAAACACTAATTAGACCATGTTTAGAGTACGCCGATCTCATCTGGAGTCCACATCAAAAGCACCTGATTAGTAAAATAGAACGAATACAAAAATTAGCAGTAAGGTTCGTATATTCAGAATTCGCGAGGCAGTCCAGTACTGCAGATTTACTCGCAAGGGCAAACTTAAAACAACTTTTTCAACGCAGAATAATGTCACGATTAAAATTCCTTTACCAATTATATCATGGTCATTTCCACATATCACGCTCTCATTACCTGCAAGATCCGCCTAAACAATCATTCCGACTAAATCATTCTAAAACAATACGCCAACCCTTAAGTCGTGTAAACGCTCACAAACATTCACTTTTTCCGTCGGCTATCTCCCTCTGGAACAGCCTACCCAATGACATTGTTTGTTGTAGTACGATTGACTCTTTCATCAACCGCATACAGTGTATTCAATTTGCACCATGATTTTTTTGTTCATTTTTTTTTCTTCTCTGGCAATGTATGTATTTCGATGTATCTGTGTACCCACTCCTGCTTGGGCCGTGAAGGGCCTGCAGTATATTCAAATAAAATAAAAAAAAATATTGTAACAGACCACCATCTGGTTATCTGCTGGTTATCTTCACTAAAAGATCCTAATGGTCGGCTTGCTCGTTGGGCATTGCGGTTACAGGAGTTCGATATCCGTGTTATCTACCGTGCTGGCCGTAGGCATTCCGACGCCGATGCCCTGTCACGTTCGCCATTGGCTTCAGAGCCTGTCGGCTCGCCCATCTCCACCAGTGCTGCCTTGGCCATCAGCATTTCAGACATGCCTTCCGAGCAACGCAAAGATGCTTGGATTTCTTCTCTTTTGGACTTGCTCTCAAACCGGACGCCCGCTCCAGTTTCCAGGACGCTTCGCCGTCAAGCAGGACACTTCGCTATTCGGGATAACCTGCTTTACCGCCGAAACTACCGTTCGATGGGTCGTAAGTGGTTGCTCGTCATTCCCCGACATTTGCGCTTTGACATCTGTGCCACGTTCCATGATGATCTGCAATGTGGCCACGCCGGTGTGTTAAAAACATACACTCGCTTGCAGCTGTGGTACTACTGGCGCGGCATGTACCGTTTCGTTCGCCGTTACGTAAGGTCTTGCCTTACGTGCCAGCAACGCAAAATGCCCACTCAGCATGCCACAGGTCTCTTGCAGCCGTTGCCATGTCCAGCACGAGCTTTCGATTGTGTCGGAATCGACTTTACGGTCCGCTTCCCTATACTTTGAGTAGCAACCACTGGGTCATTGTCGCTATCGACCACCTAACGCGGTAAGCTGAAACAGCTGCGTTACCTTTTGCTACCGCTAAAGACGTTGTATATTTTATACTGCAAAACCTGGTTTCAAGGCATGGAGCACCTCGAGAGTTACTAAGTGACCGCGGCCGCGTTTTTCTCTCCGATGCCATCAAAACGTTGTTGAACGAGTGTCGCATCATACATCGCACTACCACAGCCTATCATCCGCATACTAATGGGATGACAGAGCGTTTTAATCGTACACTTGGGGATATGCTGGCCAAGTACGCTTCATCTGACCAGTCAAATTGGGATAGCATACTGCCTTTTGTGACATATGCTTACAACACTGCAACGCAAAGCACCACTGGATTTTCGCCTTTCTTTCTTCTTTATTGACACGAGCCAACATCAACAATGGATACTATTCTTCCTTATCGACCGGACCCTTCAGAGATGATTACCGTTTCTCGAGCAGCAGCACACGCTGAAGAATGTCGGAAGCTTGCTCGTGCGTTCACGTCACATGACCAGACACGCAAAAAAACATCGCCACGACGCGTCGACCACACCTATGAGCTTTGCTCCAAACTCATTGGTGTGGTTATGGATTCCTTCTACTCCTCCAGGACTCTCCCACAAGATTTCGTCCTGGTACCATGGCCCTTATCGAGTTGTACGCCAAACATCCCCTGTCAACTACCTGGTCGAGCCGCTGGATGCATCTCCAGACAAGCGCCGTCGGGGACAAGAAATTGTAGACATCTCTCGGCTCAAGCCATACGACGACCCTTCTGTGTACACCTGTCCTTAGGTCGCCAGGATGGCTCCCTCATCGCCCGGGGGTGATTGTAACGAGGGCAGTGGGCATGGAGCTCGAATATAGAAAAGGAAGAAGACTTGCCGTGATCGCAGGCTTTCGTTCAGTTAGCCCTTGCGCTCAATAAAGCTTTCGTTCGCCGAGTCAACTCCTGCCGGTTCAACACCCCGTCTCAATATATATATATATATATATATATATATATATATATATATATACATATACATATGTGTGTGTGTGTGTGTGTATGTGTGTTTGTGATGTATGAAGCGATGGTTGGTAGAGGCAGAGAAGGGGAAGAAGTCAGAATAGAATAAACATGGCGTGTGAGCCAGGCCACGTCTCCCATTCATCATATCGTCACACGAGTCGACAGGATGGAGACCTTCCTGCCCCTTCATCAGTCACTCATAATCGACGCAGTTCCTCACAGGACACCCTGACCATACATCGACTACCAAACCATCGCCTAGAAGGACAACGACCAGCACCATGACTGAACCATTGGCCGACCTTGACATCCCCAAGTACACCGGAGCAGCGGCTGATGGACCCGTGCAGGACTGGTTCTACCTTTTCGAGCTCCACGCTACCGCTGCATCATGGTCGGAACAGAAGATGATCATTAACTTTACCGAACACGTCTCCGGCGAAGCTTTCAAATTCTACCTCACCCACATGTTTCAAAACGACGAGTCATGGAGAAAGATCAAAGAAGAAATGCTCATTCGATTTAAAGAACACAGTGACGACTATGACGAAGACTCGATTATAACCCACCATCCGCAGACAATTGCACTCAGTCGTCAATTTTACAGGCTGTCTTCAACCATTCCAACGCACAACAAGATTCCACCTTTGGCACGAGACGAAGTGGCACACGCGTTCAGTGGCAGACGACAATGAGTATTTTGGGAACAACACAGCGATCGAGCAGGCCTCTCTTCTGCACGAAAGTCGGCATTTGCGAAGTCATCACTTCAGCATGTGACCCGAGATGTTGCTCAGCCACTTGATGCCGTTCGGTTTTCGTCTCGCATACGAGGCCCACCACTTGGGTTTTAATCAAGCGGTTCTTCAAGCGCTCCTAACGCTCATCATTTGCATTATTAGGACGCCGTATTTATGGTGGATGACCTGGCGCATCGGGAAATACCCTGTCTTCTTCCGTAGAGTTTCATGCATCGCCGTCCAGAGCATGCACACTCCACAGTCGAAACAACTCCAAAGGCTCAGATGCATCAAACGTCACATGCTGCAATGCGCAAGAGCCTCTCGTAGCGAAAAGGGTAAAAGAAGCTTCTGAAGAACTTTCTACTAACTCTGAAGCATTATCTTCATTGCCCGAACGGCATGACAACAGCCCACAGCAATATCAGCAACGCCAGTAAAAGCAAGTCCAAGAATCGCAGACACTGCAACAGTTACACAGACAATGACGACGACGCAAAGTAAGGCTCTTAAAACAAATTCAAGGCGTGAGGCATCTTCGCATAAGGGATCGGCACCAGAAACGCATTTGGCGCAAGAGATCAAGACTGCGCCTACGATTACTACTTGGAAACCACAGAAAACGACGAAAGAGACGAGAAGGCACGATCTGTACAACGCAAAGACCAAGACATCATTCGGATTTCATTAGCTGCGACCATCGCACACGCAAACTGGAAGCACACCGTCTGTTCCCACCACGACACACAACTCGGCGCCTTCAACATCCAAACTTCAAGTGCTACAGGTACTCCCACTCTTGTCTGTTCCTCACAGGAAGTCAACCCATGTCATCACCAGTGCTGATGTTCAGGGTGTGGTTATGCCTTCCAGAACGCAACAGTCAGCCTTGCCCACCAGAACTCCTGCGTTAACCGGACTGCTGCACTCTCCACTGAAGTCTTTCTTTCCTTGATTACTTTTGCTTGTTCATAATTTATGCCTTCTTTCGTGGGGAGGGGGAATCGTGTGACGTATGAAGCAATGGTTGGTAGAGGCAGAGAAGAAAGAAGTCAGAATAGAATAAACATGGCCTATGAGACAGGCCACGTCACCCATTCGTCACAGCGTCATATATATATATATATATATATATATATATTGTGTGTGCAGGCATGCTCGCACCGCCACCGACACTGTTGCGTAGTGCGCCAAGGTCGCGGGCCACCAAGGTTGTTCCGTAGCGCGTTTCTCATCTCATGGCTGCCTCTGCGCAGAGCTTATAGACGAGCGGACAAGACGACGGTGAGTTAAGGCAATGTCTATGTACAGCTTAGAAATAGAGGCGTTACATATTTGGCACTGGGGCCGACCGCTTAGGGACTCAAAGAGCCTAGATGTCTTCTCTCTGACGCATACGTCGGCTGCTGGCGACGCGCCGCTTGGCTGTTTTTATAGGCCCCGGGTATCTCACGTCAGCAACATCTAATCATAACTGCCACTGGTGGCGTCAGCTTCCTTAAATTGGGACGCGCCGCTGGGTGGCGTCATATATCCTCCATCCGGAGCCGCTGTGCTGAGTTGCACTCAAGGACGATTGATGTTGCCGCGCACAGCGTAACACTCGCCAGGCTGGATGGTGCCGCTTGCATCATCGGGCTGCTATCAGGCTCCTGGGTTGAGGGAGCTTGCCGTGCGTTGCATAAGACACACCGATCCGTCGCGTTAGATTAGCTCGTTGAGATGGCGTCAGGCGGGCTCACTCGCTGGCCTTAACACAGACTGCCTTTGAAGAGGCTATGACGTTCGGTCTAAAATCTCAGGCGTAACACACCCCCATCGCCAGACATTGCGCCGGAAATACAAGCTGCTTCCGCGTGGCTCGGATGTCGGGCGCGCTCATCCGCCAGGTCCCTCCTGGTTCGCTTCCAGGGTCATGGGGAGAATGCAGCTCCAGGCTCAATTGCGTGAGCACATCGTATTCTTGAGGACGGATCTCAGCTCTACTGGCTTGTCCCCACAACTTGTCGACTAGCTTCACTCGCCTCTTCTGACAATTTTTGGTCTCAGAACTTGTCGGTTGTTCTACAACTTGTCAAGAACGGTTTCACAACAGACAACACAAGCAAGTGCTCTTGGCTATACCGACAGAACACCAGACAAAATATAGTACAACGTATGCCTAGCTACGTGACCATCGGAATTTCGTTCCCTCAGCATCGAGAAGCACATGTGGGACACAAGACTCTTAAAATGAAACGTCCAATTTTTACGCGTACAACAACGTAAACAAATGAAGCATAACATAAAGTTGGCCCTTTAGATCAATCTGGACGGGAACGCTCAGCTGAGGCCATGATGCGGAAAAAATTTTGCCTCATCTCTCCAGCGAAAGGCCGAAAGATGGAGAAGGTACTAACTAAATTGCACGGCTCAATGCGTCTGCGTTAGTGTTTAGCTTTCATTTTTGTAGTTAACGTTTAAGTTGTGCTGTTGGAGTATCTTGCTCCACCTCAGAAACTGGCCACTTTTAGGCGACATGATATTTACCCAAGTTAGAGAACAGTGGTCTGGTTCGACCACATAAGTAGAACCGGAGACATGACAGGCTAGCTTTTGAATGGCCCACACGAGGCAAGCGCATTTCTTTTCAGAGGTACTGTATGCCTGTTCTCCGCAGCTCAGTTTTTGTCTTAAATAGAAAACTGGCCTTTTGTTACCAGTGCTGTCTTCCTGGCACAATATAGCTCTCATGCCGCGATCACTCGCGTTGCATTGAATGACAAAGCCCTTAAAAAATCAGGTGCCATAAGAACGTATTCTCGCTTAGGGGCTGCTTCAGCTTTCAAAACGCATACTCTTTTGAGTCCCACACAACCTTAACCAGCTCAAACTTTCGAAGTACGTCAGTTATAGGGCTGGCTTTGCTAGAGTAGTTTTGCATGCAATGCTGATAGTATCCAGCTAGGCCCAAGAATGTTCCTATTTTAGATTTTGCTGTTGGTCGTGGATAGCTCATGACGGTGGCTACCTTCATTTCTGAAGGTCTATGCCAACCACGCCCCACAACGTGTCCCAGGTAACCAACCTCGCCGCATGGTAGGTTATATTTAGCCGGTTTCGTGGTAAGACCAGCTTCTTTCAATCTGTTGAGCACGACTGGTGAGTGCTCTGCATGTTCTTTCCAGCTGTTTGAGAAGATGGCGACATCGTCAAGATACGGCAGAGCGAACTCAGAGGGGCCATCAAGAACGCGGTCCATTAGGCCGGAAAAACTAAAGGTTGCATTTTTCAATCCAAAGCTCAGCTTAAGTGGACGATACGTTCCGAATGCAGAAACGAATGCGGCATAACAGCTAGCAGGCTCCGTAAGGGGGACTTGCCAATACCCTCGCACGAGGTCTAACGTAGAAATATAACTAGACTGTGACACAGTTTCTACTCTTGCCTCTAGGTTTGGTATCAGGTAAGTTTGGTCTCGAGTCATTGCGTTAAGACGCCAATAGTCGATGCATGGCCACGGACCTTTTCCTGGCAGTTGAACCAAATTAGAGGGGATGTATAGTCACTCTCGCCCGGTACTATGACTTACATCTCCAGCACTTTATCGATCTGCTCTTTCATGATCTGATTTTGCACAGGGGAACATCGATACGGCTTGCTACGGATTAGCTCCTCACAAGTTAGCTCGATATTGTGTTCAATCACCGTCGTGTTTCCGGGATGGTCCAAAACACGTCTTTAATTTCGGAAACAATCCTTCTCAAGTCTTGCTTTTGGACGTCACTTAACCTAGGCTCTCGGTTGAACTGCTCCTATATTGCCTCTGATCCCCTTTCGATTACATCACTATAGATGTCAAAATGTCTGCTCCCTCTTCCTCTGAAAGATTCAAAAGCAGATTTACGACCGCTTGACGTAGAACGTATGGTTTCTTCAAGTTACTGTGGTAAATTTTGTTCAGCCGCCTTCCTAATTTCCCTTTAATATTGTTATCAGAAAGCTTCAATATTACTTTAGCGGGCCCTTCTCAATGAATCTCAAGGTTGTTATATTTGGACGGCGACAGCAGGATTGCCTGACTACATACTTCACAGGTGATTTTTTTCGCCGATTTGTCGTAGTATACTCCTTCGACAACACTTTTGCAGTGGTCATGTGGCTTTCCACAAGATCTTTCCTCTTTCCAAGCTTTTAAAGGAGGTCGAGAACATACACAACTACACTTTTAGTCATATCCTGACTAGACTACACGCCTGCAGGCAAAAAGTTAAGTCAAATTATCGCCACTTCTACGCGGCTCTGTAGCCGTGTCCCAGAGATACCAGCCCGATTCGAAGTGGCCTTCAGAATAGCCGGGATTTCAGGCCAAATTTTTTTTGGCGAGACACAGCCTGATGTTAGGCGTGACATTTCCGTAGGCGGCCCCACCCTGATGCGGTGGCAAAAAAAAGCATTATTTTACGCTTTTGAGAGCGGTTTCTCGCTGATTATGCGGTGGATGTTATGACTACAGCTAATTAGAAAACCATTAGTATCACAGTTATCTACATCTGCGAAATTTACACGCAAAGCACATGCAGCCCTGGAATCGAACTCGCGACTGCATGCATGTGAAGCCGATGGTATACCCATACACCACAGCAACAGCGCACGATGGCGAGTTTTTTGCGGGGGTATATATCTACCAAGTGGCTCTTTGCGAACCGTCGGTGGAACCTTAAACTGTTTTTGTGTCATATACATGCATTTGATCAGCGAAGAGTTTGTAGGGCTGCATGAACTCGAGAAAACCAAGGTGAGCGCATTCGGCTCCAACTTCGGTTCGTAGTGCGATGTTCCGCAAGAACGATTAACGTGTGTTTGTGCATTGTTTTAGTGCTCCCCCGTGAACCGCGGGTGTTACGCTCACCGAAATTCGTGGGCGCGGCTGTGTTCGGCTGTCGAACCCTACTTTGGTTTCTCGCACGTGCGTGTGCTGTGAGCACTTTTGCTGATTTGTGTCGGGAGGTACACGCATGTCAGTGACAGCAGCCTATTCTCAGCTGTTTGAGGACAATGCGCATTCGCACGTAAACGTTGCATGGGTATTTTAGCGTGTCTACTCTAACATTAACATTTCGTGCACGTGGACTTCCGTGAGCTGCACGCTGGGGCAGTATTTCGACGATTACTTAATTGTGCAATTAGAATTTATGCGCATTATTTTGCTATATAGAGTAGTTTTTGCTTATTTTCAGTCTTTAACAGATCTTATTTATAGGGAGTGGCTACTCTTACCATTATTCAGCATCACACCGCTGTTCAAGTAAATGCTGAAACGCGCGCCAAGGTCAAGTATGACGTATGCAAATTAGCGACGGACAGGTTGGTCTCCTTCCAAATAAATAATGCCTCTGCACATCTCTTTCGCGAACGTCCGCGTGGAGTTGGGGTCAAGAAATGGTGCAGAATGAACTCCAATTTCTTTAGAGTTACTGCATGCAGTTGCTCTTTAGAAAATCGGAATTTTTATAGCTAGCACATTATCACCGCAGCAGTACACTGGTTGTCTTGGTCGTCGTTCGCTGTTACAAATCCATGCTGGAATATGAGAACTGTACTTAATATTCAAAAGAGTGAGCAAATGTCGGTGACATACGCTCTCCTGCTGACTTCTACCCTTGACTTTTGTACTTGATGTTCATCATCAAATTACGCAACCACTAATCAAACATTGGGCAATAAATTTTCAATTTTGATCTGTCTCTGTCTCGCTGCCCTCGGTTTGTTTCTTTTTTTTCCATGCTTTCCTAAAGTCATCAGTTCAACTTGTTTCGTAGATTACGAGCACCAACATACATAGGCCAGTGTTTCAGTAAGCTGTCGCGTTTTTTGTTCTCTTTTTGTTGCATGACACAATGCATGACACAATGTCACACAGGGCTCGACACAATGTCATACCTCGACAACTGATGAACGAAAAGTTGTTTGTACTCTTTTATCGAAATCAAAAGAATAACAATGGGACTGCATATCCCTGTGTTTGCCCAAACGCAGAGAGATGTTTGATATCTCGAATAAAGTGTGCCATATAGGACTGGAAAAATGTTTCTGTTTGAGACCATCTTGTAGGAAAACCGACCATTACAAGACAGCGGGCCGAAACGGTGGCGCACAAATGCAATGGCATGCCGGCTATACGATGAACGTGATGCCGGTGCCGGGCCCCCAACTGGGGTGCAGCGGCAACGGGGGCGGGGGGGCGGGGTTCTTTTTTTCTTTTCTTTTTCGAGCTCACGCTTGTGGGTTAACGGTTCTGCGTAAGTTGATACAGGCTCCTGGCGTCAAGCTGGCGCGACAGAGACAGCAGCTCTCCCCTTTTTTTGCGTTTTTTTTCTTCTTGCGCCCGCTTTTACCAGCTGTATGCGTGACTTCGGCGCCACGTGGCTGTCACGGGTATTTTTTTTAATTCTGGGCTCCCTATAGACAGGATCTTAGTCAGCACGCAGGAGTGCTCCGGCTATATGCCGTTTGTTTTCCGGAGCCTGACTGAGAGTGTAGGGATTGAATAGGTGTGGCATTTTCGTTCAACAATTGGGGCGTAAAACGGGAGGTAGAAATTGCAGTTAGAACAACTGCGCGTATTTCATGCTGCACGTTGCGGTATCTATTGATTCAGACTTTCAATGGTGATAAACGGTCCCTCCTCAGCTATAACGGTATACAAGGTGCCCTTGGAAGATACGTGAATGACAACCACTGGGGTACATTGTTCCGTGACTGAGAACCACTGGCGTGCACTGTTTCACGTGAACGGGGGTTCTTCGCTTATCAGAGCACCGGTGGCGAGACTGGCATGGTTCAGGTGCGGAGCGAAGCACAACGTAAATAATAGGCTAAAGAGAGCCCGCACTTTTCACAGTGTAATGCGTTTGCGTCAATACTGTACGGAGGTATGTCAAACATGAACAGCTCGGCTGGTATCAAACGAAACAACGAAGGTCATTACAAGTTTCTTTTTGCCAGTCAGGTGCACCACTCTTAAGTGAAGAATACCAACAGCGTGGTGCAGCACCACGTTTGATTCTTCCAGGACAACAGTGCTGCTACATGAGATAGAGCAGACATGTATGTTATGGAAAGTTCAATAAGGTAGTCTTTCAATATCGATTCTTTGCTAGTGCTGTGTGATATCAGTGATTAGTGATATGTAGCTACGTGACCTCGCGAAAACTGAGTAGAGGATAGGTATATTTTGAGCTTGTATTTGAAAATATCAAGGATGAATTATTTTTTAATCCAAGGCCCCTTAAGCACTAGTTCTCGCTGCGGTACACAGCCTCTCTATTCTGCAGTTTATAAAGCAAATATGTTAAAAAACAGTGTTTATTGGCATCAGGCGGTGCATTCTACTGTATGCAATAATACTAGAAAACACTTTTGGTATTAGGTCTTAAACTATTGCGAATATTTACGTGCGTTATTCTGCAAATTATGTGATATTTAGCATTGCATGTTCGAACTAAGCTGAAAGTAATTAATCGTGTAAGTGCTCGCCAAAGTATCGTCTTCGTTGTATTTCGATAATTGTTTCAGTGCGTTCCTAACTCAGTTTGTAAGCCACTCAAAGGTGTCACTGCGAATTTTACGGTGAATATGCTGCGCAGCCGCTGCAACATGCCAATATCACTAGGAGTTCAGGAATGATTTCCGGTTGCTTTTCAAATTTGGCACACCACTACTTCTATTTTGAATTCAATGTATACTTCACTGACTGGTTGCTCAATTTGTTTGTTGATTTACTGTGGAAATATGTTTAGCATCTTCCAGTACTCTGCAGTTGTTTCAAAAGTGAAAAACCTTCAAAGGTGAAAAAACATCAAGGCCAAGTGCTGCGAAGTCGATCAGCAATACAACCTTTTCTCACGAAACTCGAGTGATTAGTATTTGTTTCTGTGTTATTCATTACAATTATATATGACTGTCTTACTCTGTATTTCAATACTAAACTGGTGCTCATTCCAGCTTCCAACTGAATGTAGTCTGTGCTGTGACAAAATAATAAAAGCAAAATTTCCAATCTGGGGTATTGTTTCAGCCTATAAAAGTGCTTGCAAGTCGTATGCATTTACTAATATCCTTTCTCTCATGCTCATTGAACTAAAACAGAAGTTTATTAATTTTATTTCAATATCATAGGGTTTAACTCGAAAAATGCATTACCACTGCTTTGCGCAAGCATCATTGAAATAACTGAGAAACTTCTGTAACGCTTGGGCGCATTCTGGTAAAATACTGCGGGCGACACGAGTTGTTGAGTTTATTCTGGATAAAATGCGAGCCACAGCGATGACACTGAATGTTTTATCGTTAATCTCTCAAAGGTGACGTGCAACACTCCCAGTCAGTTCACCGACGATCAACATGTCAGCTTACCCCTATCGAGGCAATTTCAGTGTTATTACTTCTTGACAGCCGAAGAAAGGCTCTCATTTTCCCAGACTGCATTTCGCTTTCCTCACACTCCCAGCTGCTTCAGAACGAGAGCAGCCATGCAAAGAAAGCTTTGAACAGAGCACATTCGTCACATCGCACTGAGGTTGAACATAAAATATCTATCAAGAACGCACCTGTTAGAACAATTTTCTTGTTAAAACTCACTGTTACCGTGCTTAGTTTCTTCTCTCCGGCACGGTGTCTATTATCAGCGAGATTCTGCTGGTGATTTTTTTACGAGTCATTCTTTAATGTGCAGTTTCAAAGACTTTTAAAGTGTCCCTGTTAAGGAGCCTGCATGATTTTCCGAAAACGTGCAACTCTTCATTTGTCAGACAACCGATTCTATGAAATATTTACATTGACGTTTTTTGTTAAGTCGGGCGACGGCACATAAAATATGCCGCTTTTTTTCATTTCCCAACATTCAGTTGTCCTCAGCCTAGATAGCAGTCTTACGTCAGTCGACCTATGACAGGCTGTGTTGTTTTGACAACTATTAAATGTCAAAAGATCTGTCACAGAAGTACGCAGAAGTACGACGGTATGTTTTTGTAATTTCACAGTCACATTGAGCGGTACATTGTTATATGGCATGTGCATTTAAAAAATCAAATGAGGGCTTCTTCTAGTCAGGGCGCGTTTTGAAATGTTTTAGTGTTTGTTGATGTGAAATTTTCAGTAAAGATACACCCCGTTGAATGGAGGACTTGTTCTTATATTTATGCAAAGTCAAGCTTGCTTGTTCGTAACTATAAATTAAGATTAAGAACAGATGTGCATGTCGTGTACTTTACACATAAATCAAAAACGTCTTTTCTTTCACTTAATTATGAATTGCTTCCCTCGTTGTTATCAGGAGTTTTTTTTCTGCAAGTTTTTGTACAGCATGATGAAAGACATTGAAGCAGCAGAGCGCACTCTGCAGATGAAACTCATGTGAAATTTTCTGAAGAAACCTTGTTATTTCAAACATTCAATTTAAGATGCATTTATTAGCTTGTGGTGCTCTTTCTCCCCAACCCTTTTCTCAAAAAGTGAATCAGCTCTGCTATGTAACTTCACGTATAAAACTAGTCCTTATAAGATATTGTGTATTAAAGAGACTGCCATAAATGCCAGAAACCACGCATTTCCACACACTTGCAGGCAGTGTGAAAAAAATATAGGGTGCAGTACAAGCTCGTTGGGGTGTGGCGAGGATTAGTGCATCGACTAAGAATAAAAAAGAGGACGGCTTCAGATGACGACTATAGAAGTAGAAGCCACAGAGAACTACGAATATATTACGCGTGGTCTTAGGATTGCGTTATGAACTTTGTGTGTCCTCGTGGGGTGGTCACGCGGTAACATGTCGTTAAAGAACGAGTCACTCAAGAAATGTATCTAGTGGATACTTTAAGATGCCTGCCAAGTATATTAAACGACAAAAATATGTATTGACTTTTCGTGCACCCGACGTAACATAACTTTTTCAATGCTACCTTTGTATACTCAACTACGTGTTTGTTTCCGCTTCATATGTCTTCGTTACGGAGGGTAAATAGGGTACATGAACAAGTTTATTATTGAAGCACTTAGAACGGAAAGACCTCCTCTAACTATGGTCATGTACCAAGAGAAACAGAATTATAGATAATGGTAGCTTAGTTAACCAACTTTGAATAATTAGCTGTTTATTGGATGTTTTAAGCAGGTACATCTGTATTGGAATGTTAGGCGCACTCCTGTTCCCCCCACTTTTAAAAGCGAAGCTTCCTAAGGCGTAGGCTTAGCGTCCCTTCGTAATTGTATGCAGCCACACCTTGTTAGTTCTTCAACTGGCCGTATAGTGTGTTACTTGTGCATGTAACGGAATGCATATACGCTGAAAAAATGCAAATGGCATTATACTAGAGGACGATACTTGTAGTATAATAAATAGTAAAAATCACAGCGTATCCATGGACTAAATGATGATGATCGGGGCGAAGCGTTCGACCGTTCATTCTTGCTTCCGTCCATTCGTGCATTCATTCATTTCTCCGTGTGTCCTTCCGTTCATACGTGCGTCCTTCCATCCGCGCGTCCGTGCATCCATCTATTCGTGCATCCGTTTATGCGTCCGTTCATCCGTGCGTTCATCCGTTCATTCGTCCATGCATCCATCCGTCCGTTCGTCCATCTGTTCATTCGTGCGTCCATCCGTGGTTCCGTCCATGCATCCATCCATCCATCCGTCTCTTCGTGCATCCATACGTCTGTCCGCCCCTGCATTCGTCCATGTGTCCGTCCTTCCGTGTGACAGACAGACAGACGATGGACAGACGCACACGGCCGGCGGTTGGTTCACGGTTTGCGATAAAAAGTATGATACGCGCAGAGTGGTGGTGTCTCGCAGAAGAAGGCGGAACGATGATGTGCGAGCACGTGATGAAAATAGGAATGACGTCACACGAAGATATTGTGATTGCGTCTTCGTCGGTGGCGCCGTACGCTAGGGGGCGCGGTGTAGTAAAATAAAAGCCGTCTTGGCTTGCGCATGTATTGAGAAGGTCAGCGAACGGATAAGGCTGCATAGCGACGTGCACGCAAAGCGGCGGCGGCTCATGCTCGATATGCCAGCACGTGAGGCAGAAGCTTGCCGTGAAGCTGTGCGGCGGCGCAGACAAGATCCCGGGGTATGAGAACGAGAGGCCAAAGCGACGCGGCAGCGGCGTGCGGATCCAGCTTCGCCCCACTCTCCATCATTCACTCCGTGGATAGGAAATAGCTTTTTGCAGTGCTTAAGTTTGCAAATACGCAAACCAGGACCAAAAAATACCAGTTATCGGTTGAGCGCTATGCCTCCATCCCATAGCCAAACTACACAATGTACAGAGCAGGCAGGTATCAAAAAGCAGGAGTTTGGAACTGGTTCTCGCTGTCCTGGATGCTTAATCATGAGCGTTACATATGAAATTCGCAGCTTGGTATCTTAGTGCAAAAAGTTTCTAGAACTCTTCCAAATTAAGTAACGTAAAAGCCCTTTTTTGATAAACAAACTTGCCTTCACTGTCCAGTCTCAAAAAAGTTCACTATGCAAACTTAGTTATTTCTTGGCTCGATAATAATTGCGCTTTCATTCAGTCCAGTTAAAAAACAGTATACTAAACTTTGACAACCATATATATTTTGGCCACCTCGAACTTGCAAGAAATATCCTCCCCCCCTTGTTGTTCTAGTGATTATAGTGTTCCACTGCTCACCCGCAAGTCGCGGGACACAGTCCCGTTCGCAGGGGCCAGACCTTTGATTCAAGCAAAAATTTCTTCATGCCAAGGTACTTAGATTTGCATGAACGTCAAAGAACCTTAGGTATTTAAAAGAACCTAAGTTTGGTACGGGCTACGCACACAACCTAGTTCCCAGCTTTTCAGCGTCCGCAGCTGTTCACCGTCCTTCAGCCCTGGTAAGCTGTTCGAAGGTGACGGGCTACGTACCGAACCTAGTTCCGAGGTTGGGTACGTAGTCCATGAATCAGAGCTGATAAGACTCAGATTCCGCTTGTGGTTCTTAGGGGGTCAAGAAGAGATGTAGCTTGTGCCTGTGTATGACTGATGTTTAATGAAGTATTTATTGTAAGTATAAGGAGTGAGGAAGCCCCACAACTCCTAATTTGGTCACAAGTTGGTTAACTGCTCTCGCGCTGCAAATCTTGGAAAGGCGAAATTCTGGCCGATTCTGGTGGCAATCGTGACCAGAATCAGATTATTATTATTATTATTATTATTATTATTATTAATATGTCAGTGCAAGTGGTGGCGAAAAGCACTCACAGTAATAAAGTTTGGCTCATGATCGACACCAAAAGAGTACTGGGTTATTGGCATGTTTGTCTTTAACTTAACCAAAGGTGTACTTTAGAAAATCAGCCTATGTATTCTAAACAACATGAGGCGAAGAAGTTGTAGGCCCATGTGCTCAGATTTAGGTGCACGTTAAAGATCCCCTGGTGGTCAAAATGTCTGGAGCCCTGCACTACGGTGCATCACGTATTCAAATGATGGTTTTGGCACGTTGAACCTTGCATATTGTCCATCAACTCTAAACACCATATTGGTTCACACGGATGATGTCACAGGTGAATATCACAGTTCAGTGAGGTCTTACGTCCCAGAAGCACAATATGACAATGACACGCACCATAGCGGAGGGTTGCGAAGATTTTCATCATTTGGCGTTTTTTACCGTGCGCTCACATCGCAAGGTAAACGAGCTTCTGCCCCAGCCAGGACCGAACCCACGAATTTCAGGTGAGCAGCTGAGCACCCTAACCACTACTCCACTGCCGCGGACAACTTAAAGGATGTCCATGTGTATGTTGTCTAAAATTAACAGGTCAACAACATTCTGTTCTCCAAGTAGTTTATTCATGGGAAACATTGTTGCGGGATTAACCAATATTTTCTAAGCCCATTTCGCTACCTTTTTTAAAACCGCCAATGGGTGCCTGTAAGATACTCACTTATACGAAGAAAAAAAAATTGTGGGAGGGTAATTTACTGTAGGAATGGCTTCTTTCAGTTGACTAATAAAACAAAGTTCATTCTCATACCTTTCATTCCCATCTCTTTACCCCGGTAAAGCGTCACGTGACGGTAATCAGCCCATCAGTGATGAAGCATAGTGATCATTAAGTTTTCCTAAATAAATCGTGATACCGAAGCAGAAAGCATTCGCGAGGTTTTACAAGTTCTTGCCGACCACCTATCGAATAAAAGATGACTTTAACTGCTTCAAACATGACCCAATGTGAGCGTGTTCAGGCTGACATACTGGCAATGTAAAGTAAGTATGCCACTGAGCAAGCGCTGACGTTGGTCATGCAAAACTGTCCAATCACCATTTCAAAATTTGCGAACAAGACAGGGCTAAGTATTTGGTCTGTAAATAAAGTTTTGAACCGTTCTTCAGAGATGGAGACGAATTCTGCGATATTGAAGCCCGATTGAGTTGAAAGTACTCCACTGGAAAACATTCCAATGATTTGCTTGGCTTTTTACTATCCCGTAATGGCTGTGAATCCCTTGCCCGCTTCTCTATCTGCAGATGTTGTTTACAAGAGCCCGATTTCAGTCACGCAATGGGGTCATGCGGAATATGAAGAAATAGTATACCACCAGTCAAGAAGATGCATTCCAGAGCTTTTCCAGCAATGACGGGAGAGCTGGTAGAACCATATGCATCTCCGAGGAGGATACCTTGTTGGGGCTTTGTGTATTTTAATGAAGTAGTGCATTAAATGCAATGAACACGTATTTACACACCTCGTAGCTTACTTTTCTCGATCCTGGAACACCTGTCACCCTAGATTTTACAGTGCTTCTACAATAAGAACACTAGTAGACGTGAGATTTAGGTTCCGCATATGTAAATGAGCCCCTGCCCGATGTGTCGAGTTCTCGAGGTATAACGTATTACCACTACATCAAACGTCTTAGTCAGCAGTTGCACGCAGTTTAACGCAGTCATTTGCGAGGATCTAGATGTCTGGTGGTACAGCAATGACGATTCGTGAGAGTGTAGCGTGTTGTGCATGTGCGCTCTGAAAGATTTTACATATTTAGTATTTTCTCTTTCTCATAATTTGTCTTTTTAGCATGTCATTTTTCCTCTTTTTTCTGCTTTTTTCTAACAATAACTCCACTGATCTAGATTTCATGGCTAATCCCCCGTGGAGGCATGTTGTCACTATCTACATCAGCTTGCATGCGACTATAGTCGACATAATTTAATCATACCCTACTTCAAATGAGCACAACGTGTGTTTTTAGTTACGTCCTTGCTAGTTGTCCCACAGTGAGCATCGTTTTTCTTGAAATGTGAAGCGAAAGCTGCCCTAGGTTTATGACGGGAAAGTCATGCTCTACGTGAAATATTGCGCCGATATTTGTGTCACCAACTAAGGCAATGTATTAGCAAGGCGGTGACCTTGCATTTTCAAGCAAACACTTGATGAACGCTGGGGCGGTGAACACTCAAACTTGAACGATGATGTGCTTCAATATACTACACTTTGCGGATGCAAATCAGTTTAATTAGGAATAATATTAGTAAATATACATCAATTGAAATGCGGTTTGTTCTCTCAGATGATACTGGTCGCTTTTGCAACGCAAGCTTCAAGCTAGCCCTCCGCATAAATTTTCATGTAGCCATAGAACAATAAAAGAGAAAATATAACATCAGTGGCGGACAACAGATTATAGCATAAGTGCCGGCCTCGTTCAACTCTAAACATAGTCCTTGTAGCCCGTGCGGAGAACAGAGGTGTCTGTAGGCTTATTATCTCATCCCTGTTATTAGTTCTTCTTAAATATGCTGTGCAAGCCAGCATTTACAACGCGTTTTTATGAAATAAACCAAGACGATAGTTGGAACTGTTGTCATCAATCCTCTGTTGCCTGCATTCGGTCTCATAGATTGTCACAATCAACTACAGCCCCGTTAGAATCGTAGCTAGGGGACGACATATGTAGTACGTTTTACAGCGAAAGCTGTTGTGAGATCCCAACTCGGGTCACGTGAAAACGTATATAGTTGTCCGCCACTGCCTCCGCAGGTGTCCGTAATCACATCGCACAAAATTAGAAAAGAAACCCAGCCCCCATTATACAGTGGGGCTCGAACTCGGGTCTACCGGGTGCCAGCTCAGTACTCTACCAGTGAGCTAAGCCAGTTTTTTTCTTTCATGGTATTTATTACAATGTTTGTTAAAATTAACATAACATTGACCCGCAGGTCGCGGGCTGAAATCCCGGCTGCGGCGGCAGCATTTCCGATGGAGGCGGAAATGTTGTAGGCCCGTGTGCTCAGATTTGGGCGCACGTTAAAGAACCCCAGGTGGTCCAAATTTCCGGAGCCCTCCACTACGGCGTCTCTCATAATCATATCGTGGTTTTGGGACGTTAAACCCCACAAATCAATCAAAATTAACATAACATGACAATAATACTATAGAACATAGGTACAATCACAGAGTGACAATAAGCGCTTTAGCGTTACTAAAGAAACACTCGTCAATTAATGAAGTTCAGTAGAGCCGCGAGAGTTCTTCGAATTGTGTTATGCACAACAGGCGGCAAAGCCAAGCACCCAATCAAGATGGGGTACCAGTCCGGTCTGAAGTCGATTTCAACATAAATGTTTTTTAGGTGGACAGGCATTCTAATAAAATGTGAGCTCCAAGAAACGGTAGGTTCTGCGTTGCGATGTTGCATACGCGTCTTCCATAGACTGTGCATACCCATGAGGAAAAACATATCAAAAGGCACTTCATCAAAAGATGTCAGCGAAATATAACGGATAGTGTAAGAATTCAAATCAAAATTTTTCTCACAGTCCGCTCAAGGACATCCCAGACGAAATTAGCATCTTTGCAACTAAAAAAACACTGTTCCATTGTCTCCGGCACGTCACATAGGCGGCAGGCAACACAGAAAACAAAAATACCATTTCCTTTTAACCATGTTTTAAAGGCAGCGTTTCAGTATGTCATTTATAGAAGAATGTTTTTGAATTTCGAGACACATACAATTCTCGCACACGTTTCAAGACATCATGACCTGGCGTATCGGAGCACAATGAACGGTACAACGGAGGCGGTAAAAGCATATGTAGTAAATCTTTGTATAATACTGTGCGAGACACTGTATACAAGTATTCTATAGAAAAAAAATTGCCCGCAGCTTCCCTCGGGGGAACACTGAGGAGGATGCGGAGCATATAATTGGTTAACGGGGTGTTAAAGTGCGACTTACTTGGGTCGATGGCTAAATTGGTTAACGTGGTTGTGAAATGGGGTGTTAAATTGTGACTTACATGGGTCGATGGCTAAATTGGTTAACGTGGTTGTAGGAGGGGGTGTTAAATGAGTGAACACGTACACACGTATGCGAAAGGGCGGCGCTGCTCGAAGGGACGTCGATCATTGTGTTTGTGGATTCGTTGGAATTCATTTCACCGCGACCTTGGACGTCGACGCGCCGTACAAACCAACCGACGAGCGGCAACTGAGCGAGCGAGCGCCGACCTTGAGTATATATACAGCGCGACGGCGCATGCGCTGTCAGCTGTCGAATGTTCTCGAAGGAGAAGCGCGCGCGGCACAGATGGTGGGCGACGGCGCGACGGCGCATGCGCGCGCGTCAGCTGTCGAATGTTCGAGAAGCGGTGCGGACGGCGCACTACAAGGCGCGAGTATAAGATGCTTCCGCATCTAAAACGAGCTATATAAGGTACCTAACTACAGAATAAATTTCCTGCATGAATCCCTACGAACAGGGCCGTTCGGAAAAGTTTGAAGAAATGACAAGGTCAGGGAAGCAATCCATGAGATTAACCTGCAAAAATGAGCCAAACAAATTACGGTATGGGAAATTGTCACCGAATAAGAAAAAAGCCAGAAACTGTTTGCCATAGATACAGATGTTTTAATCCTAACCCACAAGCACCAACTGGCCAAAAAATGTCACGACGCATGGGCTCAAAACTAGAAGACCATATGAATGTTGCGAAAATCTGTAGAAATTGTTGTACATAAACTCTTGCACAATGAATAAGTCGCAATACCTAGTAGAGCTTTGTTGCTAGAAAAGTATTGCAAGCTTCAGCTCTCCCAAATATTGATAGGCGATGGGGGAGAAATGTCTGGGCTTGTAGTTCATACTTAGGGACGCGCTCCATCCAGTAAAGTTCCCTGCATGTAACCCATCTATCGGTACACCTAGGTACGTTGGTGGTGTTCTTGTCTAATTATATTCCTGCTTATTGACTACGTTTGCTACCCTACGAGCTAAATCATGATCCTAAACTCTTCGAGGCGTTCAAACGCGCTCCTGATAACTATGCCAAATTTGTATATTACCGATAACACAACTTCGATGCTTGATTTATCTGTGCAGAAGACTGCTACATCATCTGCATAAGCTTATACTTTCATTTCAGTTTCTAAAATATCGAATCCACGAATACTACTTGATCGTATTATACTTAAGCATAGCTGCTCTAGATAAAGGGAAAACAGAAGTGGGGGCATGGGGAAGTCCTGCTTTACATGGGAAGAAATCGAAACTGGTTTGGACAGGTGACCATTGACAACTAGACGGGTCGAAGATTGATTATAGCATAGTTTGACGCCTTTAAGCACAACAGCGCCAGCATTGGCATGTTCCAGAAGAGAGAAAAGAAACGAATGGCTAACACGATGGAAGGCTTTTGCAAAGTCTACCTGTAACATCGGAAGGTGTTGTTGATGTTTTTGACATTACTGAAGGACAGTACGAGTGACATGTATATTGGTTTTTATAGATCAGCCCTTAGTTCCGCATGTTTGGTGAGATTCAATGAGAATAGACATCGCCAATTGCAGCAGTATTGATACTTTGGCGAAAATTTTGTAGTCAATGTTTAACAGCGCTATTGGCTGGTAACCCTGAACAGAGCGAAGCTTTTCTTGTCCGAGTTTTTTGGTATCAAAACTGTGTTGCTCTTGCAAAAAAATCTAGGGAGCGTCTCCTTGCCAAAACTTATTTTAAATATAACCAGCAGTATAGGAGAGAGAGAGAATATTTAAAAGTTTTGTAAAATTCAGCAGAAATGCTGTCGGGGCCACGTGACTTAGATGAAGGTTACCTATCGATGTAGTGCTCGATTTCCTGTATCGTAATAGGATCACTAATGGCTGCACAATCATCGTCTTCAAATGGGCTCAAAAGGGAAACAAAATTCGTGGTAAGGCTGACATCAGGGTTTGAGGGAGCACTAAATAAACTTTCATGATACTTTTTTAATGTCGACGTTATGTTTCTTGCGTCCGTTACAAGAACAACATCACAGTAAAGGTCTGGGATTTCTTAAGAAATTTCGTGGCGTTTTTCATGGAGTAAAGGTTGACGCGTTGGCTGTTTTCAGTTTAAAGTGCGTCTATTTCGAGGTCTAATACGTGCTCCTCTGTAACGATCAACATCAAATCTTTGAAATTGCTTTAGGCAGGCTTGATGCCAGGAAAGTAATCGCGTTAATACGACCTAAAGCGTTTCAAAGTAGCGAAAGAACAACCAGTCATAGCACAATGTGAATAGCGTAACGAGTTGGTCATCCAATGCAAGAACCCATTACAAAAGCTTGTTCTTGTTCACCTATTAACTGCGGCGAACACCCACTTTAGGCTCAATTCGTCACTCCTTTCAAAGCCTTTTCTAAACAATCATTTCATAACTGCTTCAAGCACACTTGCTTGATACGGACTACGGCAACAAAAAACTACTAATGAAATTTTAGGAAAGTAGGCCGATACTTGCTGTGCTATTTTTTCGCCATTCTTCTGAAAAGCGTGGCGTACGCTAAACTATTGCGAGGAATTTCGTGCGAATCGTTCATGCAGTGGCTGACCACGATAAGAAATTATGGCTGAAGTAAGTATGCGCCACAGTTAATAATGAAACAAGTACTGGCTTTTGTATTAGGTAAGAGCATTGAACGACCCAATCGTTACACTATTCGCATTGTGCGACGACTGCTTCCTTTTTTGCTGTTTTAAAACGGCTTATAGGTCGTATTAACCCCACTCCTTTCCCGACATCAAGCCTGCCTAAGGCAAGATCGCGAACAACTTTGAAGCACCAGCGTAGCTCAGGTGTGGAGTACTGTACCAGCACCCAGTGAACCCTCGTTCGAGCCTCACTGTGACATTTGCACTACGTTTTTTTGTTTTTATTTCGTGTGATGTGGTTACGGACACCGGCGGAGGTGGCAGCAGCGCTGGCGGCGGCGGCGGGCAACTATATGGTGGCGCGTCACCCGAGTTGTGATCTCAAAACAGCTTTCGCTTTAAAATGTAATCCCACAGTAACGTTTTCTACCTGAATTTCAATACACTCCTCTATTATATTGTATTTTGAAGGCATTTTCTGTTTTTGCCCGTTTGAGAAGTTGCCAAAAATATCTCAATTTGGGAGTGTCCCTGCGCATTCGAACAGTGCAGTGCAACTTGTACACGACTGTAGACACAGATACATTATTACAAAGAGCTAACGAGTAAATACTGCAATTAAAGAACAAATGATTGTAATTTGAGTGTACGCGATTAAAGTGGCAGCCTATCAGTTGAACGCTCCAAGCTTTGTGGGTTCATGCCGAATTTTCACAGCTCAAAGTTTTTCAAGAGAGCAAAAAACAGCAGCGAATGCCACTTTGTTAAAGATCGTTTTCATGTAAAAACCGGGCTAAAAACACATAAGCAAGCCTTGAGGTTTTTTTTGGTGACACTGGGACTGGAATTCTAGTTGGTCTTTTTCAGACGTGTCTTGTCACCCTCACATCCTACCCCCATGTAATTTGTTTATGATTTGTTCAGTTTTACCGAAACTTTATTTAAGAAACAAATGAGTTAGATGGTTGTGGTTTTCAGATGGTGTTGTGCGTCACATTGATGGAGGGTTCTTTTAAAGTACATTGTCCAGAGTTCTAGTCGAGCTATGATTGTTTTGGGTGGCCAAGCTCTTTAAGGTCATGGCTTGGTCATTGTCGGCTTTGTGCGCCGTAACCGTCGCTGATGTTGACGTTAACGATGACACCAATCAAGATCAAGACCAAGCGCATTGCAGACCACACACTCTTTTTGTCATTACAGCACATCGTATGCAAGCTACCCACTTTACATCATGAGAATAACGGTGACGCTGACGAGTAGGATCATATTACTGATGATGATCGCGAACGACTGGCTTGTGCAGTAGATGACCTTTCAATAAGCTCAACGGTGCAGTTCGTATGAGTAGAAACAACCAACAGCCACCGGAGGAATGTACCCAGACCTAGGTTTTGCAAACTTTTGGTTAGATATGATACCGCAAAGCAGTAACATTGGCGAAAAAAACGATAATAACAAAGACAACAGATCATACCAGTTAAGACGTATAAAATTTACATATAACTGTACACCTCTCCGCACTCATTTACGTGCATGAGTAGTCAATGCCACGTGTGAGTTACGGCAGCATTGGACGATTGCAATGGTGCGCCCACTAAATATCATTCGCTTCTTGGATATGCCAAGACTTTTTAGATAAATTTTCTATGGCGTTAATTTTTAGTCTTCCTATCCTCGTAGACTTCTTTGGTGTTTTCACCGCTCTAATGTCAATTAATGACGTCCTTTACGGATCACCGCGGCCGCGCAGTTAGTTGTAGATCCTCAGTGTGTGTGCTTTTTAGGGGCGAAGCTCCTTAAAGCGGCACCCGTTCGTCCCTCGTAGTCGTAGTCGTAGTGTGTAACAAGTGTTACATTTTGACCTGCAAGGTGGTGCAGGGGATAGATTTTTCCTGTGGTTTGTTGAACAATAAAAAGTTCGCGGTGTGCTCGTTAACTAAAAGCCGAATTCTCCTTTCTCTCATTCCCTATTAGCAGCCATTGGCATGTTCCAGTAGGAAATGTTAGTAGAAGTGTTAAAAGCCGACTTCTGCTGTCTCTCATTCCCAGTAGCAGCCATTGTTTACCTCCAAGGCAGTGCCTGGTGAGATTTCTCCTTTGCGTGATTAAACAATAAAAAGTTTTAGATGCGGAGCATCTAATACTCGAGGCTTGTAGTGCGGCGCCGTCCGCAAGCTTCCTCCTCCTTCTTCCACCATCTGTGCATCCCTTCCTCCTCTACACACCGCGTGCGCTTCTCCTCTTCACGAACATTCGCTAGCTGTATAATGTAGCGCGCATGCGCCGTCACGCTTCGAGAACATCGACAGCTGACGCGCTTCGAGAACATCGGCAGCTGACGCGCGCGCATGCGCCATTGCGCTTCTCCCCCTTCTCGAACATTCGACAGCTGACAGTGCATGCGCCGTCGCGCTGTATATATACTCAAGGTCGGCGCTCGCTCGCTCAGTTGCCGCTCGTCGGTTGGTTGGTACGGCGCGTCGACGTCAAAGGTCGTGGTGAAATGAATTCCAACGAATCCACAAACACAATGATCGACGTCCCTTCGACCAGCGCCGCCCTTTCGCATACGTGTGTACGTGTTCACTCATTTAACACCCCCTCCTACAACCACGTTAACCAATTTAGCCATCGATCCAAGTAAGTCGCAATTTAACACCCCATTTCACCACCACGTTAACCAATTTAGCCATCGACCCAAGTAAGTCGCATTTTAACACCCCGTTAACCAATTATATGCTCCGCATCCTCCTCAGTGTTCCCCCGAGGGAAGCTGCGGGCAATTTTTTTTCTTCAAAATGGCAATGATTGATGAAGTAAACCAATGAAAGACGCCAGATATTTCTAAAGCAAAGCAAAAAGAAGACGCCATCTGCTTAACGAAAGACGCCAGGTGTTTTCTAAAGCAATGGTTTCATAATCAAACTCATATCGATACAGGTTTGTAGTTGCCGATGCTCGTTGCCGTCGCTGTGTGTTCGTATGGATAAGGATGCCGAAAGGCGGGCATGCAGAGCAGCGGTGTAGTACGGTATTCACGGTATTACTTCCAGGAGCTTCGCCCAATCTCATCATTATTCACCTCGTGGATCTGTAGTGAATTTTTTTTCGATTCCTAAACTGAGTTTCCAGGGTTATTTAGCAATTGTGGTCCTTAGTCGTTACAGTCAGGATGCCTGTTTAAATCATCATCATCATCATCATCATTATCAGCCTGACTACGTCCACTGCAGGACAAAGGCCTCTCCCATGTTCCGCCAGTTAACCTGGTCCTGTGCTTGCTGCTGCCGATTTATACCCGCAAACTTCTTAATCTCATATGCCCACCTAACCTTCTCTCTCCCCCTAACCCACTTTCCTTCGCTAGGAATCCAGTTAGTTTCCCTTAACGACCAGTGGTTATCCTGTCTACGCGCTACATGACCGGCCCTTGTCCATTTCTTCTTCTTGATTTCAGCTATGGCCCCGCCGCGGTGGTCTAGTGGCTAAGGTACTCGGCTGCTGACCCGCAGGTCACGGGTTCACATCCCGGCTGCGGCGGCTGCATTTCCGATCGAGGCGGAAATGTTGTAGGCCGTGTGCTTAGATTTGGGTGCCCGTTAAAGAACCCCAGGTGGTAGAAATTTCCGGAGCCCTCCACTACGGCGTCTCTCATAATCATATAGTGGTTTTGGGACGTTAAACCCTACATATCAATTAATCTTGATTTTAGCTGTGATATCCTTAACTCCCGTTTGTCCCCTAATCCACTCTGCTCTCTTCTTGTCTCTTAAGGTTACACCTACCATTTTTCTTTCCATTGCTCGCTGCGTCATCCTCAATTTAAGCTGAACCCTCTTTGTATGTCTCCAGGTTTCTGCTCCTTAGCTAAGTACCGGCAAGATACAGCTGTTATATACCTTCCTCTTGAGGGATAGGGGCAATCTACCTGTCATAATTTGAGAGTGCTTGCCAAATGTGCTCCAGCCCATTCTTATTCTTCTAGTTATTTCAATCTCGTGGTCCGGCTCCGCGATTATTACCTACCCTAAGTAGACATAGTCTTTTACAACTTGAAGTGCACTATTACCTATCTCGAAGCGCTGCTCTTTTCCGAGGTTGTTGTACATTAATTTCGTTTTCTGCAGATTCATTTCAAGACCTACCTTTCTGCTCTCCTTGTCTAACTCCGTAATCACGAGTTGCAATTCGTCCCCTGAGTTACTCAGCAATGCCATGTCATCGGGGAAGCGCAGGTTACTAAGGTACTCTCCATTAACTCTTATTCCTAACTGTTCCCATTCTAGGCTTCTGAAAACCTCCTGTAAGCACGCGGTAAATAGCATTGGGAAGATAGTGTCCCCCTGCCTGCAGATTGTGTCCCCCTCCTGATTGCAGAATACCAATCAAGATGGGTGTGAGGCAAGGGGACACAATCTTTCCAATGCCTGTTTAAATAACATATAATTTTTAGATGCAAAGCATCTCGTTGACTAGCCTGTGCAACACTGTCCGTCCGTGTCTCAGGCGTAACGCATCACACCACGTTCTTCCTGCCGCAATTGTTGCAACGATGCTGTAGCGTCATCATCATCGCCATTCATCATCCTCAACACTTCTAGCCACCGCGCCACGACCTTCGCGAAGCTCAAGCCTAGCTCGAGCTGCGCGAGCGAACAGAACGAATTCACACGCCTGGCTTGTCGGACGCTTGCAGCCGTTGCCGCTCCGCTTCAGCCTTGAACTTAAGGGACGAGATCGGCGCGGCCCCGTCGGCCGCCTTCGACGTCGTCTCACGTCTCTCTCCTCCTCACTCTCGTTCGCTACAGATACCAAGTGGATTGATTCACAGCTGCGCGTTGACGTCAATCTCTTCCTCACCCGGAACAGCTCCAGGCTCCTCTCAACACACCTGGCGGGTGTTGCTTCTCCACCCGCTCGCAACAACCTTCTCTTCCGCTTCACCCTCTCTATCGCCCTCAACACTCGACCAAACGTCGAGTAAAACACCCTTTCGGCTCGTTTACCTGCGATGAAGCTCACACGAAACCCAACCCACTAACCGCGTCTTTGCGTTTCATAGAAACGCTAACTCTAGTGAACGCTACACCGAATTTCACTTCAAACCGTTCTTCCAGTACCCCCGTCAACCCCTGTTTCGGTTGGGTCAACGGCATGCACACAGCTGCTGCTCCGCATTCTGCCATGGTTTCTTTCAGGGAGATAGTCCATTATTTTTCATAAAAATAAAACGTTTTCTATCTTTCAGAACCACATTCCTTGTCTTCACAATTGAACATTCTCTGAAGGGGCGACTGAAGGCATTGCGAACGAGATCTACTTAACAGAGTTACCACACGCTATTGGAAATACAGTCGACAATATATATAACATGGGAAACTGTTTATTCATAAGGACCACGTGTGGGACGCTGAGGCAGGCGGGGGCCATTGTTTGGTATTTCACACCGTTGTACGTAGCCGTTAGGTACGCAAACACCCCTCAGGCAATGTCCCGTGCGACAAACCTTACTGCGAGTGTACTGCCGCTCTTGAAATCTCTTTTCCAATACCTGAAAGTGAGAAACAAGCTAGATGACTTACGCAAGCATTTGGTACAGCACTATCGAACATAAACGTATTTCTTGATTGGCGAAATGAATTTGCAAGAGCTCCTCAATGCACAAGTTCATTATTCGAATGTTAGAAAGAACTGTTCTTAGCACATATTATATGTATGTATGACTGTGGCAGTGTTTTCAATGTATCAGGTGAGCACCATAACGGCATTTTTTGAAGCAAAAAGTCTGTTGCACTTCGAGAATTGAATAACTACGAATATTTCTGCGAAGAACTTGTTTTGGTGAACACCACCTGTGAACCACTTCACATGTTTTTATTCTTAACAAACATTACACCCTTTAACTTGAATATCAAGCCTTTGATGTTTTGATGAAACGTAAAATATTCTTTAACTTTCATAAGTAATCAGTAAAATGAAGGCAATTTTTGTATTGTTGCATGCTCATTTGCACTTAACTGCAAAGTTTTTGTACTTATTCATAATGAAAAAAGAAAGTAGACTAATCTTATTCGGTATGTATTTGATATTGAGCCATGGTATATAGGTGGCTGCCTATATTCAGCAAAAGCTGCACGTTCCTTTAAAAAAAATTCTAATTGCCAACCTTCATATCTTATAATTTAGGAAGCAATGAACACAAGCACCAGAAACTTTTGGTCATGACTTTCTAAAATTTTTGTCCTGTTTTTCAAAGGTAAATTGAAGTGACTCAATCATCGCCTTTTTTTGTTCTACATCAAAATGAAACATTATGAATTGCCGTACATGAATTAACGAGCTCCTAAATGCGCTGCCGCAGTATTTTGTGATAATGTTTTGTTTCAGCAGTCATGATGATTCTATCATGCGCAAGTGCAACTAATCGTCAAATAACAACATTTGTAATTCGAATACTGTAGGAGTTTGTGTGATATATCTTACCGTCAAGCAGGGTTTCCCGTCGTTAACTCGATGAAGACGCCGAGACCACTGACACAAGAATGTGCAGCTTGCATAATACTGAAACATTACACATAGTGACGCTGAGCTCAGGGAAGAATTGAGCATGTGAAGAATTAATGAATATTTTTATCAACACATTGGCTTACCATATGCCGATATGATTTCAACACCTTGTAGAGGCAACCATTCTCTGCGTGATATCCTGTAATTCCACACAGCTTCAGTTATGCAACTGCGTTACACTTGTACTTCAACAGGTATTTCGTTGGTACAGTATTTGAATTCTTTTAGGCAAATACAACAAGAGAACTTCAGAACTTGCTCAAACACCAACATAGTCCACACTCTTCCTACTCTCTTCCGTTAACTGGGCAACAGATATCCACTAATTTTACATTTTGTTTAGTTTATTCCACCATCTTATCTTAGATAACTTGCCATCATAAAAACTCTATCATTTACCACTCTGATAAGCATGAAATTGCTGTAAAAATTCATCATGATGCGAAAATAGCGCAAGAAGACTAAGACAAGAAAGTAACCTCTACAAGTTGCTGATCTTCACTTTCTTCTCTTTGTCTTCTCGAACCCTTTTCACACCATTAGGATTTAGTGCCAAACAACTCGTCTCTTCGCTTAGCTTCACTTTACTGTAACAAATTATGTCACTCATAATGCGTGCTCCTCATTTGTATGTTATGATAACTATATTAGGTAAAATATTCGGAATAATCCACTTCGAAGCGCCCAGTTGTTGGTAACGTGCGTAAAGGGTAGGCTGTAGCATTGCGCTAATACACTAACGCGTATAGCCCACGCAAGGCGACTTTATTCTGTTTCATGTTTACATTTTTCCATTTACTCCAATATTAGTCTAACAAGCCAGAGTGCTAACCTATGTTTTAGGCCAGCTGTACTTTTTTTAAAACAATGCTCCATATATGAATAGAAGTATGCAACTTTTGCTGCAGAATTATTCGCGAACATTCAAGCGTTTTCCATGTGAATTGGTAATGCACACAAATTCGCTTTACAATTAGCAGCGTTGGTGCACCTAGACGTTTAATAGCCAAATCAAGTACAACGATTGATTAAGCGAAGCAATACTCGCTATTATTCACTCTACAGGAAAATATTTATACATGTTTTGGCCATTTAGGTAATTTCTTTTGCAGAGTTGTGAGACTGTTGTATTCGCATTTTTTTTTTAATTTGCCAGTTAGTTTCTTGCAACCCAGCGCCATCACTTTCGTGCGATTCAAACTTAAACCTTCAAAATCAAGAGGGTCACAAGTGAGAAACAAAACGATAAGCTAGCTTAACAAACTACATAATGACAGATGCGAAGTCTTCACACAAACGAGAAATTCAATTTTTCAAGATGTCACTATATACCAAATGAAAAGGATCAACATTGCTTACCGTATTTGCGTTGGTCGTCGGGTACAGTGCCTTCGAAAGGAAGTAGCAAAGTGATCGGGTAAATGAGGGCACTGATTACCAAATGGACAAACGTTCTTACTTATAATCGTCGTGTTAAAGGAATTTCGCTTCGCAAGGATGAAAGAAACGATTTACTGGAAGAATACTTATTTTGCCAAAGTAGCTCTGCTATTAAAACGGGAAAAGATTAAAAGAAAGAAAACAGTAACAGTTTCAATCTCACGCAGCAACCACACAGCAACACGCTCCTACACCTCGTCTTTCTTACCACGGTCACACTCCTACATCCTGTCTCTTGCATCAGCTCTCTCTGATGTGCCGAGCTTTGCCACACGCTCCCAACGGCAAAAACGAATGGTGCAGCACTTGGAGGTGGCACTGCATTTTTTATTTATTTTCTGCCATATCCACTTTTGACACTGCCGACACACCAACATCTTATTCCTGACTCCAGCTTTTCTTTGTATTGGCATAATATTATTAGCGCACTGAATTACAAGCGTAACCACTCTTTTTGGGATTACCGCAATTCTCCGAAAAAGACTGAACGAAATTCAACCACCCACCATGACGCAACATGTCCATGTGACCAATGGTGGAACATATTTATCGATAGGTGTTTTGCAGCATGAGTGTATACATCACCGACTACTCTTCCATCATTGTTTTCCCAGTCCCCGCCCACTGACATCGTGACTAAATATTGGTTGGAACTGCCTTTTGCTCTTCCCGTCCGTCTCAAGACAAGGAATTCAATATTCTTTTGCACAGTAGTGAGAACGGGAATAGTGGCATGACACAGCTAGACGCAAGCATATATTTTGATGCGTTGAGATTAGAGATACGTAACGGACCTTTGAGAACACATACGCATCCGACTTATATTCAAAATTGCAAGTTTTCACCAAATCAGCCTCAATAAAAACTAGGCCTACTGAGGGCTCTTCTTTTGCCTTGCGGCTTACGGGTACTTTTCGTAAGTTCTAATTAGCACGGCACATCTGCAAACTATGCTTAAGCAAGAGTAGTTCATTAAGGTATCTCTTTTTTGCCTAATATGCACTTGCATAATTTCACAATTTTTTCATGAAGTTAATTCCCAAAATACGCAGACACTAAGTTCTGAAACGAAGGAACTTGCACCTATTTTCCAGGACACATAGAGAACTCTTGAGAAAGAGTTCACAATTATAAATACAAAATGAGGCCAGAAATGTGTAATATTTCAAACATTGGAAGCATGGAATTGTCAATAAAGTCAAACTGTGAAAATTCATACCACATTAACCACTTACCTATCAATATTTTCTTATTACATTATTTATAAATGAACAAATCAATGTTCTTGCTCGTTTTCTGTCATGTGCAATAACAATCACGTATTTAGCTGTTTCCAACCGTTTCAGACAATGAATGATTGTCTGAAACAGATGATTCAATCGAGGTATGTACAGCTTTATTTGCCCTAGTATCGGTCTTTGAAATAAACATTAAAGCACGACGAAAAATACTCGTATTACGGGGAGTAAAGTTGAAAAGAGAAAATGGTTATTCTCACCTCTTTTGGTAGTTGCTGTAGCGGTGGTGGTTTCTGTCGTGGTTAGGAGAAAAGACCGTTGCATTGGTATTTCACTTTGTTACATAGGAAAATCAGTAATCGGAACATAATTGTGCACTCTAATATTCTGTAGTTAACAAGCGGGCTATATATATATACTATATACTATATATATATCTATAATATATATATATGAGATATATATATATATATATATATATATTAGAGATATAACAGACAGTAATGCCAAGGAATGTACAGCGAAGTTATTACAAAACTAATGGAATGTAAATAAGAAGAAAGAAAAGTGCGATGAAAAAAATTGGATGAAAAAATTACCAACTGTGAGCAGGAATCGAACCTACAACCTCGAACGAGAGCATCGAACGCGTAATTCGAAGGGTCGTAGGTTCGATTCCTGCTCACAGTTGGTAATTTTTTCATCCACTTTTCTTTCTTCTTATTTACATTCCATTGGTTTAATAACTTCGCCTGTACATTCCTTGGCATTACTGTCTGTTATATCTCATTAATATTGTGTTAAAACACGGAAAAACGAGCCCTTAGGTATACACTTCTTTCCCTTATTTTCATTGAACGAGGGGTCTCGTACTGGCAGAACTTGGTGTGTTTAGGTTGTATAAGAGGGACAATTAATCAGCTGCCCGCTCATAATAAGTTCACGTGCTACGTGGCGCCAAACATGCGCATAAGAGTGTTTCACACTCGTTGTTTGGCTTATAGATGGCGCTGACTGTCACTCCTACTTCTAAATTCACAGATAAACCCAAAAAAGTGGATGGAGGGGAGGGCCGCTGTGATAGCTTAGTGGTTAGAGGCATCGAATGCGTAATTCGAAGGTCGTAGGTTCGATTCCTGCTCACAGTTGGTAATTTTTTCATCCACTTTTCTTTCTTCTTATTTACATTCCATTGGTTTTAATAACTTCGCCTGTACATTCCTTGGCATTACTGTCTGTTATATCTCATTAATATTGTGTTAAAAACACGGAAAAACGAGCCCTTAGGTATACACTTCTTTCCTTATTTCATTGAACGAGGGTCTCGTACTGGCAGACTTGGTGTGTTTAGGTCGTATAAGAGGGACAATTATCAGCTGCCCGCTCATAATAAGTTCACGTGCTACGTGGCGCCAAACATGCGCATAAGAGTGTTTCACACTCGTTGTTTGGCTTATAGATGGCGCTGACTGTCACTCCTACTTCTAAATTCACAGATAAACCCAAAAAAGTGGATAGAGGGAGGGCCGCTGTTGATAGCTCAGTGGTTAGAGCATCGAACGCGTAATTCGAAGGTCGTAGGTTCGATTCCTGCTCACAGTTGGTAATTTTTTCATCCACTTTTCTTTCTTCTTATTTACATTCCATTAGTTTTTAATAACTTCGCCCTGTACATTCCTTGGCATTACTGTCTGTTATATCTCATTAATATTGTGTTAAAACACGGAAAACGAGCCCTTAGGTATACACTTCTTTCCCTTATTTCATTGAACGAGGGTCTCGTACTGGCGAGACTTGGTGTGTTTAGGTTGTATAAGAGGGACAATTAATCAGCTGCCCGCTCATAATAAGTTCACGTGCTACGTGGCGCCAAACATGCGCATAAGAGTGTTTCACACTCGTTGTTTGGCTTATAGATGGCGCTGACTGTCAGCTCCTACTTCTAAATTCACAGATAAACCCACAAAAGTGGATGGAGGGAGGGCCGCTGTGATAGCTTAGTGGTTAGAGCATCGAACGCGTAATTCGAAGGTCGTAGGTTCGATTCCTGCTCACAGTTGGTAATTTTTTCATCCACTTTTCTTTCTTCTCCTATTTACATTCCATTGGTTTAATAACTACTCGCCTGTAACATTCCTTGGCATTACTGTCTGTTATATCTAATTAATATTGTGTTAAAACACGGAAAAACGAGCCCTTAGGTATACACTTCTTTCCCATTATTTCATTGAACGAGGGTCTCGTACTGGCAGACTTGGTGTGTTTAGGTTGTATAAGAGGGACAATTACATCAGCTGCCCGCTCATAATAAGTTCACGTGCTACGTGGCGCCAAACATGCGCATAAGAGTGTTTCACACTCGTTGTTTGGCTTATAGATGGCGCTGACTGTCACTCCTACTTCTAAATTCACAGATAAACCCAAAAAAGTGGATAGAGGGAGGGCCGCTGTGATAGCTCAGTGGTTAGAGCATCGAACACGTAATTCGAAGGTCGTAGGTTCGATTCCTGCTCACAGTTGGTAATTTTTCATCCACTTTTCTTTCTTCTTATTTACATTCCATTAGTTTTAATAACTTCGCCCTGTACATTCCTTGGCATTACTGTCTGTTATATCTCATTAATATTGTGTTAAAACACGGAAAAACGAGCCCTTAGGTATACACTTCTTTCCCTTATTTCATTGAACGAGGGTCTCGTACTGGCAGACTTGGTGTGTTTAGGTTGTATAAGAGGGACAATTAATCAGCTGCCCGCTCATAATAAGTTCACGTGCTACGTGGCGCCAAACATGCGCATGAAGAGTGTTTCACACTCGTTGTTTGGCTTATAGATGGCGCTGACTGTAACTCCTACTTCTAAATTCACATGATAAACCCAAAAAAAGTGGATGGCGGGAGGGCCGCTGTGATAGCTCAGTGGTTAGAGCATCGAACGCGTATTCGAAGGTCGTAGGTTCGATCCTGCTCACAGTTGGTAATTTTTTCATCCACTTTTCTTTCTTTTATTTACATTCCATTAGTTTTAAATAACTTTCGGCCTGTACCATCCTTGGGCATGACTGTCTGTATATCTACCTTTAATATTTTGTTATAAAACACGGAAAAAACGAGGCCCTGTGAGGTATACACTAATCTTTCCCTTATTTCATTGAACGAGGGTCTCGTACTGGGCAGACTTGGTGTGCTTAGGTCTGTATAAGAGGGACATTAATCAGACTGCCCGCGTCATCAATAAGTCACGTGCTACGTGTGCGCCGAACATGTCGCATTGAAGAGTGTTTCTCACGAGGGCTCGTGGTTTGGCTATAGATGGCGCTTGACTGTCACGTCCATAATTCTAATCACAGATAAACCCAAAAAAGTGGATGGAGGGAGGGCCGCTGTGATAGCTCAGTGGTTAGAGCATCGAACGCGTAATTCGAAGGTCGTAGGTTCGATTCCTGCTCACAGTTGGTAATTTTTTCATCCACTTTTCTTTCTTCTTATTTACATTCCATTGGTTTAATAACTTCGCCTGTACATTCCTTGGCATTACTGTCTGTTATATCTCATTAATATTGTGTTAAAACACGGAAAAACGAGCCCTTAGGTATACACTATCTTTCCTTATGTCATTGAAGCGAGGGTCTCGTACTGGGCAGACTTGGTGTGTTTAGTTCGTATAAGAGGGACAATTAATCAGACTGCCAGCTCATAATAAGTTCAGACGATGGCTGACGGGGTGCGGCCGAACATGTCGCGTTGGAAGAGTGTTTCACGAGGGCTCGTGGTTTGGCTTATAGAGGCGCTGACTGTCACTGTCCATAATTCTAAATTCACAGATAAACCCAAAAAAAGTAGGATGGAGGTGAGGGCCGCTGTGATGATAGCTCAGTGGTAGAGCATCGAACGCGTAATTCGAAGGTCGTAGGTTCGATTCCTGCTCACAGTTGGTAATTTTTCATCCACTTTCTTTCTTCTTATTTGCATTCCATTAGTTTTAAATAACTTCCCCTGTACATTCCTTGGCATTACGTCTGTTATATCTCATTAATATTGTGTTAAAACACGGAAAAACGAGCCCTTAGGTATACACACTTCTTTCCCTTATTTCATTGACGAGGGTCTCGTACTGGCAGACTGTGTGTTTAGGTTGTA